>CM061533.1:258548320-258601134 GCA_030545055.2 Neoaliturus tenellus | reverse complement strand
TTAAGTTAATGAAAAAACACCAGGTTAAACGGTGAGTGCGGTTTATGATGAATATTGCTTACGCCAGTGGCTGAAATATAATAATTAATTATTCACCAAGTAAACTATATGAATGCATCCAAAATGTCATCATAAGATCGCCAGGCCTCCATTTTGGTCATTATTTGTGACGTCACTTCCGGTACATCAATTGATGTAGTCCACGAGTGGCGCCGGTCGCGTGAGTCACCGCAAGGCATTTTTGAGTGGCTAAAATAAAATAACTGATTATACACCTAGTAAATGAGAGGAATGCATAAAAATACTATCTGAGGAATCGCCAGGACTCCAATTTTGTCATTATGACATCACTTCCGGTACATCTATTGATGTAGTACGCCGGTGGCGCGGTCGCTTAAGTCACCGCGAGGATAACGTAGTCTGTTTACTGCCAAGGAAGTCAAGTTTGTGCTAATAACATGTGAAAGTGATGTTTTATTGTCCAGTATTTTATTCAAAATTTTAAGTTTTTACTGACCTCCTAATAGTAAAATACAAATAATTCCAAACAGTAAAGTATTCTTAACATTTGTAACTGATTTTTTTGTGCTGGTGTATAAGATATATGGTATAAATTTAAGTTGAAATATACTCACATCAAGGTAGGAGAGGTAGGAAGGTATTGCTCACATTTGAAAAAATGGACTATGTGCAGAAATAGCTATATAAAATGTCATAAAAATTAAACACCAAAACTAAAAAACACTTTTTTATCAAAAAATAAAGATACTTTTTAAATTTTGCTAAAAAGTTACACAAGAAAATTAAGGTATTTGGACTACGTTGTCACAAGAACTACGTCATCTTAACGACCTGCTAAACTTTGCAAAACGACAGTCAATTGAAGGTCAACTCAACTGTGGCCTAGCGAGGCAAGATAAGCAAACTGACCTTTCAACTGTGTAAGCTGTGCTATCTGCTAATATCCACCTGGCTTGGTTCCTTAAAGAAGCTAAATAATTATTTAAACCTGTCTGTCTGTGTGACAAAGATAAAGATTCTGGGGTTTCTGAGAATTTAATTTATTTGTTTGTTTTTAGTATTTTATGCCTGTATGATATTTAAAAAGGATTTCTTATAACAAAAGAAGAGTTAATTCAATAAGAACATAGAAACATTGAAAAGTGGTATTTTATTGTATTAAAATTTATCACAGTTTACTTGATTTATCAAGTTAATACACTCACCTAATGGGTCATAAACTTATATCCTATTAAATTGAAAAATAAAAATAATAAGAGGGCTGAGTAAAGTTCAATTGAGCGATAAAAAAAAAAATAAACTTAACCATGGCCACCAACAATGATAGTTTTTTTGGATACCGACCAAATTTTTGAGTCCTTTGACCTAAAGAATAAATCTTACATAATAATTCCAGTAAATGATGGAGTGGCGTCTGACTCTGGACCATCTGGTTCACACTGGAGTCTATTGTTTTACTCAAAATATGACAACGGTTTTTACTATTTTGATTCAGTAAAGAATTATAACCTCCAGCATGCTAATACTATTTGTTTGAAGTTTGCAAAGCATTTGCGTCCAAACAGTGATTTTGTTAATAACCTAAATATTGTCAACTGTCCTCAGCAAACTAACAATGTTGATTGTGCAATTTATCTCTTGCTATTCTGTGACTGGTTGATTACTCTCGTTGGTGAAAATGAAACCTCTGTTTCATCCAAAATAGTAGCCTGCTCCCAGCACTTAAAAATAAGTCAGAATGATGTTATGTTTGAAGAGAGCAGCAATGGCATACTTTGTATACAGTGACCAAAACTGCAATATGACAGGGGATGAATTGAAAAATTTGATTTTTCATCCGCTTTCCTTTAAAAATAAAATGCTTGTTGATCAAAGTAAAAATATGCATACAGTAATGGACAGTTTTACACATAAAGAAAAGGTGGTAATGACTAATCAATATACACAATATGAACATTTTATTGAGAAGAAGTCAAAATGGATTACTTGTAAGCCTAAAAACAATGTGAGCAGCAAGAATCAGAAAGCAGTATACTCCCCTACCATTGTGGTGACGAATAAATTTGCTGCCCTCAGTGATCTTCAGAATGACGATAACCCACAAATATTGTCAGAAGGTGTAACAAATATAACAGACTTTGATGAAATTATTAAAAACAACAAAACAACAGGAAAAATATTAGTAAAAGACTTTTCTCCTCTTCAGAATCCCAATTTGTAAATATCAAGGGAAAACGAAACCATAACAAAAACTTAGTTATAGATTGTCCTACGATAACAGCCACTCTGTGTACAGACAGCCAGGGGAGTGGTGGTTTCCACAAAACTTGAGAATTTGAGCTGCGGGAAAATTAAATCTTTTGGATATGTGCAAGCCAACGCAAACTTCATCAGAGTGGCCGACTCTGCACTCTCATGCAGTGGTGATGCAGTAATACTGTTGGCAGGCACTAATGACAGCCTAGATAACAATCTGCAGGAAATATACTCAACACTTGAAGATAAACTAAACTCACTAAGTGAAACTAGACCGGTTTTTATTTCCACTGTACCAACTAGACATGACAAGTCCAATAATCATGTAGTAAATTATGAATTGAGAGATTTAAATAATTATATAGCACAGTTGGTCAAAAGAATTGATAATGTTTATTTAATTAATCTATCATGCTTAAAGAGGTTTCATTTTACGAGGCAGGGGCTTCATTTAAATAATAGGGGTAGTAAATTGAAACTAGCACATCTCATTATAAATTCCATTAAACTGCATACATTCTGTACCGATCATGCCTGCTGATTGTGAGACCACTTCTACCACTGATGAGAGGGAAAAGGTTCTCTACTCCCCATCCCCATCCAGCATTGACTTTGAAGATACAATCACAGTTGTGGAAATGGATATGGAAGATGCAATTATAAAATATCAAAACAACAAGGATGTGGCATTTGCCCACACCATCTCAGCAGACCTTGGCTGCTCGAGAAACATGAGTGCTGGTGTGGCGGTAAAATTTAGGAAAATGTTTGGGAGACCCAAAATTACAGATTGTTTGAATAACCATCTTGCCTACCAGAAAACTCAGGGAGGTGCAAGTGTTTACAGCTTGATTACAAAACCTAAATTTAACGGTAAACCTACACTATTAGACTACGAGACTGCCTTTTTACACCTAGCTGAAGATTTTAAAGCCAAAGGATTCAAAAAATTAGTCTGCTCAGCCATGGGCTGTGTCAGAGATCACATTTCTATTAATGATTTTGTCAAAAACATATCATCCTTTAAAACGATAACAGGATCTACAGTTGAAATAATAAGCTATAATCAAAAATCTTCAAGAACATTATGGAATGGTATGAATCACAGTTATTTCATTAAACGTTTGCGCCAAGCAATCATGAGTCAAAATCTACAGCAAACATCATTCATCAGTACCTTGGACCTTACATCAATGGTGAGAAATGAAACTGGAAAGGATATAACGCCTCTACCATCAACCATCAACCAGAAATCGCCATCAACAAGTCATCAGACAAGTCCAACTACTTCTCCTCAACATCAACCAAGGAGAATGTCAACCAGCCCAGCCGAGAGCAGTGAAGTGGTCAATCTGTGTTTCAGTGATGTGAGTGAGGGTGGGGCAGTGCATAGTGGGTCTGATTCTACACCGTTTTGTCAATCAATTTTTTTAGGAACTCCAGATCACTGGCCTCCCATAATATTGAGCTTGTAAATAGCCCTTCCACTCTAACAAAAGCTAAAATTAAATCAAAAACAACTAAAAGAGATATGAGCTTGATATTTTCCATCAGAACATAAACCATTTCTCATCTAAAAAAGATGTATTAGAAATAGTTCTTGATGAATTGAACCCAAATTTGGTAGTACTAAGTGAACATAAATTGAAAAGCAATGAAATTAAATTTGTTAAAATTAATAATTATACTGTGATATCCAGTTATTGCCGTCAAACTTGTGGAGGTGGAGGAGTTATAATTTTTAGCCGTGACTCTGGACCAATTAAAGTTAAAGAAATCAATATACCTCAAATAAATCAATTATGTACAAGAGAAAGAATTTGAATGTTGCACAGTTGTATGTAAAGTTTTTAAATTTACTTTTGTTTTAGTTGGTTTGTATCGAACACCAGGCACAGCTTATGACACTCCTTTTTTAAGCAAACTTGATTTAGTACTTAGTAGGTTAAACGAAATGTACGAAAATATAGTTTTAGCCGGTGATATAAATATTGATGCAACTAAATTATTCTAAAAAGAGCTATATTAGATTATGTAATATTTTAACTCAGCATAGAATGAAATATCTTGTAAATTTTCCAACCAGGGTAACTTGTGAATGTGAAAGTGCTATTGACAACATTATTACTAATTTACCAAATGATATGCTGATAATTGAAGGTTTGATTACAGAAATAAGTGATCATGATGCCCAGTTCCTAAAAATAAATATAAAAAGCGATAGCGTATCTGTAAGTAAAATCACTGCCATGAGTAGAAAATTTACAAAAGAAAATATTGATTTATTTAAAAACATGTTGTCTAATGAGACTTGGACCGATGTTTATAACTCCACTGTAGAGAATAAGTATGATGTTTTTCATAACATTTTAATGTTTTATTTCGATTTATGTTTTCCATTGATTAAAAGTAGAGTCAATGTTGCAAAGGAAAGGTGGATAACTCATGAATTAATAAAAGAGAAAAATGAAATTAAAAACTTAAGCCAGACTGCTAGATTTACAAAGAATGTTGGAATTAAGAAATTACTCAAGCAGAAAAAAAAGTCTCACAATAAAAATGTCATTGGAAACAAAAAAGAGTACATGAGAATCAAATAAAAAAGTCTGATAATATTAGTAAGTCTACCTGGAAAGTAGTTAACAAGGAAATTAGAAATTATGACAATGTTAAATGTAGTAATGTTAAATTAGTGGTTAATGGTAGGGATTACACTGATCCCAAAGATGTTTGTGAAACTTTTAATAACTATTTTATAAATATGGTTGATAAATTAGTAATACCTAACCTGTCACCAAATACAAATAACATAGACTATAGTTTTTCAAATATTACTAGCAATAACCTGTTTTCTGCTAAAACTATAAGTGAAGATGAATTGGATAAAATTATTTCTTCATTCAAAAATAAATATTCTGTAGGCTATGATGAAATACCAATCACGGTCATAAACAAGCCAAAATTTTCTTGATAAAGCCAATAGTTCATGTTGTAAATTCATCTTTAATCTCTGGTATATTTCCAAAAAAATTGAAAATCTCAAAAATCATAACTGTATTCAAAAAAGGGAATAAAACTGAACCTGCTAATTATCGGCCATTATCTATTTTACCCTCAATATCTAAAATATTTGAGCGTGTAATGTACCTACAATTAACTGAATTCCTGGAGAAAAAATAGTTTGTTTGATAATGAACAGCATGGGTTTAGAGTAGGCAGGTCTGTGGTAACAGCTGGAATTGACTTTATTGAAAATGTTGTTGCTGCTATCGATAGAGGAGATAATGCTACAGGAATTTTTATGGACCTGTCAAAAGCTTTTGATAGTGTCTCACATGAAATTTTGCTTTCAACTTTAAAAAATATCGGTATTTCTGACATAACTTTAAACTGGTTCGAGTCATACATTTATAACAGACAACAATATGTTCAATTAAAGTACATCAACAAACAAAATCAAGTAACTTTTGCAAAATCTTCTTTACAAACAATTAAACATGGAGTTCCACAAGGATCCATTCTGGGACCTATTCTTTTCCTTTGTTACATGAGGGGGTTTCCATCTGTTTTATCTGGGGCACCAAAACAAATTATGTCTCTATGCAGATGACTCTAATTTGATAGTTACTGGTAAGACAGTGAATGAAGTTGAGGTTATAGCAAATGAAGATCTTAAATTAATCAACAACTATTTCAGCAGCAAAAACTTATTACTAAATTCGGAAAAACAAACCTCATATCTTTCCACACCAAACAAAACAGAAACAAACCAAAACCGGATGTTGTAATAGATAACTACAAAATATTCCAATCTAATGAAACAAAATTTTTAGGATTATCGATAGATGAAAATTTGACCTGGAATAATCATATTGTAACGTTAGAGTAAAAATATTTCTTCTGGATTATACGCTCTTAAGGTGATGTCAATATACTGTTCATTAGAAACATTGAAAACTATTTACTATGCTCACATACATTCACACATATCTTTTGGAGTTGTGTTGTATGGAAGCAACTAGTAACAAAAATTTGCTGACAATTTTAAGGGTTCAAAAAAGGGCAATTAGAATAATCATGAATTTAAGTGATAAAGATTCTGTAAGACAATTCTTTCCTCAGTTAGGTATACTTACAATCTATGGTCTATACATTTTGGAAACAGTCATGTTTGTAAGGTATAATGGTGACAGGTTGCCTAAATTAGGATCAAGTCATAATTACAACACCAGAAATAAAAATCAGCTAGCAACACAGAAACATTCAATGCAATTACATTTTAAGAAGCCCAGCTCTGCAGGCATAAGGTTCTTGAACCAACTTCCCAAAGATTTGATTTCAATAGAAAGCAATATAAAGTTTAAAAAGCATTTAAAAACCTTTTTAATAGAAAAATCTTTATATTCATTTGAAGAACTTTCTTTAGACAATACTTATTGTTAGTTATTATTTTCCTTTACTTATCACATAGGAGATGCCATTCTACATTTGTATGATTTCATGTAACAGTTATGTATATGTAATTGTACAAATTTTATGAATAAAGTTGATTTGAATTGAATTGAATTGCCACAGCTGTTTCTAACGATCCACAAACTTGTTTTTTTGACACAAGTACTAAAAATGATATAATAGAAAAATAAATGAAAAATAAAAACAACTATACACACCAGACAAAATGTATGAAGTTTCCACGGTACCGTCCTGAACAGAAACCCTAGAACGGAAAATTACACGCGCCAAAAATGGACCTGTGTACTGGCTTAAAAACAGGCGGCAAGAAGGAATAAAAACGATCCCGGACAATGGCTGAGCTCATACTGAACTAATAAAGTGAGAGTGGCGCGACTACATCAATAGCTGTAGGCCGCTAGGAGGGCTCACGCCGCACTACATCAATAGCTGTAGTCCGCACTCAACGTGTTAACCTGGAGAAGTCCATAGCCAAACCTGAAGTAAAAAAAGGCTGTCACAAAAATTAAATAAAACAAGAATAAATGCGCAAAGCTTAAACAGAGAACTGTGAATGCAATAAAAGCAAAGAACAAAAAATGAAAATACACTGTCACCAATCAGAAGACAGCACACTGGTGCCAACCACACACCAGCAATGCCAAGCATGTAATGGCGTCTGGCGTTTTTATTACATATATTAAATTTATTAGTCTGTAGTTTGTTTTTATTTTAATCAGCGATGGAAAGTGTCCGCAATAATTTACTAAACAATAAAATATTATTGAAAAACAAACTGGTCAACAGATAATTTGTGAATTTTAGAATCGCACCCGTTATCTCAAACTTGTTTGAAAGTTTCAGTACTGCCAGTGATTGTAGACGGCCAGACAATCAGTCTTGCTGACCTCACGTCCGATGCCCTCGAAACGGAAACTCTGCTGTCAGTGAAACTTCGGGTCAAACAATAATAACACTTAATGATGGCACCCCACGCGATTGTCCCAGACATGATGCCAATCAGCTTCTGGTAAGTCAACTCACATACGATACTCAATCATTGGCCTCTGTACATTCCAACAAGTTGTGGATTTAGAAAAATTATATCAATTTATTGAATTTTCTCTTAGGTGTAAGTTAAGTGTTGGGTTAATGTTAGTTTTTGGGTTTATGCAGAATGTTTGTTGGCTTGTGAATAGGTTCACTGTATGGAAAATGGATGCTGAGTAGGACCAGGGACTCAGGAGTAGGGACTCAGGGAGCCAGGAGTTCAGATCGAACTTTTTTACTGTGTCGTTAGTATTGTCCCCTTGTACAATTACTATATAGAAGGGATTTTTTATTGTGTCATTTCATCAGATTTCCTCGAGAGTGGCCAACATTATTATGGTAGTAGTCACAATTAGACATATGCCCGGGACCATAACACTTATGGATTTTAGGTCAGACACCAAAATTTTCAGAAGCAATTGTTACATATTTATTTGTACAGCACACAGATTTTAGTAAGTAGAGGCTAGACAAAGTTTTTTTACTTAGAAGTACAGTAGAACCTCGATAGTTCGACCTCTCGATAAGTTCGAACACTCCTGATAGTTCGACATGGTCCATGACAACTTAACATGTTAATAATGACCGATAGTGTCCATGTTGGAGCCTAACAAAGGTGAAAATGTAAACAAATTGCAAATGATTTGAATGTTGTTTATGTTAAAGTTCAATTAGGTTATGGTTTCACTAAAATTTAGTGTTTCCTAAGTTCAAATTATGATTCTTTATAACTCCCAGTGTTAAAATTTCCCATATACTCCCTATAGTTTGACATTTCGATAGTTCGACACTCTCTAAGTGCACAAAGTGTCGAACTATCGAGGTTCTACTGTATCAAAGTCATGTCTGCAGGTGTGGTTCCAGAAGAAGATTGTATAGTAGCAGATGCATCACTAGTCGACCCCTAAGCCAGAGGAGGGGAAGGAAGAACTAGAACCAAAAAGGAGGATGAGGTGGAAGACACTAAGGTGGACGTGGAGGAAGTAGAAGAGAAGGTTGAAGAGAAAGTAGAAGAGAATGTAGATAAAGAGGAAGAGGTATTTATGGGTGCTTTATACTTTACAAAAAATGCAGTCTTTATGTTAAATATAATTTTTTTTCTGATTTGGCTCAGTTTTAAAATTAATTTCTATGAAACTAGTAGTTATGATAAAAAACAAATTGTTAAAGCAAGTAGTTAAGTTGTTTAAACAAAACTTATAGAATGTCTACTCTTTTATCCTCATTGGGCTGTATGTACAAGAGTTAAAAGTTGATGTTACAGCATTGAGCCCCATATACTTTAGGATCTGTTTTGTTTAAATTGTTCAGATGAACCAATCATTCACCTGAGAGTAATTTTATAAGAAAAGGGGAGGATATTTTTGTCAATGTCCTGATCCTAATTTTGTTTGTGTGGCGCAAGGTGTTGGAGGAAGCAGTGGACATTCCCGTTTTGGTGACGGACGATTCGTCGGCAGGGCTGTTGGAGGCACATGTACTGCAGTAGATGGTGGCACGCTCGGCTTACATCCACTCTCAACCTCAAGGCAAGCTGACTTACTGATAAATGAACATATAGTTCCAAAAACATAAATTTAGGTTGGAGTAACTGCTTAACTGAACTATATATCCTGTTACTTAAAATAATTATCGTTCCAAGGTTGATTGTATTTAAGAATAGCTAACGAACAAAAAAATATTGGAATTAATTAAATGTTGAGAGGGTTGGCAGAGCTACAAATACTTTGTTTGGTAGCTTTGGAGTCGTGTAATGATCCTCTATGGTGACACGGTCGAGGGCTTAGTAAGAAGTGTGGGCGTCATCACGTCGCTAAAAGTAGCTTCTGTCATCTTGACGGCAGCGGTTGGATTGGAAGTCACAAGGGGACTGACTCGTTAATGTTTCACAAATGACTGAATGTATTGATACATTAAGTAAACAAACTAATTTAAGGTTAACAATAACGAGAAGAAACATCCTTAATCAATTGACTATTGAAAATTGAAAAAAATCGGCGCTGTCATGGTTGCATCATCGGCCCGCAACTGGAGTCCTGAGTGACCACCAGGAGTGGAGGGGGCATATTTATGACGTCGATGGTGCATAAAAAGCATTAGTAGCTCATTAATTTTAATAAAAAATTGTTAAGTACCAAACAGATCGGCCGATTCATCTTAGGAATTCACCATAAAATTGAAGATGAGGTTTCCTGATTGGATTTTGTTTGTGTTTGTTTAGTCAATCTTTTCATCTTTTCTTGACTTTGGTCCATGGGGGTACAGTAGAGTCTCACTTATCCAACATAAACCACGTGCGGCAAGGTCAGATAGCAAAAAATAATACAAAAAAGTAAAATTTTAAAATATTTTTTTGGATTAAAAAAATCTTTAGAATACGTACCTGATGTGAACGATTAGGTTTTGTGGAATTGGAACGTAGAAATTCAGTACTATGTTTGTTGGAGAATCAAATTACACTGAAAATCGGATAAACCAAAGATTGGATAACCAAGACTCCACTGTTATATTTTTTACTGCCATGGGACATTTTAGCAGGCATATACAATTAAACGTAGATTTTGGAGACTTTTGGTTAACACGTTCGCTACCAATCCGTCAACTATAGTTGACACGAGATTGCCTTAATAGCCGGACCCTGCGGACCTGATGTCCTCCTGGGACTAAGCTTATTGAATTAAACTTAACCAGCAACAAATAGCAAAAAGAACAAACAAAAGAACAAGAAACAAAAAGATGCAAAATTTACAAAAAATAATATACCAATGTGGACACCACACTCCAACATATTTACTAGGTATCCCTATAGACCAACGCCCAACAATCTAGTCGATAAAAAACCCCGTTCCTTATGAAAAGCTATAATAAAGTTGATGTTTGCGTCAACCATAGTTTGACTTTGGTCCACTGGATTCATCCCAAGCGTCAACTATAGTTGACGGCGGTCTATGGCGAAAACTTGTGTGTTCAACTAATGTTGACGCTAGTCTGTGTCTAAGGTTCTTTATTTACATGTCGGTGTAAGTGATTGTTTGTATTGCAGAAGGATGCCAGGCGGTGGAGCTGGAGGACGGGACCGTGGCGTACATCACACTGACACAACAGACGCAGGACCTGCAGGTCGTGGAGCCGGAACCGCCTCCCAAGAAGCAGAAGAGCTTCATGTGTCCCCAGGAGGGCTGCGGCCGCCTCTACACCTCCTCACACCATCTCAAGGTCACTCACAACCTTCCAACAACTGATTCTACTGCTAGGTGCAAAGAAAAAGAGTGCTCTCTATCATAGATTGTATTTTTTACTACTTGAATTCGAGCTATGCCCTTTATTCATTTACAAATATAGGACTACCTGCACTAAAAGTTCACAGCACCCTAACCACTAGTACCTAAGGACTGGTACCTAACCTTAATAACCTTTTAAATTGGTACTGATGCACTTGTTAAAAAAAAAAAAAATAATACTTAGCTTATTAAATAATATGGATGTTTAGTTATACACCGTGAGCAGGTGTATTCAGGGCCGGATTTACCGCATGGGCAACATGGGCACATGCCAAGGGCGGCAAAATTTTGGAGAAATTAAAATTTGATATCTATGCACGGCGCGTTGTCATCGTCATGGTCACAGGCAACCTCGTGGTGAGGCGGCAAAGGGCAGACTGCAGTCTGCCCGACGAGCCTCTATTTATTTGCGCGCGGCAGACGATGTGGTAGTGGTGGGGCGAGGTGAGGGAGGGGGGAGCCGTATTCGGTATTCCTCGTCCTCGCCGTGACGTACTGCCGTAGTCGCCGTCATCAGCCCCATAGAGATGTGCCGTACTAGCCTATTTAGTGGAACAGTTCCGCATGGAACTGTTCCGCGCAGACACTAGTCTCACATACCTGTTCCGGCAGAACAGTTTGGAACAACCTGATCCGCAACATCCCATGATACTGTTCTGCGAGTCTGGCGACTCCCATGATGCTGTTGCGTATCTCTCCTGTTACGGAATAGTTTACAACAGCAATTTCAATACCCTACTAGTACCAAACAACTTCGCTGTTCCTGCTGAAATGTTCTCTCTCACCTAATAATTTTTTCTATTAATTTCTCACACGACGCGTCGATGAACGTGTAACGTTTTCTAAAATAACATATTAACTCATTTGTTAATGAGATGTTAATGTTCATTTGGATAATAGCCTATTAATGACAACCACGAAATACATTTTATGTTTAATTCAGTTTCAGTTATAATAAAATATTAACCTTCAAAAATAATTAAAATCGGGTTTGATTACAGTTACTACAGCCCTCAGCATTGCACATTCAGACACTTGGCAAACTTTGAAACTAGGTTGGGAGGTCCTATGTCACTTCACACTCGAATCTGTTCCAAACCGAATATGAGTGTAAGGGAATAGTGTAGTGCTCAGACGCGTTTTATGGGCTGCGAACTCCGAATTGATTGGAACAGTTAGAACAGGCTATTTCCACCATACTGTTCCGGTACGAAACTGTTTTAAACGGGTAACTGTTCCAATGAAACTGTTCTGTTCTTTTCGGCACATCTCTATCAGCCCAGCCCGCCAGTTCGCTTCCGCTTGGGCGGTCAGTGTACAAACGTCATTAGTCAGTGTTATGTGGTGTTGTTAATGTCGCATTAGAACTGACAGCCTGTACGAGTACGCTTGCGGCTTGCTTGTTATGCAGTAGTGTGTGTGCGACTGTGTGTTGTTGATTTGCTCATAACTCTTTAATGCTGTGTTTTGTGTGAGATTTCATTTCAATTTGATATACGCAATAATTTTTGTTATATTTTTTAAAACATAATGGCCTAATGGATGGGCGAAAAGACTTAGTGGTGCGGAATACCGGAAATTAGCTGAAGTGAAGAAGAAGAATGATAATGAAGTGCTTCACAAACTTTAAAGTTAGATTCCTTCTTTAAAAAAAGCAATGTCGCCGTAATGTGGCTCCTTGGAGGGTACAAAGGAGCCGGTGGTGGGTTGGGGGGGGGGGGGGGTGAAAGGGCGGCAGATTATTATATGCCCATGGGCGAAGAAAACGTAAATCCGGCCCTGGGTGTATTATCAGAAATCAAAAATTTATTTGCTATTAACATACTTACAAATGTGTCTTAGCAATTGTCAGGTACAATATAATAGCAGTGAGGCTACGGTCAGGACTGCACCATGGTTTTGAGCTACATTCAGTTTGCAGAAAACAATCAAATTCAGTCAAAAAGGAGAAATTTACATCATCTGTATGTTCTTTGGTATTAAAAATGAATTTTAAAAGGTTTTTGGTTTAAAAAATTACTGCTTGTATTTTTATAAGGACGATAATTCATTTTTAAAACTCTTCTTATTGGAATATTTCATAAATTTCAAATGAGTAGGCTTATCTCAAATTTGCAATAAATAAAACTGTATTAAGGAGAGGCCTTTTGCATTCAAGTAATGGTCTGAGGATGCATTCCTTGAATGTTAAAGGCCTAAGGTCAATCAAATTTTATTTATTGGAAAATTGATATATCCATTTAAATTTAATCATGATGATCTTTATACTTTAATAAGCGTGTACATAGATTTGGATTCAAGTTCTATTTCTTTTACTATAACATGATCAAAGTTTGCTTATTATATATTCACATAAAAAATTTCAAGATGTGGTAGGCTAAAGCCGTATTACTGGAATAACATTTTGCGGTCTTCTATAATTGGTGAATAAGTTTTTGCAGTTTTATAATTAAAAAATATAGTTTAAATTATTATTTTTTTAGTGCACAATTTATTGAAATTTCACTACAAAAGCAAATTTGACAAGGCAGATTTTCTAGATTGTTGTAAAAAAATATACAACATTATTTTAAAGGTTACATCATACTTCACACAGCTGGCATTTGTATTATAAAAAATATAGAAAATGTAAACTGTGTGAGACAGGTGCATGAGAGGACGCACACCGGGAGTCGGCCGTACTTGTGTGTCATCGAAGGCTGCAACAAAGCGTTCTCGACGGACTACAGCCGCAAGGCACATGTCCGCACTCACACCGGCGAGAAACCGTACAAGTGTCCCGAGAACTTCTGCACCAAGAGCTTCAAGACATCCGGCGACCTGCAGAAACATATCCGCACCCACACTGGTACGCCTACTTGTGACTTGCTGGATATCTACTGGCTGTTTCATACAGTACTAGCATTTTACAGTGGTTTTCTATGTGATGTTCACTTTGTTTTCTATGTGAATGTTGGGAATTCACTTTCCCAATTACTTCGTTTTCATCATACATAATGTTCAAAGAAAAAAAGGCTTTAAGATTATTTGTTTATATTTATTTTAAGACAAAACGGTTGTTGTAAACTTGGTTACAACTTACAATTAAATCAAAGTAGGTATTATACAAAAATATTTTATTCATTGAAAATAAATAACACGCACCCAAGAAAAGCGGAAAAACATCTGTGTTAGGGTGGGAGTCTCCCCAGCAAATAATGTATGTAATTTAAAATTTTGTTGGTAAAAAAAACTACCTTAAGAGTCATCTTCACCCCTGGGCCAGTAGCCCATTGTTGCGCAGTCGGCAATGTTAATCATACGGCTTTTATGCTAAAACATGGTATGGCATTCTCCTGTTTCGGACGCCGTTTTTCAACCGATTTTCTTTAAACTTGGTAAGTGTTTAGTTGAATAGTTATACTATGTCGCTCATACCTTGGAATTTTGAAAATTTAACAATTATTACTAAGGAAAATTGAGTTACTTTGCAATGCCTCAAAGAGTAATATTTGTTAAATTTTCAAAATTCCGAGGTATGAACGACATAGTATAACTATTCAACTAAACACTTACCAAGTTTAAAGAAAATCGGTTGAAAAACGGCGTCCGAAACAGGAGAATGCCATACCATGTTTTAGCTTAAAAGCCATATGATTAACATTGCCGACTGCGCAACAATGGGCTACTGCCCCAGGGGTGAAGATGACTCTTAATAACAAATCCCACCAATTACTTTTTTGTTATGGTTTATAAATTAAGTATGTGATGATTACTTTATCATAATTAGATTGGCCCGAAGTAAGAAAGTTTATTTTACAACGGTTGACTTTTCTGTTACGGTACTTAAGAAAAAAATTAAACCAGGAATTTCACATTTCATAGTAATGATGATTTTTACATTTTCTACTCTTGGATTTATAACTAATCTACTACATACTAGTGCACATGTTGCTCGGCATCGATCAATTTATTTTCATACATAATAAAAATATCATTTAGTTCTAAATCAATTAATTCGACCAATCCAATATTGTGAATAGCAGCGATCTCCAAAAACTACAGATGTTTAAAATGCTTAAACCGATCTCAATGTTATTCTAATGGGAAAACTTTATATTTAATTTGTGGATATCGCCCTTATTTTAAGTCCGATTCTTATAAATTTTTTGTGGAAACAACTACAGACCAAGCTTTATCCAAAGACAGCAAAAAATTGAAAACTGAACTGGTTGAGAATTGTAGGAGGAGTTCTCTAAACAGAAAACCTTAGAGTATTTACTAGTCTACTTGTTGCTCAAAATCAAGCAATTTATTTTTATACAGTATAAAAGTAACAATTAGTTTTAAATCAACGACATCCAACCAATCTAATATTGTGAATATCAGTAATCACAAATAACTACACGAATTTACAGCTGTAAATTAACATATGTTTAAAATGCCCAATAACCCAAACCCAATGTTATTCTAATGTGAAAATTTCAAATTTAACTTGTGTATAGCGCCTTTATTTTAAGTCTGATTTTCATCAATATTTGTCGGAAACAGCTACTGATCAAGCCCTATCCAACAACACCAAAAACTTAAATATCGGTTGAAAATTTTAGGAGGTGTTCTCAACACAAAAAACCCTTAGCGTTGGTGGCCCATGCGCAAATTGCGCATTTTATGATTCTGTATGAGTGAAACTCACCTACAGTACGTGAATGGCGAATATTACACGGTCAATGTGGATCGCGATATTTGGATCGTGATCCTGGATCACGATACGGATTGAGTGTGAAGTCAAATATTGATGTATGATTCATGAATCACTCTTCAATATTTGACTTTACACACTCAATCAGTATGTGATCCAGGATCACGGTCCTAATATCGAGATCCGTATTGACCGTGTAAGAACCGCTAATGTTGATTATGAAGTGACAGAGATCTATTTTTGTTTACTATCTGTCTTTTAAAATTCATCTGAAGATAATCAGCTGTTAAATTACAATTCACATTAAAGAACTTGCATTAAAAGTTGTTCAACATTTTAAATCAAAGGCGAGGGGGGCGAAGCCTGAAACATTATGACCTTTTTAATTACGATTCGTCACTGCGGTATATCCTAAGCTTTAAAATGACACCTCAATCTTAAAAATCGGTTCAGTAGGTCGAGAGAAAAGGGACGTAACAGACGAAACCCTTATATAGAAATAAGAAGATAGATAGATTTGTCAAATGCCATTCTCAGTTTTAATTGCACAGTCCAAACTATCCAACCTTGAAATTGTCCTATTACATTATACAGCTGACTCGCGATGATTACAGGACCGAGAGGGTGTGGGGTTACCAAAGGTTAATTTATGCTATTGAATTTGAGCTTATAAAAGTTAGTAAAATAAATTTTTGATGTATTACTGTGCAAACTCTTTGATGTCATAGGATGTAAAATAATCAATCTAAGCAATACTTCTTACATAGACAGATTTATTACATCTAAAAGTGAAAAACAATACTGTACGATAAAGTGTTTACGAAAAACAATGTGGGAAGCCTTGCACATTTGTAAATCCGCCCATGTTGAGCAAGTTCTAAGGTGTTTGGGGGTCTCTGGAGCTTTTCCCTCTAAATCCACAAGTTTTATCTTTAAATTTAGTATACCTATTTCATTGCATATTTCAGTTCTGTAGAAATATAAATAACAGTTAATTTTCTATGTCCAGGGGAGCGTCCTTTTGTGTGTCCTGTGGAGGGCTGCAATCGATCTTTCACTACAACCAACATCAGAAAAGTGCACATCCGGACACACACAGGTAATTTTCAAAAGCATAGTTTTTATTTATACACACACAGGTAATTTGATTTGAACATTGATTCAAAAGCGTAGTTTCTATATATTTTTATTACTTAAGAGTGGAATTTTTATGTTTAGAAATAAAATATCGTTTGTCCTCAGGTGAACGCCCTTATGTTTGCAATGAGCCATACTGTGATAAAGCATTTGCCTCTGCCACCAACTACAAAAATCATATCAGGATACATTCCGGAGAAAAACCATATGCGTGCAATGTTGCTGTGAGTAGTTTTGTGTTGATAAAGAGTTATTTAGGGGATAAGTTACTTAGAATGCTTTATCTTCTCACTGCATGAAAAACAACTTTTTTCAATACCAGCTCTGAGTGTAGAAAATAACTTAATCCAGCTGGGAAAATTAGCTGACTACCTATCACATCAAAACAATAGTTGTTGTTATTGGTGAATGTCGCCATATTTTCTCTATAGTAAGTCTAGTGTGGTAGCGCTTTTGACGCTTAAAGTGTATCTATCATCAATCAGTTAACAGCCTATTACAACATACAACATATTTAATAGTATTGGTGCCATTGTGTGGCTGAAATCAACTAAGCAACCAATGGGTTATGTTGAAAACTTATATTATTTTATTTATAATTACTAATTAACTTCAGTGTGATGAATAATACCCTTCATAACTCGGATTGAAAGCATTGTTCTGTGCCTTGAATGAAATTCTGTACTCGGCGAAAGCCTTGTGTGTAAACTCGAGCACAGTCCGGAAAAAACAACCCTTTCCACCATAGTAATGATACTGTTGTGATGTTGTCAAGGGTTGCAACAAGAGGTTTACCGAGTACTCGTCCCTTTACAAACACCACATGGTCCACACCCAAGAGAAGCCCTACCAGTGCAACGTGTGTGGCCGGAGCTATCGTCAGGTGAGGTTTTATCAATAGTCCGGCAAACAAGTGGCAATTATTGGTAGGATTGTGCCTTTGATGAGAGACATCTAAAATTTTGAACATAAACACTACATGTATCATGTAAGTGTTAGTGAGCAAAAATTTATATTTGGCATGCTTTGGTTTAATCCTATAGGGTGAATGCACCAGTTACCGACCATGAACCAGTAACCGACCACTTTGATTAAATTATAGTACCGGGTGTCCACAAAAGAGGTAAACAACTTTGTACGTCAATTTGACAAAAACTGTGTGTCCGACATCGCTGCGGTTGGTGACAATAGTTCGGAAAACACTTCAAGTTTTTTTTCCCACAAAGCTGACTGTTGTCAACAAGACCAACAATGTGGCAAAAGGCGATGTTTAGTGAATTGGATGAAAATGGTTAATACGCTTACTGAAAAGTCTTTCTGTGTGTTGGAATTTGAATGGACTCTCTGGTACAACTGTGCAAAGTCATTTTCGAACAAAATATCGTAAAACCCCTCCAAATAGAAAATCAATGTACGATTAGCATTGAAAATTCAAAAATAGTGGATGCTTGAGAAAAGGGAAGAGCCGCGGAAGACCAGCGACGTCTGATGCTCAGGTTTGGTCAGAATTAGACTTTAGGATTGATCTCTCCAGAGCAAACTGTGGCTTACATATTGAGCACTTGTAATATACAGGAAAAAACTTGAAGATTTTATCTTTTTAATGGTGTGTATTTATTCATCAAAATTCTCTTTATTCATCAATATATACATAAGTACAATTGAATAGTGTCAAAAATGTTTAAAAAAAATTATTACTCTTTATAAATTATTAAAACTTCACTGTATTTTATAAACAAAGTTGTTTATTTCTTTTGTGGACACCCGGTATATTACCAGGACATAGACATTCTTTATTTTGCACATAACATTCTTTACATGTGTATACATACAGAGTAGGTGCATCGTCAAAAATGATCCATAAGTAAAATTATAAATATATTAGAATGATTACTATACATATAAGTTACTCAGTCTTTTAAACCATTGGGTAATTTAGTTTTACTCAATTACTGTAATGTGATAGTCCCAGGAAATTTACATTTCTGTCACTACTCTCATATGGCAGCATATCAAGCTCCCACAACTTGACGCTTTCAAGGCAAGCAACATTTTGTACTCTTTTTTTCTTGATAATTTTATGGCAATGGTTAGTGGTTATTCTGAAAAGAATAAACCTAAGAATTTGATATATACTTTAGGTTTTTGTTTATTTTTATATAAATAAAAATATATAAAAAGATTGATTAATAGATTTTATTTTATTTTGGGTGTTTCTACGCCAGTGGCATTTTTTAACGTTTTGATGGGGAACGGTCCAAACCCCAGTCTTGTTACTATCTAACATCGACCAGTTGTTAGAAAGCACCATTAATTAATAGCCCAATGACAAATGGCAACTGGGTCCGGAATCGAACCTTTAAAAAGCTACTAACTTTTCTCAGGATCGAACCGGCAACCTTTGCATTCAAAGGCGAGCACTATAACCACTCAGCTACCCAGTCAGTTGGTTGGTAATTGGATCACAATAGTATATTTCGTCACTAGTCTGGAAAGTGGTCGTTATCGGTGCAAGATCGAGTTTCAAGTACGCATTTAATATTAAAAATACTTGTGTCTCACTCTTGCACTACAATTCCCACTCGCTACAATATCCGACCACTGGTCGGTTACTGGTTCAAAATACTGGTCGGTTATTGGCACAGTCAGCTGATCAATGTGGGTATGTTACTTCTTACAAAAGCCAAAAAAATTATTAACGTGAGGATTTGGCCAATGCTTTAAATGTTGAATAACGTATAAACATTGACTAATATAAATTGACTTCTCAACCAATCCATTTTGTTTGTGAACAAAATTTGGAATGTTCATGTTCACCGAACCAGAGGCGTTGCAATCGATGTTGTATTTAGTCAGCTTAATTTTCAGTGCTGCAAAAACACTTTACACAACATAAACACAACTGTCAGTTAATAACAAAAGAACCCTTTTAGTTTTTTGTCCACCTCAATCAAGGCCAACTATACACCAGGCCGGAATACCCCCCACTACTCGTGTTAAAACGTCACACTACTAGTGCGCCAGCTGATCTGGAACTATGCGATTTTGATGCAATTTCCTGATAATTACTTGGAAATTCCCTAAAATAAACAAATATTTACCCAACTTCTGCTTAAATACCCAAAATTGTGTAAATTACCCTTTTTTGGCAACACCGATTAGCTGTCACACCACTGCTGTGACGTCATCTCTCTCAGCACTATGGCCTGGTGTGTTGTTAGCCTTGCCTCAATGTTCAGTCAACTGGAAGAGCTGTTTACTCATTCGATCGAAGTTTGGTGGCAAATAATAATTTACCCGGAAATCCGCAGATTCCAAATTAAAACTTATTTATTTCACGTTTTACCTTTTTTACTTTTTTAATTTTGTAATGGCCAAAAAATTGCTTTTTGGGCAGATAGAACCTGGTATTTTTACTGATAACATTTTTTCATTTTTTTTGTGCTATCTGGGCTTGGTTTGAAATTTTGAATATTTTATTACCAGCTCGGTTGGGCTCGGCTTGACCAGAAAAATCATTATTCGCACACCCCTAATACATACAAATATGCCATACTGGTATTAGAATATGGGATATAGAAATAATTTATAAAGATTTATCAGTTGTATCAGTTTTTAAATTGTACTTTATACTAGTGATTATAAATTTTCAGATAAATAAAAGTAAAATGGATAAAATAAATAAGTAATTTGAAGAATTATTATAATTGAATTTGAAAACTAAAGAATTAGTAATAATGATCAATTTACCTTTTTTGAATATAATCCAACAGAAGTTATGGTTAGAAATTCCAAGTTAGAAGTATAATCCACTTGTTAAAGATTCAACAAATTTATACCAGAGTGCAGAACCTGTAGGCCTACATTAAAACTTTCTGAAAGGCGACTGAGCAAACCGAACGAACTCGCCTTGAATTAAAACAAGCCTTTGCACTTGGCATTTTAGTGCACAGTCTATCTCTGATATTGTTTCTATGAAGAATTAATTGCATACATTTACTGATCAAATGTAGTTTACCCGGGCGACCTCTGAAGAGACAAATTAAACCTGATAAATTATTTTATAATTATATTACTACAGGGGACGAAATTATATGATTATTACTTAAATTACGCACAAAATTTTGTGCATAAGGAGTGACACCGAATGGGATCACTCCTATTTCAGCCTAGTTCTAAATCAACCCAATTAGACAAAAAATTTCTTTTGAAATTTAGAATCTATTAGAAATTTCTAATTCATATCAAGTTGAATGTAGTTAACTGAAAATTGTGGAAATAAAAATAGGTGCTTTTCATAGGTTGAACTGTAGCATTACTGTTTACAGTTGTATTTATTTGTTATAAAGTTAAGACTAAAATAAATAACCACATTTCCTTTGATATTTTTTTCAATTACTGTTGGATTTAAAAATATATGTTTGGTTTAGGTCTCAACTCTGACGGTTCACAAACGGACGTCTCATGGTATGATAGAAGCTGATGATGGAACGGAGATCATACTTGGGAATGTATTCACTCAGAGGGTTATGAATAAGACTACTCAGATGATCTCAGAAAAATTCCGGAAAATCAGGGGCATAAAAACTATCACCCCTAATGTGAGTTCACTGTAGTTTTAAGCATTTTTTCTAATGGAACGATAGAAAACATGTATAAATAAAGTTACTTAATCCAACTAGCTCAGTTTTTTTAAATGATATGATGTGTTTTAGTGCATAATATAAAGCAGGGGCAGATCTAAAGGGGGGGCATGGGGGCACGGGCCCGCTCAGACAGCCCAGACTGACAAAAAATGCAATATATATGAAGGAATAAAAGATATTTGAATGCTTGGAAAAAGTTGCATACAGTGTTTAATTATAGCTCACTTCATCCTACCAATAATTTTGGTAAATATCATTGATTGTTTTTATATGATCTTCTTCTACGATTTTCTTTGCCGTCATCGTCATAGCAATGGCTGGAGCGTGAGTAAAGGTGAGACATCTGAAAGTGGATAAGGATTCTATATTCCTCCTCTAAGGTTACAGTAATAGTAAACAGTGGGTGATCTATATTAGAAAATTTTACCTTTTAAAAATATTAATAAATATAAAAACAATTTTCAGTTAAAAAGGTGTTTGGATAGGGTTAAATGCCTAAGTAGTAAGGATTATTAGTGATGGACAGGATACACAGGCTAAAATTAGAAAGTAAATGCATTCTTTTATAGCACAAAAAACAAACACACAGCACAGGCTAAAATTAGAAAGTAAATGCATTCTTTTATAGCACAAAAAATAAACACACAGCTAAACAAAAACTGGAATATTTCAAGGCCACTTCTCCATGTTGACAAAGAGACCATTGGCCTTGAAATATTCCAGTTTCTGTTTAGCTGTGTGTTTATTTTTTGTGATACAAAAGGATGCCTTTACTTTCTAAGGTAAGCCTGTGTATCCTGTCCATCACTAATAATTCTTACTACTTTCGGCTAAATAAAATTTTGTTCATTAAATTTCATAACTGTTTATTTTTCTAACAATTTTTATTCTGAAAATAATCATAATAGGCCTAATATTTAGGTATACCTATAAAAAATTACATTGAAGTTTGATTTTTAAATTAGTTAAGTTGGACCTATTATTGTGTTATGTTATTTAATTTTATAAACAGTGAATGAATAGTTAATAGTTAGGGCCTAGTAAAATAGTGAATTGAATTTAAGCGCAAATATTAAATAATTCTTTACCTACTGAAAATATCAAAAAGTTTGAAAGCTAAACTGTTTACTTTATTTATATGATTTGGAATAAAAGGTTTTTTTACTAGTTTTCAACTTTACACGGAAAACCTAAAATAATCCACGAGAAATTGTAAATTCCTGCAGAAAGATTTTGAGATATTTAGCGTCAGTCGCACAAAGACCATAAACACTCTGCTTTGGGGATCCTTTTTATGATTTTGTGTTTTGAACTGAGCGTCCCCAAAATTATTTTCTGGATCTGCCCCTGGTATAGAGTAATTTACTGGCAAAACTTTGATGAATTATATAATGATAAAAACCTTTTACATACAATGTTTTTTAAAATGTCTTATACTGTAATATACAGGGTGTCCAGCTTCCACCTGTACAAACTTTTCCAGGTTATTAAGCATGCCAAAACAAACAGAAAAATCATACAAAACATACGTCCGAAAATGCTTTGTTACCGTAAGCCGCTAGCCGCCATTTTGTTTTTTACACTTAAGAATTTTTATTTTCGTAACGGGTTGGTGTATTGAGTTCATATTTTGGCAGTACTTTAATCACACCAATGCTCATTTTAGAAAAAAATATTCTTTTTCCCAATGTATATTTTAAAAATGGCGGTCATTTTAAATTTTTAAACACAAATATTCCAAAAACGGTAAATTTTTTAAAAATGTTACAAGAGACAAAAAAGTTGACAAATTAAATTATCTAAACAGTGATAATAAGTTTGTAAAGATCCGACAACAAATAACGGAGTTATTGAGATTTTTCTATTAAAATAACGTAAATTGGCATTAATCATAGTGCAAAATCTGTGTTTTTCTGCAGGAAAACCACAATAACTCCGTTATTTGTTGTTGGATCTTTACAAATTTGGTGTCACTGTTTAGATACTTTAATTTGACAACTTTTTTGTCTCTTGTAACATTTTTATAAAATTCACCGTTTTTGAGATATTTGAGTTTAAAAATTTTAAATGGCCACCATTTTAAAAATATAGATCGGAAAAAAAGAATATTTTTTTATAAAAATGAGCATTGGTGTGATTAAGGTACATGCCAAATATGAACTCAATACACCAACCTGTTACGGAAATAAAAATTCTTAAGTGTAAAAAACAAAATGGCGGCTAGCGGCTTAACGCTAGCACTGATTGAAAAAAACAAAGCATTTTCGGACATATGTTTTTATGATTTTTCTGTTTATTTTGGCATTCTTAATAACCTGGAAAAGTTTGTAAAGGTGTAAGCTGGACATCCTGTATTTGGTGTTAATAGTCTAGTGACTGGTAAACAAACACCTTAATGTACGCTTCTCTCTTAAATTCAGAGAATATATTTATCCAAGACATCGCAGAGTTACAAAGAAATTCCAAACTACACCAGCCACCACGAAAGATGTCCGTTGAGAGCAGGGCTAAGCGGACACAGGATTTAGAGTCAACGAATGAGATCCAAGATGTTGCCATACTTATTTCCCGATGTACTCCCCGAGCCTAGTTGCATTCATCACGAAAATAATTAAATTTCAAAATAAAAACGTGGTATTTAAACATCCAAAATAAAGCGTTCCATGTGGCAACAGGCGCTTATCTAGTATCGGACACGGCTCAACAAACATCTCTCATGGTGGCTGGTGTCTGTAGCATTATATTTGGATGCAATCTTAAAATATAGTGGGTAGATTTTGTATGAAATTTGGATTCAAGAGTTTTTTGATCGAAAAACAACATCAGAAACAATGTCTACCCCAGGAAAAATAGTTTTTAATCTAGAAAAAAATTTGAAAATTGAAATTTTTAACAGTGATTTTATAAATTGTCATTTTAGCTGATAACTGTGAAAAGTGTTCCGTAGTTGGTTGTTGGTGCAAACTTAATAGTCTTTTTTTAAATGATAACCAAATTTAATTACAATCAATGACTGAGACTCGGTTTCAATCCAGTACTACAGTACTATATATATGATATATAATATGTAAATAAATCATAAAAGAAATATTGCAGAGATGTGGAGATACTTCATGGCCTGTATAAACTATTCCCATCTGTAATTTGCTGCTCTTTTAGTAGCCCAATGTTCGATCTCATTCCTATCAGTCTATGGATATTGAATGGGTATAGAAATTATTTCAAGAGAGGCTCTCTGTTACCAAGTATACTACAAAACAACTCTTAAAAGTTCTGAGTATTCCTTAGTGTGTCCTAAGTTTTCGGATGCCTATTTCAGATTCTAAACAACGGTGAATTAATCCTGGATAGTGGAGGATCCATACAGAGGATATCAAGTGAACAAATATTCATCATTGAAGACGTCCCTGAACACCTCAAAGCATTACAGGTAAATCTTAGAATGCGTACAGTGCCATTGGTCCTTAATTGTTTTTGATTTGTTTTTTATATGCCAATATTAATAAATTCAATTTAGTTTTGCCTAAGCATGCCCAAATTTACTATTTTTTCAAATGTAAATTCTATAATAAACAAAAATTTGATAATTTCTAGATTTTCATAAAAAAATTGTCATTCATGTAGTAATAATTTTTAATATCGCTGTTAGTGATGGTTTTACACAAAACTGGAATCCGGACAGGTTTTTATGGGAGCATTTCTTTTTCAACGCTCAGGTGCTTTTTTTATTATTTAGGCTATTTTGTGTATTTTTACGCCTCAGGTATTTTATAACATTATGATGAGGAACCGTCTGTACCCAGCTCTTGTTACTATCTAACGTCAACCTCTTGTTAGATAGTATCATTAAGCCAACGACAAATAGCAACTGGGTCCAGTATGAAACCTTGAAAGCTACTATGTTTTCTCATGATCGAACTAGTAACCTTCGGTTTCAAAGGCGAGCAATATAGCCACTCAGCTACCCAGCCAGTTTATTATTGAATGGTATAAACTCGCTAGGTAAGCTTAATTAAGAATTTCAGTTGGTTTCAATAATCTCTTCATATTCATACAACCTGATTTTGTGGCGTCTCTCCCCAAACCTCACACTCGGACTCAACAGCTGGTCAGGTAACAATAGGCAAAGACAGTGCGATCTGCGCATGCGCGGAAGGCCACCCGGTCCCTGGAGCCATCAGGCGCCGGGACTCGACTGCGGATCGCTGACCGACACACAGCAACTCCGGTTATCAGGTAACAACGCCATGTGGTAGGGTAGGAACTTGAGGGGAGAAACGGGCTATGGGGAACCTAAGTTAAATATTAATCCAATTCGGTAATTAAAACAATCAAAATTAGAATCATGTAATTATTTGGGGACAATTAAATTAGGTTTAGGGAAGGAAGCCTGCATGTACAGACATTAGTAAGATAAGGTCAAGTCCGATTTACAGTTGGTATTAAATTAACTGGGGGAACAATATTATTTGTGAAATTCATTATTCAATTACAATTATTAATCATCAAAGCTGGCTTCCTTTTTAGATAAATGACGGGCGAAGGATAAGATCCACGGGATTGAATTAACACGTTTGGGGAAAACGGAATATCGTATCGAGTTTCCGTCTTCAAACGGAATAAATGGGGGAGACGCCCCAAAATTGGTAGCAGAGCTTTAAACTATCCCTTGCCCGTCAATTTAATTTATTTTCCAAATTTAATCAGGGAATCTTAAGAGATTATTTCTGGGCGGAGCATGTCTATGCGGGCAGGCCGACAGGAAACGGCCAACTCAATCACGTGTTTGCGCGGCGGCGTGTAACCGTTTTCAGTTCAGTAAATTTATTCATTTGGGATTACGAATTTTCATCAACTTCATTCTTTTAACAGGGTTTTTCGTCACTCTCGAGAAAGTTAAAATTTGTCACCCGACTTTGAACTTGAACGAATCTTGGAATTAAGATCTCATATTTTTTCAGTTAAATTAAAGTACGCAACAATAATTTTATTCAACTGTTGGTTATTTAATGACCGCTTACAGGATTTATAGGAAAATTCAGAAGCAATTTTACGTTAGGCTATAGCTAATACCACATGGCGTCATCCCATTAAGGTATTATGTTTTAAATATTTTCATTTAGCTATAGGCCTACTGTAGTAAAATGTATCTCATCTGTTAACATTATGGGTAAAAAAAAAAATGTATATCTATTAATTTTTTGGAGGAACGTGGCCACAGGATAATTTATTATTCAGTACCTGGATCCACAAAGGATTTAATATTTATTGAGGTCAATCAATGGTCTCAGGATCTCGGTATCCCACGTTCTGGAAAAAGATAATATAGGCTATCTCACTTGTTTAAGGTAGCAAGCTATAAATAAAAATGTAAAATGTAAAAAAAATAATAAAATATTAAAAAAAGCTGCCCATAGTGTTGACACGAGTTGTTTTACATTTCAGGAATTTTAATTAATATTTTCCCTTAAGTTATACAATATTTTCATAAGATTTAATGCCAGTATTTAAATAATAGTATTTCAGTATTCAGATGTAATTACGGTTAGCGTATATTTTAGAGGTTGAGTTGGGTGATAGCAATTCCAGTAGTTTCTCTCTCCGAATATATTTGTTGTTTATTTTATTTATTTTATTTATTTTATTTTATTTTATTTCCCAACGGCAGATCGCCAATTTACAATAGTACACAAAGATGGTGGTTTGCAGTACAATATGACAAATATTAGAACTAACCATAAATTATGCTCAATGAAATGAAGTTAACAATGCGAGTACAATATTCTATATGATAATAGCAACGTATTTAACAACAACAACCAACAATAACAAAAGCAACATAATGTGTAACAACAACAATAATACAACAATACAATAAATATATAGGCCTAACAGTACAATAAATAGAACATACATAAATATATAACAATAACAAATAACAGAACAGTAATTAGTACAAAATGTGCATGTTGGATAAAGAACAACAACAAAAGATCTGCTACGATGTAATACATGCAAATAATAATTTAAAACGGTGGCTAGATGTGCTCCGGTCTAAGAGTGAATGAGGCTTGCCTTCTGACTTGAGTAATGGTATCGCAGAAAAGGTCGCAATCCTGAGCGACACGATTCCCCAATCGAATGAAGCGAGCAAGTGGGCTGTTGTAGTCAAAGGATGTGGCGTGGTGTTTACGGCCGAAGAGTTCCTGATGTCTGGTGCGAGTTGGGACTTTAAAGTCTATTGCTGCAAGTAAATCCGGGCAGTCCAGGAGACCTCTGATGATTTTAAGCAGGAGAGTAATATCAGCTACATCTCTGCGTAAAAAGAGTGGATCAAGACGCAGTTCACTGGATAGAGCGTCCACAGGAACTTCCAAGAAGGCAATACCATTGCGCACACCAACCAAACGAATAAAACGTCTCTGCAAAGCTTCTAGCCTTTCCTTGGTACCAATGGTGTATGGAGACCAGATTAGACTGGCGTATTCCAAGGGCTGTCTCACAAGTGCACAATACAAAGCTCTCAGTGCAGCAGGACTCTTCATCCCACGAGTTGTCCTGATGATGAAGCCAAGCATCTTGTTGGCCTGTCTGCATACTCCATCGACATGTCCAGAAAAAGTCAAGTCCTTTTGAAAGGTGACACCCAAATCTCTTATTTTGTCGACTCTAGATTATTCAACACCTGCGAGTGAATAAGTGGCTACAACAGGTGATTTACTTCGATGGAAAGAGACGACAGCACACTTTTGAGGGTTTTAGGGCACACTTTTGAGGGGTTGTTATCAGAAATTCAGTTCATGACAAATATCGATCGGTCTAGCCAAGGTCAGGGACCCCTCCCCACCCCGCGCCACAACCTGTTTCCCCCCCCCCCGCCCGCGCCACGGCCCGGCCACCTGTCCACCGAGCAATACACTCCCCCCGTACCCCGCACCAGTCACCCGAGTCTCTGTCATTTCCAGTAATAATTTCAACGTAAACTTCTAAGCATTTCCCATACCCCCCATTCCCACATCAACACAAACCTTTCTAAAAAATCATGTTGCGAATTAATCTACTGGGAGATTCTCAGCTTAAAAGGTACAAGTTTTATGTTGAGCACCCCAATAAGTTAAAAAATAATTTTTTCTTTTATCGGGCTATAACAATATCAGGGGCTACCGTTAGGGACATAAAGCAATTTTTAAAGGCAAATTAAACATCATTGGACACCAATATGCCAACCCTTTTATTCATTGGGACTAATGATATTAATAGGGGAATTGCTTAGACCGATTTTAAAAATCAGTTTAAATCCTTGATACGGCTGATTAGGAAGCTATCCGCACCCAACCCTTTAATCATTATGACCTTACCCCTTTTCCTTAAATTCCGAAACAACACAGAAAAACTTCACCACATTGACGAAATCAACAAATTCATTTCAACTCTTCAAGACTCTATTACCCACGTTGTTCAGTTGCCGATCGCCCGCGAAGACTCCGCCCAGTATTTTCAGCATTTTTATTCCAATCCCACACGGCCTGATGGGATTCACCTAAATGATCGAGCTTTTCAGCGCATGAGCGAAATATTAAACAATATTTTGAAGAATAAATAAATAAAATATGATTATCAACTTTAAAGCCAAAAAGTCAGTGTAGTTTAATTTAGGTGACAGATCTGAGAGGATCTTGGGCTAAATACAGTAAGTGTAGGCCAGCAATAGAATTACACCTTACACCCACCCCTTTCCCTGGGAGCCGCCATAATAGGGATTTGTCACACCAGCGAATTTTCTTTAGCTTAGGGTCGCTTATGGATGATAATATCGGACCATAGCACGTTCTTTAGGGAACAACCAATATCACCCGCCCACCCAAAAAAAAAAAAAAAAAAAAAAAAAGACATTGAGTGAATAACTTGAATAAAGTATCTATCGTTGAAGTGTTGCATTTAAATAGAGCATGTGTGTTATGATACCTACCCCCTCCCAACCTAAAATGAATGAAGGCAAGGTACCGACGCAGGTTAAATGATGTATTAGTTAAGGGATATGGTTGTTAATTGAGTAAAACTTGGAATTGCCATCCTGTGGTCGGCATCAGCCCGGTGTAGTAAGGCCTTGCTGCAGTGGGCTGGAGCCTCCTGAAAATGGTCCCAGGCTATAAACGCCAAAGTTGGACAGTGCTGGGAAATCGACTAGGGATGGTCAATTACCAGGTAGGTCTATTGGGAGCTGTCTTGGCTCAACAACTGTTTGACGGCCAATGGCAACTATGCAAGGGCAAGACAACAACTATTATAGTATAAAGTACCTAGCCGCCTAAACCCCTTTACCTTAAACCAACCCTTTATCAAAACACACTGCTTAGCACTATGTATAGAAAAGGTAAAATATAATTAAAAAAAAAAAAATAATAATAATAATTCACTCAATGTTCTGAGAGGCCTCAAAGAAAAAAAAAAAAAAAAAAAAAAGAGTGGGTATTTCTTAGCTAGAATGGTTGCATCCACCGCTCCCAAAAAAAAAAAAAAGGTGGAAACTCAGCAGGGTTGTATTCTTAGGTTATTTGATGGTTAGGAACGGACGTGCTTTGGGACGTTTCATCCAACTGGTGATGCTATTCCTCAGTTTCCAATTTGTTGTCTTTAATTAGGCGGCAGGCTCTCCCCTAGTTTTCCGTCCTGGCCCCAATCATCCCCAAGAAAAAAAAAAGAAAAAAAAATCAGCGGAACCATCAAGATTTCTTGGTAATGTGCCCAAGTCTCTCAGAAAGAATAAATATTTAGTCCTCAAATTAAACACTCATAGGAAATAAAATAAATCATTTAACTTAGGGAGTACCATAACCCCGGAAACCCCAAACAACAAATATTATCAATTTGAGCTAATCGATACCAAATCGAAAGTTTATCAGTTTCAAAGTCAAGATGCCGGTTTACGACAAAAACACGGGTCCCAACCAATCTCACTTGGATAAAAGGCTTGACCGCAAGTCAAGCCACTGATCAGTGTGTGGCATGGGGAATCCAGCCAGCCGCAACACTTGAAGAAAACAGAGTTCGATTGCGAAATTATGTAAAAACGACACATCAAGAAATCCAGGGGGACGAGACCCCTCCTGACCCAATCACTACTACTGAAACAGTGACGCCCACTGACACTACAACTACTACAACGACTACTGACACGACTACAACCACTACAGTTCACACTGAAATCCAAACAACACCGTTCTCAGACCCTAACCTTGTTAACCTCGTCCAGTCCATTCACCAGATCACCATGTCAGCCGTGAATGAGACAGCTATATCTGTTGCCCGCGAAATGCAAAGCAATCCCCCCAAAAACAGAGACGAAATTAAATTACCCCCATATGTTAGGGACATGCTGAAAGATATTCCTAGGTTAGCTGGCAACGACAATGATCTGGTAGTTAATTTTTTGAAGAAGGTAAACAAAGTCATAGAACTCAGGCTTGTATCCGAGAAAGCAATTTTGTTGAATGTCAGCTCCCTGATTCAAAATCGTATGAGGGAATTTTGGATTGATAATGTAGCTCAGGGTATATCTTGGAGTCAACTTTTGTTAAACATTCACTCAGTATTTTTTACCCCCGACTCCTTAAGACAGCTTCAGTTCAGGTTTTTGTATCGCCCTCAAGCCCCAAATGAACAGCTCTTGGACTATGTTAAGGACATTCAGTTAAATTATAAAATTTTGTCCCCCCAAACCCAAGAGCAAGAAATATTTCAAACATTGTTCAGGGGCATAAATTCTCAAACAAGAGTTACCTTTGCCGGCCTCAAGCCCATTACCTGCATTAATGACTTAGTGGAAATAGCCCCGTTGTCAGCAAGCCTTTCAACCAACACATTTAGGCAGACACCGCACCCTTCATATGTTGCTCCTAACCAACATTCCAATCAATACCCCAGAAATTCCCAATCATACAGACCGAACAACAACCGTAACTACCCACCTTATCGCCCTAACCATAGTAGCAATCCTGCTCCGCGTTTTTCCCAGAACACCAATCCGACACCAAGATATCCCGCTCCCCAGACATCAACCCAGGCAGCACAGGGAGGTTCAAAAAATAATTCAACACAGCTCAAGGGAAATTTAAACTACCCGCGCGGACGGTACTAGGCAGTGGTCCCCCCGCGCGTTATCTAGCTGCCCCTCTTAACGATAACGCAACTCCCACCAAACCCAAACCCAAAACCATGAAGACCCCTCTTTCTGATTTTGCTCAGTTAAAAATCCGATTCGGTACAGAAGAGTTTCCAGCCTTAGTTGACACTGGGTCAACCTGCACATTAATTTCACTCCCGGTACTTAATGCAATTAAAAGCCAAAAAGGTGTTATTGCTCACCCTCCTCGACCTGCAAATATATCAGTTGAAACAGCTGGCTCAGACTATTTGAAAGTCACACACACAGTTAAAATCCATTGTAAGATACAGTATCTTTCGTGGTATTTCACATTTTTTGTAACAGATTCACTTCCAGTCGAAGTAATACTAGGCATAGACTTTCTAAAATACACCAAAGCCTTAATCAATATTGCTCAGAATACCATAACCTTCCCTTACAACCGGCCTCTCCTTTTATCGTTGCAACCCAACAGACCCTCAGATCCCGAAAACAGTTCGAACGACGCCCCCAAGTTTGGTCCAAATTTAAACCCAAAACAGATCCAACAAATTTAAGAAATTATAAAACAATATCCCAACACTATCACCAAGAAGCTAGGTAAAACCAATGTATTGACTTATCACATAAACATCAAAGAAGGCCACATGGTTAGGAGCAGACCTTATCAATTTTCTCCCCCCAAAACTGAAATCCTACGTCAGCACATAGATGAGCTTTTAAGAAATCAGGTTATTAGGGAATCCAGTAGTCAATATTCAAGCCCTGCCTTTTGTGTCCCAAAAAAGAATGGTAAAACTAGATTAGTAATAAATTACAAAGGTCTCAACTCAGGTCTCATATTAGAGGCAAGTCCGATGCCCACAGTAGAGTCCGCCTTTCAACACCTGGGGAAAGCCAAATGGTTTACCTTATTGGATCTCAACTCGGCCTACAACCAAATACCTCTGGACGAACAATCCAAAAAATATACTGCGTTTGTCGTCCCATGGGCTCAATACGAATTTAACTGCGTTCCCTTTGGCCTAGCAAATGGTTCAATGGTTCTCACCGACTTAATAAACAAAATTTTTAAGGATATAAAATTCAAATATGTTTTTTCATTTTTTGATGACATAGTAATTTACTCAGACACATTTGAGCAACACTTAAACCACCTTCGAGAGGTTTTGGATCGCCTCAGGAAAGCCAATCTCACAGTTAATCCCTCTAAAATAACACTAGCCTCTGACAGAATAGAATTTTTGGGACATGTAATACATAACAACACCTTAAGTCTCAGCAAGGAAAAAACAGAACCAATCGACAATTTTCCTACCCCTCGTAACATTAAGCAACTTTCACGATTCCTGGGCATGACCGCATATTACTCCCGTTTCATTAGGAACTATTCTGAATTAACAGCTCCCCTGAACCATCTCAAGAAAAAAGGAGTACCCTTCGTCTGGTCTGCAGATCAACAAGCTGCATTTGATAAATTAAAACTTGCCTTGACTACATCACCTATCTTAAGAATGCCTAATTTTGATCTGCCCTTTGTTCTACAAACAGATGCATCCCGAACTTCAATTGGAGCGGTCCTTGCTCAAAGATACAACGACATTTTGTTGCCAGTTGCCTATGCCTCTAGACCAACCAACCCCCATGAAAGGAACTACAGTGCATTCGAGCTCGAAGCCTTAGCGGTAACGTTTTTCCTAGATAAGTTTAGAGTCTACCTAGAGCATAGACACTTTGAGCTTCATTGTGACAACCATGCCCTAACTTGGCTCTTGAATCATCCTAGACAAGTGGGTAAAATAGGTCGTTGGATTACTCTGATAAATGCCTTCCAATTTTCGGTATATCATATTAAGGGAAAGGATAATGTAATTGCCGATTGCCTTTCTAGGCTGTTTGAAGATCAACCCCCCGCAGATTCACAATCAGTAGTACAACACCCCTCCCAGGTTCTCCAGAAAACCAATGTTTTGTTCAGAATTCCAGATGCATTTAAAGATATTAAAGCTCATCAAGCAGAGGACAACCAAATCCAAAAAATAGTTAAAAGCCTCCCCAGGTCCAAATCAAAAACAAATTATTCCTTGTTACAAGGAATTCTGGTCCACCAAGCACCCAATCAGTCTAAACCTAGAATAGTTATACCAGAGAAACTTATACCAATGTTGTTTCACCATTACCACCAGGCACCTACTTCAGGTCACCTTGGCATTAAGAAAACTTGGGCGAGAATTGAACCACATTTTTGGTCGGAGAACTTAAAAAGAATAATCTCAGATATGGTCAGATCTTGCATTAAATGTCAAACATCTAAGCAGGCCCCAAACACCAAGGTTGGACATTTAAGTTCAGAGATAGCAACTCGCCCTTTCGAGAAAGTTTTTATAGACTATGTAGGACCACTTCCCCGATCAAAGACAGGCAGTAAATACATTCTGACAATAACTGACTCATTTTCCAAGTACACAGTTTTGTTAACATCCCGCAATACAACAGCAAAAACAACAGTCAATCTATTAAAACGAGGTCTTTTTTCATATTTCGGATTCCCGAAGTTTTTGGTTTCAGACAATGCTGGAACATTTAGGTCAAAGGAATTTTTGGAAATGTGCCTGGAATTTGGGATTGAACATATAACCACCACCCCACACTATCCGAACCCCAGTCATGCAGAGAGAGTAAATAAAAACATTAAAACCGCTCTTAGGATTTTTCACAGTCACGACCATACTGAATGGGACCAAAATATTCATTTCTTTCAATTAGCCTTTAACTCAGCTAAACACGAAAGCACCGGTTTCTCACCAGCTGAGCTTTTCTTAAATTTCACAATATCACATCCTTTGGAGCTTCAATGGGACTTAGATAAACTCCTGTCCAAAGATCAATCTTCCCAAAACAGGCAAGAAAGATGGACAGAAGCAGTTGGAAACCTCAAGAAGGCCAGACAGCGACGACAAATCAGGTACGATGCCAAGCGCGTTCCTCAGCCATATAAACCTGGCGACTGGGTTATGCATCGACAGTACCCCCAAAGTAAGGCGATAGACCACATCAATGCCAAGCTTCTACCATTATGGTCCAAGCCCCTAATAATTGAATCATTTACTTCCCCAGTTACGGTGAGATTGATAGATCCTTCAAATGGAAAATTTGTCACTCGAGCTCACGTCTCACAATTAAAGAAATTTTTCATGCCCCAATATTAAGCCCGTGTTTATTAAAAGGAGTAGTGATATTAGATTAAGTTAGTAGTTATAAATAAGTTAGGGTTCATACAATAGCAGGTAAACCGAAACACAGACACATCACATAATAACACAAACACACTACAACGGTTGCCCACTCCATTATCTTGACCCCCCCCCCCCCCTGTGACTAAGATGTAATTTCGCGGAGGTTACATCTTCAGGGGCCAAGGGCTCAAGTGGAAGGGCAAATGGCACACCGGCCTCCCTCTTTGTTAGGAAATTTTTTTTTTTTAAGGTACCAAACAGTAAAAACTCAGGGAAAAATGATTGCAATTTTTGTTTATTTTTGTTTAGCAACCATTTTCCCAGCCTGGCACATCAGGGATGAGTCGGCTGTACCCTCACCATCACAGAGGGAACAGGCCAATAACACACACACACACACAAACACACACACACACACACACATACAGCCTCATACCAGATTCACAAACCGGAACTCTTAGTGTAATTTAAGTGAAACTTATATTTACAGGAAATTATTCATTATATATGTGTATGCATGAATCAAACCATTATTATTATGATGCACATAGTATAGGTATATACATATTTATTGTTGTAGAAATATTTGTAGAAATCACTTATTTATCATGCTTTGTGCACCCCCAGTCTCATAATGGACCATATTAATGGTTTCACTTCCCTAAACCAAACCCCCCATTAACCCTTCTTCCCGAGCCTCAAAGCCTAATCCAGCTTTCAGACAGCCCAAGAGTTGGAGTGCTCCTTCCAGGATACCTGCCCGGAGGGGGGGGGAAGCTGTGGCGTCTCTCCCCAAACCTCACACTCGGACTCAACAGCTGGTCAGGTAACAATAGGCAAAGACAGTGCGATCTGCGCATGCGCGGAAGGCCACCCGGTCCCTGGAGCCATCAGGCGCCGCGACTCGACTGCGGATCGCTGACCGACACACAGCAACTCCGGTTATCAGGTAACAACGCCATGTGGTAGGGTAGGAACTTGAGGGGAGAAACGGGCTATGGGGAACCTAAGTTAAATATTAATCCAATTCGGTAATTAAAACAATCAAAATTAGAATCATGTAATTATTTGGGGACAATTAAATTAGGTTTAGGGAAGGAAGCCTGCATGTACAGACATTAGTAAGATAAGGTCAAGTCCGATTTACAGTTGGTATTAAATTAACTGGGGGGAACAATATTATTTGTGAAATTCATTATTCAATTACAATTATTAATCATCAAAGCTGGCTTCCTTTTTAGATAAATGACGGGCGAAGGATAAGATCCACGGGGATTGAATTAACACGTTTGGAGAAAACGGAATATCGTATCGAGTTTCCGTCTTCAAACGGAATAAATGGGGGAGACGCCCCAATTTTAAATCACCCTCTAAATCATCGCTACAGTATTACTCTCATGTAGTACTAAATTGCTTATTTACTCCGCAAATAAATCTCTAAAAGGTTATAATTTTCAGAAAATTATAATTATATGAACTTTTATTATGATATAAAAATAACTGGGTAAACAGTGCCTTGAATACTAATTTAAACCCTTTAATTTTTATGTATTGATGGATCATTTTATGTATTGATATACTGAACCTAATTCTTTGAGAAAACCAAAAGTACTATTTTTATTAAGTTTTGATGAAAAAATTACTACATGACTCAAGATGAATGTACAATAACATGGACGGTTAGCTAGGCTTATGTATGGGGAGTGTGTAGAACTTGTGTTACCAATAGCAAATGTATGGCTAACCTCACACAATTATAAAAAATTATAAAGAGATATTTTCAATCGGTACCTACACAAAATAGAATATTTTATGCTTGTTTTCAGCATATTCAAGACCCAGACGATGAAGAGCTACAAGCTGCATTAGACCCGCTGCAAGAGCAATGAGATTAAATTCACAGCAGATATTTGGATAGTGTTTCTTTGTAAAAACTGATTTTGAACATATCTTCCTTCGGTAACAAACTCTTGAGTCAAGAGGTAAAACCAAGCTTAAAATCGGAGTAGAACAAATCAATGTTTGAAACAAATATGGGGCTGTGTTATGTATATACCACACTAAGAGATGAATAATTGAAAAAATATTTTAGCTAAGTAAGATAAATATAGTTAGAAAGAAGTTCCTTTATTTTATACCAATATCTGTTTATCGTGAATATATATGTAATAAATTTATTGCCGACCTAAAAAAAAGGTAAAATCTACACTCGCTTGTTTTTCTTATTGTAATATTTCCTACAGTCAAAATATAGAACAAACAATTAATTGGAATACGGTATTTGATTTTTTTTATGACCTCATCTACAATAACAGTTAAAAATAACACTTATGCCCTGTTTACACGCAACGATATATTGCAGCGATCTGATCGGTACCAACATTATCGTTGCCATGATCGAAGTGTGTAGACTAAGTGGGAGATCTCTGCAATATATCAAAGTTGGACGAGACGAAAAATGAAAAATTTGATTTTCTGGCATTGATTGACCATGATATCATAAGGTTGGAGCGACATGTTAAAACGTGTAGACAGCGCTTCAATTTATCGCTGCAATGAAAACATTTAACAAACAGTGCTTCCCCTCCTTCACTGTGACCAGAAGAGCACTGGTTTTGATTTTCGCATAACTGTATCCTGTTTCTTTATCAGAGGAGTAAGTTTAACAATTCCATGTATGAGCATTCTGTCATTCTCAAATAGTTGCGCCAGTCGTTCGGTTCATTTCTCAACTCTCTTAGTAGTCTCACATGCGAAAATTTGTCTCTCTTGAGAAGCCAAGAACGAAACCACTTACTTATTGGTTTGCATCGTCAATTTCTTGCTACTCTTGTAAAACAACTTACATACATGGACCACAGAGTACATGGACCAGTATCTCTTCTATGTTGATCGCAACTGAAGGCTAACAAATTGCGAAGAATGTTGGGGCAAAAAATCAATGCGTATAGACAGAACATCGATGTCCAATTTATCGCAACGATTTGTTGGTGAAATTAGATCGCTGCGTTATATCGTTGCATGTAAACGGGGCTTTACTATAATGAACAAAATCAGTTGTTGGTCCTATCTAAAGAGATAAAATTAAGAATTGATTATTCACCCATTTAAAAGAAGCTCACATACTTTACCACAGCATAACTAATGATTGTTCAACAAATGCGAAATTTGATTGTTTTAGTTCAGAAAAATTCCATAAACCAAGGTACATAAATCCAATACATAAAAGGAATATACTTCTAAATTTTTTATTTATCAATGCAGTTTCAAAAAGGGTGCATGCTCTTCATACTATTTCATTAATGGACAGACATCTAGGCTATATTGTAATATTGACAAAATAATATTTCTTACCCACATCAATTATTTAAAAATGTTTCACAATCAGAATTTATCACAAAGCCTTGGAAGGTATAACAATGTCTGTCATTGATAAGATGAGTATCAACATGGCTGACTTGGATCTGGGCAGCCGTCGTGTCGCAAGTCAAACTCAGCCCGGTCCTACAAACACAGCATGCGTCAGATACAATGTTGACATGACAATTCATCACACTATAACATGGCTTACTAGGATCTGGGTAGCCGTTGTGTCGCTTGATTATGCTCTCACTGCGGCCGTGCAATCTGGACTTGTCTTTGGCCGGCCACACGTGTGATCGCGGTTTAAATGTTTCTTTTTGTTTGTTCGTCGGTTCCGTTGTGTGTTAAGTGTTATGTACTTTTTAAAATTGATGAAAAATCACAGTGTTTTTTTAACTTTTAACTCTGAATGACACATTTGATAATGGGATACCAGTCACGAAACTAGTCATCTAGAAAATCACATGGATTGAAGACTGAAAGTTATTGTAACCTACTATTATTAAGTCTTGTTTGCTAAACGAATGCCACTAGGCTCTTTAAAGTTATTATTTTTTACTTTAAAAGAAAGGCATACATAAATCAGAAAATAGTATTCTATGAACATTTAGTGAGAATAATGATTCTTTGTTGAATGGTTTTGAGTTCAGATTCCCAAAGGGAAGAAATAAGAATCTCAGGAAATGCATCCCTAGGTGTGACACCAGCCCTCTGTTATTCCTAAATGTCAAAAATACCTTCCAAAGTTGTTCGCAGTAAAAATAAAAAATACACTGAAATAAATCCGCAAATAAAAATGACTGCGGAGTGGTAGAAGGATACTCCCGTTTACGACAAGACTGTTCAAGTCTTTTCATGCAGCTGGACATTTGACATTACCTCTAGGAGACTTGTTTTGAATTAGTGAAAGTATTTGTAAAATATATAGGACTAAAATAACTAATCTATACCCCGTTCAAAATAAATGTGCGGTCGAAACCTAGATTTTAATTCCCCCAATTTTCCCATTCCTCCCGCTGCCAATAATCCAACCAATCAGAATCACTGAGAATTACTACAGCTGTTCAATATCTCATGTCACTTTAAGCCAATGTTTTGCTTTTTCGTAAATAAATATTCCAATTTTGACGTTTCAGGTGTAACAAGGTGCGCTTCCAGTGGCAAGTAAGGGAAGTAACACAATCATCAGCGCTATTTTCTACTCTGAATTTTAAGTGTGAAATTAAAATAACGTCTGATTTGGAAGAAAATCGGGGAATTCACGAAGGTATTGAGGGAATATTCCTTGTGGTGGGAAATAAAATTCTGTCTTTCGATTGCACATTTGTTTTGAACGGGGTATAATTGCCACAGCGTGCTGCAGACTAGTGATAACAGTATAGCAAACAAGTACAGGACCATGCTTTTTTCATTTAAAAACTTTTGAGTAATATGTAAGATACCCTCGGTCTTACCTTGATCTCCTGATTGAGCAGCCCCAACCGCACCATGTGGCCTCTCATCGTCTGCAGTGCCTGTTCGCTGAACTTCTCAGGATTCGCCTCCATGTACCTGTACACTGCCAGGTCTGCTCCTGTAATCTTGAACCGGTGTCCAAACACATCCACTATCGAGCCTGCGAAAATGCCACTAATTAGACTTCATTTGTAAATAATTTACAGGAGACTTTTTGTATCTATTGTATACTTTGTCATCGTTGTATACTTATGTATACCTTGTCATTAAAATTCTATGTCAACAAGTTGCTCATTATGAAGCAATTTAGTTTAGCTGTTTAAAATTAATCTCCATGCATATTCTTTTTTCACTGTTTATGCTCTTTTACTGCCTTTTGTTAACCAGCATATCTTTCATGATTAACCTCTTTGGTATGAATAGACAGATGCTGTTGCACCGTGTTAACTCTTTACAGCTGTTAAACTTAAAAATCAATTATTCCTTATCAACATGAATCAGATGGGGAGATAAAAGTTTCCTACCATTGCATGGAAATAATCACATTGTGGTTACTTGTAAACCGTACACAAAACAGTTCATTTCCGGTTTCTATATTGCACTAGAGCGGCAATGTTCATTACCGCACGCTAAATAAAATAGCAATTCAAGGTTAGCTGTTGTTACAAACCATGCCACAGCTGTTGGTCATTGTTGTCGTTTAGTTCGTCGTTTAGTTTGTTGTCTGTTGGTTTGTTGTCGTTTTCTGCTTTTTTAGTTTGAGGTTATTTTTACATTGTGTTTCAACAGAAAAAAATCATACATAACCTACATGCCAATTTGTATGAAATAAAACATTTAATATGTTGCAATTATGGTGATAGGAAAAATCTTGTGTGTATTACGAGCACCAATAGTCATTGCCACTCTCAAAATGTTTGGCCGCACTCAGCTGATGCTTTGTGGGGCCATCTACAATTCTCGAGTGGCAATGACGTACTTTGCGCTCTTAACCTGCCCCGTAGAGTTCGATGTTTCTCCATTTGATTAAAACCCAAGTTTAAAACTTTAAAGGTCAAATAGTACAGCAACAAGAGCATCCATCTGTCTATTTATACCCAAAATGTTTTGTTAAATCATGGGGGATACACTGGTTAATTAACTGTATTAAAAGAGGATAATCAGTAAAACTTATACGTATGAAAATTTATTTATTTCTTTTTCAATAACCAAGCTAAATGGTTTGATTTTGTGCACCTGGTACACTTATTAAGTTTAAACTTTGACAATAATATTAATAGACACATTTACCTTAAATTTCAAATTTAAAGTAACAATTATTGCACATGCTCACCGATATTGAAGTCGGTCGGAGTGTAAAATTCGGGATTGTCAGGGTTGGAGCCTGGTTTGGGCAGACACATGGGCTTGAGGAAGCGGCCGGCCACGAACCCCGAGTTGGGGACCTTGAGTTCCTGCACGAGACCTCCCCGTTGGCCAGGTTGTACTCGACCATGAACTGGCGGTCCTTGTCCTCGGGGTGGACCCAGTCCATCACGGCCGTGTACCGCAGTTTCTGGGGTCACCAAACCGGCTACAGTTAGACAGGCCAACTTGCCTTTTACTCTTAATGGAAGTGAGTACTTACTCTTACAGTAGAACCTCTGTTAACCAGCTCAGGGTCAATTAGGAGTTGGATAATAGAGGGTCCACGGTTTTTAAGTCTAAAGTTAAGAATGGAAAGTATCCTTTTCACTCTATCTTAACTAAGTGAAATATCAGTTATAAATAAGAGTAATCTTAAAATTCTAAAAATATGAATATTTTCATAAACTTGATGTTTGTTTGCTTACATGAACGTACCTTTCCGGAGTTTATGATGTATCTGAGAACGTCTTTTTTGGGAGGTTTTGGCATGAAAGAGTAGCAGGATTGAGCAGTATCCTCCGGAGCTCCAATACCAATGTGAGGTGGCAGAGGCTGAAAAAATGGTAATAAAATATAAAAACAAAATATTTAAGTGTACTTTCAGTAAATTTCATTTCACATCCATTGGTTATTTTACCCCTTTTGCCCCCGCCCCCTCTAGGGAGGAGGTTTAATAGGTTTTAAATAATTATTTTCCACTTTTTTAGGCTGTATTTTATCTCTTAATCCAACTTTATACAGAAACATCTCATTTTATTCCCCTAATTTAACCCCTACCCCAAAAAAGTTGGTGGACACAAGTGTGATACTTAATAATAATATTTAATAGATAAGTATTAATTATTTAATATTTCCCTTTTATTAGACAGCTTTTAGCATTGTTTGTATTCACTTTGCCTCTCTCTTCCCTCCACCTTCAACCCTCAGGGGAAAAAAGGGTGGGTGGGGGTCAAGTGTATTGTATTAATACAGTATATATTTTTAGAATTTTTGTCTGTCTTGCATTTTTTTATCTTTCAATATACAGATTTTGGATTTTTCACTAAATTTATGGGTTAAAGGCACAGCAGGGCCGGCTATAAAATATAGGCTAACTAGGAGACCGCAAAAGTTGCCGAGGTCCAGGGGAAACTATTGCAAAACAGAAAAGTGCATCCCAATCTTCCGAAAAGTAGACGGACACGAGCGCCAACACTTGGAGGAAATGAGCAATTCCTATCGACGGAAAAAGCACTCCCAATCGGCAGTAAAGAGCGCCCTTTTCGGTTGTAAAGAGTGCCTTCGATTTGCGGTGAAGAGCATCCCTGAGCGGCGGACATGAGCGCTCTCAAATAGTGCTGAAAAGGGCACCCAATCTGCATAATGTTGGAAGAGCTCACAATTATTGGACACTAGCGCCCGCAATCGGCAGTGATTTGTCTTGGTGTCTGAACTTAGACCCTGCTGAAGGTCTGGATAGGGGTTAAAAATACATAGGCGTTTTCAATCATAATTTACTGGTTTCAGCTTATTAAATTAGAGGGATCGCCTACCGACACTTTTGCCCAGGTCTGGCAGAAAACCCAGAACTGGCTTTGAGACACAGTCCACATACAAATGGGCATTTTATGAGATTCCCTACTTTGAATCACCAGTGGGCTAAGAACAACAAAACTATGAGATCGGGGAAGAGAAATAACTGCTGTGATGGATTATTGATGGGGCACATGCAACACAATTGATTGCTGTTTACTTTGCAAAAAGCCTTGAACTCCTCAAATACCTAAAGTATAAGCTGTATCACCTATACATATTTTTAATGTAATGCTCGACTGCAACTCTTACTGGCTTTTTTGTTGTATTTTTCAGGGCTATGATAATTACCCATTAAATTATAAATAGAAAATAGTAAACAGAAAATAGTAAATAGAAAATTGTAAATAGAAAATAGTAAGTGATTTTCCCTTCACGAAAAGCAGCTTCAAAATCTACTAATTGAGTTGGTTTTGAAAATCAATGACTGCAGTGGTACAGTACTATTGTCTCAATTATCTACGTAACCGTTAAATTTACAATCTCAGAAGAAAATAGTCATCATACAACAACAAATTTGGAACAATTACTGGAGGTGGTGGAGCTGGTTTCTCTTCAATGACTTTGATAGCAGGCGGCTGGTCCAACTTTAGACAGTGAGAGAAGTACTTGCGGGTGAATGGATCACAGTCGTAGATGAAAAACCTGATGACACACAGGAAAAAATATATTAATCATAAATCTGATACAGAGCGGAAAAATCATAGCTATCCCAAAACTGTTATTGTGCAGATATAAATCTGAAACCGTTATCTCAAACCCCCTTTCAACATTTCCCTTTATTGGAAGAGTTGCCAGAACATTAAGCTTATGGCCTGAAAATAAAAAGCTTTAATTTATGGTTTGTTCTGAAACAGTCAAATTAGTATTGTGAATTTTATCCAAACTTAAAAAGTTTGAACTTAAGTTATCATTTAACAGGAATTTACAGTTAAATAGAACTAGAGGGGTAAAGGATAAAAGTTCCCCATATTCAAAATTGTAGTTTTTATTGTATTGGAAAAATGGTGGATATAATTAAAATTTCAAAAGAACTACAATGAACACAACAAATGCACGTTGGTTGCATTTTGACTTTATTGTACAGTAGATTCTTGATTATTGTAATCATCCTCACTGACTAGAGTATTTTAACTGCTTACGAAATAAAACTTTTAAATAAATTTCTATTAAGTGTACATGTTTCCTGATTTTTTGCTGAAAAACACTGTCAAGTGTACTACAGCAGTAGTACCGGTAAATTGTGGTTTGAAACAAGTTGGGAAAGGGATAGAGCGGATGTCAGGGGTGGATCCAAGGATGGAGGGGGCGGTCGTCCCTACATCGGTGAAGACAGCAGCGATGGCAAGTATGGTAGTTTTGGTTTGAGTTTGATCACAGTTAGACTATCTCCAGCTGGTAAAAATGGTAACAATTATAGGAGACATGTATCCCTATTTTTCAAGCACTCTATGATGTAACCTTGTTCAATGTAGTCTAACCTATTGCACATTTTTAAAACTCTTAAATTTATAGGGTAGGTTACAAGACAAGGTACAACTACTGTAAGGCATGGTCATGGTGGCAGGATAGCAACCCTTAGATAATGAAATGCACACGAACACTGACCAAAATACTAACTGCAAGCTCGCAATCTAAAAATTAAAGAGATCGTTTGAGCTGTGATTAGTAAAATTGTTAGTGTTATTAGTAAATGTTTAAAGGGTCTCTGTATTTGTATGTCAACATTGTGATTTTTAAGTAGTTTTTTGTTATATTTGTTCTTGTAAATGCTATAAGGAATTTCAGGTTTTTCATGAAATCGCATTTAAACATTATCTATAGCAAAATATAAAATAACATACTTTCTGGCCATAATGTGGACAGTGTTGCCAATCATGAAGTCCTTGGGTTGGTAATACTCTGTCACTTCTGCATCACTCCGCTCCATGAATATGGACGGGTAGTCCTCTGGAACATCACAGATACTGTCTATTTCATTTTATACACCACAAGTTTGGTGTACGTACTTTCAAAGTTCATTGTTATGGACATCACTGTTATTATTTATTTGAAGCAGTGTGTATCCAGGATTATTTTGTGTGGGTTTAGCTCCATAAACTAGCCCTTATTTACTGTTGGTTTCCCTAACCTTTCTCAAACTTTAATCAAAATATATCCAAAACCTTGATATGCCTTTAGTTTAAATATTTATGTCTTAAATGAATGGTTTTGTAGGTCATACAAAATTTCCATCAACTTTAAAATAAGTTAATTCTACATTAGTAGGTTTTTTTACATTTCGATTTAAGAGTCATCTTCACCTTTGGGCCAGTAGCCCATTGTTGCGCAGTAGGCAATGTTAATCATACGGCTTTTATGCTAAAACATGGTTTTGTATTCCCCTGTTTCGGACGCCGTTTTTCAATCGATTTTCTTGAAATTTGGTAAGTGTTTAGTTGAATAGTTATACTAGGTTTCTCATACCTCGGAATTTTGAAAATTTAACAAATATTACTCTCTGTGACGTCGCAAAGTAATTCGATTTTCCTTAGTTAATATTTCAAAATTTAGTAAAATTTTCAAAATTTCGAGGTATGAGAAACCTAATATAAGTATTCAACTAAACTCTTACCAGCTTTCAAGAAAATCGGTTGAAAAATGGCGTCCGAAACAGGGGAATACAAAACCATGTTTTAGCATAAAAGCCGTATGATTAACATTGCCGATTGCGCAACAATGGGCTACTGGCCCAGGGGTGAAGATGACTCTTAAATCTTACAAAAACTATATTCCAAAAAATGTTCAAGCTTTTTCTTTTATAAACAGAATAAAACCTGAGTAATTTTTTTAAGTAAAAAATGTTAATGTCGGTAGGCTCTAAACTTAAATGGTAATCATCAAATTTACAAAAAGGTAACCTTTGAATTTTGAGAATAATTCATAAAATTGAAAAGGAAACTTTTATTGAGTCATAAAGGCGAACCTCGATATTCTGAACACATAGTAGTCAAAATACAGGGTGTTTCAGAACTCCCTACCAACATTTTAGGGCATTGTTCCTGGGTTAAAAACATATCTAAATATCATATATAAATTTTCCGGAAGTCTTAAGTTACTCACACAGCCGCCATTTTCTTTTTTACACATAATAATTTTTATTTCCGTAACAGATGGTTGTATTCAGATCATATTTGGTATAAATCTTTATCATACCAATGTACATTCCCAAGAAAAAAATTATTTTTTTCCAATGTATATTTTCAAAATGGCGGCCATTTTAAATTTTCAAACTCAAATATCTCAAAATCGGTAAATTTTATAAAAATTTCACAAGACACAAAAAAGTTGCCAAATTAAAATACCTAACCAATGGTGCCAAGTTTGTAAGGATCTGACAACAAATAACGGAGTTATTGCGTTAACATTGATTTTGCTGTTAAAATGGCCTTATTTGCATGAAATTCAATGAAAAATCCACGTTTTTATCCCACGTTTTCGTGGGAAGAAAAATCTCAATAACTCCGTTATTTGTTGTCAGATCCTTACAAACTTAGCACCATTGGTTGGGTAATTTAATTTGGCAATTTTTTTGTGTCTTGTAAATTATTTATAAAATTTACCGATTTTGAGATATTTGAGTTTGAAAATTTAAAATGGCCGCCATTTTGAAAATATACAGTGGAAAAAATTAAATTTTTTTTGGGAATGTACATTGGTATGATAAAGATTTATACCAAATATAATCTGTAAAAAACAAAATGGCGGCTGTGTGAGTAACTTAAGACTTCCGGACAATTTAAATATGATATTTGGATATGTTTTTAACCCAGGAACAATACCCTAAAATATTGGTAGGGAGTTCTGAAACACCCTGTATATCTATAAGTTAATACTAACTACATTCAAGTGCCATCAGTCTATTCCCCATTCATTTATTCCATTTTTATGACTTCCAGGTATTGTTATTTTAATTTACCTTTTGATAATTATTCATCTTAGAGTCGTATGAAGGGGTGTTAAGAGACCTTCCCTAACCTATAGTTCTCTGGTTAGTAACCTTTTACAATAATTTTAATGCAACTAGTAGGTACATGGTAAAATGTCCTTAAAGTCAATCATGTGGAATCTGGAATTCCAATTTGTTTTTAGAATTGGACCGATCTCTTTACTTTGTTTGAACTTCATTGTTGGTGATGGTGAGTTTATGTTATTGTGTATAAATTAGTGCGGACATTTTCCATCACTGATTAGTAAAAAATGTATTAATCAGTGATGGAAAATGTTGCAATCATTTACTAAACAATAACAATCTCTTTAGTTATAAGAGTGTTCATATTGTTTAATATCAGCCTAATAATTGTTGTATGATTGAACAAAAAATATGCGCTCAAGTCTTTATGATAAAATTATGAAAATTTATTGTATACAAAAATTGAAAAAGACAGTTGGGTAGGCCAGTTAAAGCTGCCATACGTGGAATATCTTTCCAGTTCTTCGGAACTTTCATTTTGTTGAGTAGCTTAGGGAAGGAATCATGTCCGGAGTTGGGTGCCTTGACTTCCCCGATCTCTACCATGTCGTCAGCAAGGTAGTAGTAAATTACATATTTTCTCATCTCTCCTCCCTTCTCTCTCCCATCCCAAACAGCATAAAACCTGTGAACAAATTGTAGATACTTATATCCAAGTTGCACGACCTTTATAAACCCTTATTATTGTTACACGTATGACAAAAAAAAAAAAAATAAATAAAGTTAGGACTTCCACGTTGATAAGCTCTGAAAATAAAATCCCCTAGAGTTATTTTATTTTTAGATTATATTAATGCTAAAGAATCATGACAGACACCATACTGTATGATATTTGGTCTCTCATAAATTGAAAACAGAACTAAGGCATGTACCACTAGAACATAGCCTAAATCAGTTGTCAAGTTTCTCTCAGTTGTCTTAAGCTCCTGCTTGAACCTCCTGAACCAGTAGGATTCCGATAAAGCCATGTTTACGATTACTTGACACACTAAATTATCTCAATCTCTGCAAAACAAAACGGATTAAATTCAAACATCCATTCACCAATTCTGTACTGCTGGCTTTCTTACTTATTATGTCTTTTGTCTTTGGTAATAGAGATTTTTTGGGATAATGCAACTTGAAAGATAACACTATTTCTACTATTCATTGCATTTCTATGTAAAAAGTCTTTCCTATTTCAAACTTTTGACAATACTCACCACTGCAATATATGTGATGAGATGCTTGATGGGAAGCTGTTTTCAGTTGATACACTAAAACGATCACTAATCGTTAGGATTGGCGATCGAGCCGTTTGCGCGACCGACAATTTTGCCGAGAAACTTTTGAAATTGTTACTTCTTTTTTTGCTTAGTATGTTTTCATTTTGTATGAGTGTGATGTCTGTTTTGTGTTTTAAACTTTATGTTCGTGTTATGTGTATTGACTGATAATGGCTGCACATCCTTCTCTCATCATATAACTTATTTCAAAGGTGAGAGTTGCACAAAAATAAAAATAAAATAAATCGGAAGGACATATAACATGTTAATCCACTCAGGGTTAGGCATCATGGCGAGTCCTACCTGAGCACTTTGCCATCATACTCGAGGAAGCGGCGCAGTTTGTCATCGACGGGTGCGGGTCGCGGTGGCGGGTGGAGGAAACCTTGGCGGTTGACCATGTACGGATCATCTGGCACCTCCTCCATGGCATTCAACTCCACTCCTTGGCTCAGCAGGAACTCCTGCAGAAACTCACCACTTGACACTCTTCAACACCAATAATAATTATTGATACCATAACTATATAATGGCTAGTGGGCATCCAGTTTTAATGTAGCTATATACTAGTAGCTATTTTCCAAACCAAAAGAAGAAAAACCTGTGTTTGTAAACAAAATTCTGAGGAAAATATTTGCCAAAAAAAATGATGGAGAAAAATAAATTATACAGTTGCACCAATAATGATAATAATAATTCCATGATATCACACCCCTTAAAGGAGTTAAACTTAGCCAGCCATTGTTTTTACTGTTCATATTAGTACAAAGAATGTTATGTGATCAGCATGGCATTTTACTAGCTTTCTGGACAAGAGTGAGAAATTGAAGTAAGAAGTCACTGAAGTTATTTTCTAATTGTATCAAGAGGCTGAGCCATTCCCGGGAGACTTGAGATGTTTTTTTTATAAGGCTACCTTTCAATCGTGGGTATTCAACCCACAATCTCAATTTCCGTCGAACATAAGTTCAGGGAACTTGACCATCCAGATAACAGCACCACAAAAAAAAAATCCTATATAACAAGATTTGAAGCTGATATAGCAAAAAGGCAAGGCCATACAATTCTCCCTCAGTTAAATTACACACACTTACAAATAAGCCCAATAATATTAAAGCTTTACATACCCGAGTAAATTCATCACAGTTACAAATGTGGTAGGTGATGCCGTAAATCACCAGGTCAATGCCAACGTTTAAATCTTTCCAGTGCCAGTACAGGCCCGAAGCTCCCTTTGGTATTTTGGCTCTCCGCACTAAACGCCCTTGGTCATATCCAGCATTCTAAATAAAACATCGTACAACTCAATAGTGAATTTAAATCAAGATGCAATATGGCTTAACTAGATCTTAGGAATTTTTTTGCATAGACACATACAATTCAGAAAACTGATCCATCCAGGTGGTATATTCATAATCTGGTTGAAACTGACCTGTAGTTAAAATTTAATATTGTCCCATTTACATTAGGTTTAAATCTAAATAAATTTCACTCAACAGTTCTAAATCAATCCATGTATTATGTTTCGGTTAACACCATTTTTAAACTATTTTACAGTAGAACCTCGATAGTTCAACTCTCCTTATAACAGTTCGTGACAACATAACATGCCAGTAACGACTGATAGTGCTCATGTTGGACATTGACAAAGATGAAAATGTAAACAAAATGACAAATTATTTGAATGTTGGTTATGTTCAAGTTCAATCAAGTTATGATTTCAATATGTGTTTCCTAAATTCAACTCATGATTTTTATTCCTCCTACGTTAATATTTTCCATATACTCCCAATAGTTTAACATTTCAATACTTTGGACACTCTCTAAGTACACAAAGTGTCAAACTATCGAGGTTCTACTGTATTTCCATACAGAGGAAATTCATTCACTATCACCTTTGTCAGTTTTTTATTTTTGATTTAATTATTGTTTTAGATTGAGCTTTGTCAAAAATTGACATATCCTCTATAATTCAATAAACCATTCCAAAGTTGAACTATGTGGGTACATAGTAAGTAAAGAAAAATCATAATCCATGAATTTTGGGATAGCAAGACTTGACTTAGTTGAAAATGGTGTAAGGTTTTCAATATACATGCATTGATCTTGTCACTATTGTCATACAACAAGTGTACATTCTTGGCGATGTCATTTTTACAGCAATAGCCACAGTCAAAACTTAAATCTATATATCCCTACCATAAGTGTACAATAATGGTACAAGAAAACAAATGGATAAAGGAACAGCTGACGGAAATATATTTATATTTTAACCTGTCTAACACCACAGTTTTAAGGCTATAAACATAACTTAAATTATATTTATTGGTTTCTTATCCTTAAAGTTCAAAAAATTATTTTAATTGGCATTTTTTATAAACCATCCAAGTCCAGCATGCTAATATGGTGTCATGCCATCTGTATGACAGAGAGAGCAGAGAAATGCTACAAAGCGAGAGAGAGAGAGAGAGAGAGAGAGGTGGTTTTCCGAAGCCCGCGGTCCCTCCTCCACCACTGGCTTAAGTCAGAGACTTATTCGCCAGGCCGCTTACCACATCAAGTCTTCTTTTCCTCTTTGGTTGTCTTCTTCTCCTAACCAGGGACTCTTCTAGTGCCCATCATAGAGAGAGAGAGAGAGAGAGAGAGAGAGAGAGACCAGAGGTGAAGAGCGACAAGAGAAGGGCCTGAGGGTGGTTTACAAAGCTTACAAAGTTTGGGTGAATAGAATGTGTATCCACTATGAGGTTCAGCTTTTAACACATTTAGAACATGTGAGTTTTTTTTAAAGAGGTTATTGACAACCTCTTTTTCCTTTACTTTACCCCATCCACATGAACTATTGATCTGTACATAGATAGTATATAAGCAGAGTAAGCAGTGAGTCACTATATAGAGTACAGGCAGTGGCGGCTCGCCCATAAGGACTCCCGGACGCCGCCCCCCTCCAAACACTTTATTAAAAAACCAAAATAAATAAATTAACAAAAATATTATTATAAGAATATTTAACAGAATGACAATTGTATAGGTCATAAGTTGAAGATAGAAACAGATCGTACCGAAATAAATGAAAATCGACGACGATTGTGGCTCTAATTCTATTGCGGCCGGCTCGGGCCGGAGCGACGGCCGCCGGAGGCCGGCGACAGACGCCGGCCACGGCGTCCTAGCGCTCTTGTAAAATCAAATGGAGACGCGCGTACGCGCACCTCACTCACACAGGCATACACAACGGCTGCTTAATGCAACGCTCTGCCCGGCGCCCTAGGCTGCGCGCGCCACTGCTCCAGCCACTGCTACCAACCGAGCAGTGCCAAAAATGTGACTGTAAGTTCCCTCGCGTTTCAGTCGTCCGTCTGGGTTCTTTTGAGCGTAATGTTGTACGTGTTGGTGTATGTTGTGTTGAAATATGAATTATACAGGGTGTTTCAGAACTCCCTACCAATATTTTAGGGTATTGTTCCTGGGTTAAAAACATATCTAAATATCATATTTAAATTGTCCGGAAGTCTTAAGTTACTCACACAGCCGCCATTTTGTTTTTTACACATAATAATTTTTATTTCCGTAACGGATGGTTGTATTCAGATCATATTTGGTATAAATCTTTATCATACCAATATACATTTCCAAGAAAAAAATTAATTTTTTCCATTGTATATTTTCAAAATGGCGGCCATTTTAAATTTTCAAACTCAAATATCTCAAAATCGGTAAATTTTATAAAAATTTTACAAGACACAAAAAAGTTGCCAAATTAAATTACCTAACTAATGATACCAAGTTTGTAAGGATCGAATAACAAATAACGGAGTTATTGTGATTTTTCTTCATAAAAACATGGATTTTGCATTGAATTTAATGCAAATAAGGCCATTTTAACAGCAAAATCAATGTTTTTATGAAGAAAAATCGCAATAACTCCGTTATTTGTTGTCAGATCCTTACAAACTTGGTACCATTGGTTAGGTAATTTAATTAGGCAACTTTTTTGTGTCTTGTAAAATTTTTATAAAATTTACTGATTTTGAGATATTTGAGTTTGAAAATTTAAAATGGCCGCCATTTTGAAAATATACAATGGAAAAAATTAATTTTTTTCTTGGAAATGTACAGGCCCGGACTGGCTCATTGAAAAGGGCGGTGGACAACCGTCGCCGAGGGCGCCCAGCATAGGCCTATATATAAACCTTATTTTTGCCGCTCGCTCAATTTGTCGTGAGTTTCGCGGCAGTTTAATTTTGGCAGGATCCTTGTCAAAATTAAAGGCTCCGGTCTACCACTGGCGCGCCACTCAAATGCAAACGGTATTTTAGAATCGTGCTATCTGCTGCTAAATGCAGCCTAGAGCTGTATAATAAATAAGGTGTCATATTGAAGAAGAATAACGATACAAAATTTCCTTTGTTACACTTTGGTAATTATTTTATCATAACCAATAGAAAACTTCAGTTAAAAATCGAGAAAAACGGATATTTTTAGACAGTTATAACTGAAATTAGAAATTTTATTTAAAAATTCTAAAACCGGAGAAGATTAGACCAGTCTTTCTACGTTTATAAAAATTTAAAAGTTAATCTCTATATTAATTGGGTAATTTTAAAACACGATTCCCGTAAACCTCCGCAGCCATAAAACTCGCCTAGCGCTATGGCCGCGGTTGCGGCCGCATTCGGGTTCAGGTAGAGAGGAAAAACTATCTTTGAAGCACAATGTGCCAAGAAAAGCTTAGTGGCTTAAGTAGCTTACGGGACAACTATAGGATATATTACATTGATCGATGTTACAGAGATAATCAAATCATTTGTTTCCCAAAACCCCATGGTAAGAAGTTCT
>CM061533.1:258095639-258548220 GCA_030545055.2 Neoaliturus tenellus | reverse complement strand
GTAATATGATTTAAATTAAGGTTTAATGTTTCAACCGTATGGTTAAATGTTTGTATATGTATATGTATGTTTGTTGTAATGGACTGCTGTATGTGACAAATATGGCAGAAACCATTCCAAGGAAACATAGTAATTTGTATACAATAGAGTGAAGCATATGTGTAGTTTGATTTTTTATTAGAGTAAAACAGTAAGTTTTTTGTCATACGCAAACTTATAATATTGCCAGAGTGAAAACGAATGGCTAATTGTGAGGGCTAACTTAGAGAGAGTTATTTTTCATCCATTCTAGCTAATATGTGTAATTTGATTTTTCCATGAGTATCCACCACATGTGTGCTTGGAACTATTTTATTATGTTACAAAACCATGTTGTTTATTGCACACATTTATATTTTACTAACGTGCAACTTTCTTCATACCTGATGGTAGCATGAGTGTGCAGACCATTTTTGTATAGGGTTGCAGCACTTGTAAATTTGTATCCTGCAGCGTGTTATTGGTAGTGTCCATGAGAGAGTAATTAATATTTACTCAAGAATTTCAAGTGTAGCAAATGTGTAGTTTTTTACTCCCCTCTAGTAGTGTGGGGTACAATTTTATGTAAGATAGTAACCAGTGCCAGAGTGAAGCATACTGTTTGGCACAGATAATGGAAGTTTTGTTACTTTCATTCATTAGAGTACATCACTTTATAGTTAGAATTTTCTTTACTAGAATGCAGCAAACATGTAAAGGTCTCCCGTTAGTATGCAACACAATGATTTTTATACAAAATATGGTAAATATAACTTTCGTAAAGATGTTTTAGAATAGACTGTAGTACATGTGTAGTTTGACTTAACTCTACCACAGTGAGCACAATTTTTACCAAACATTATTGAAATGTGAACAAATATGATCTAAACAAAAGAAGCTGTGTTATTATTTTATTTGCCAGAGAGCTGAATATGTGTACATTTGTGTGCAGCTCTATGTTTTCTATTATGTACGTGGATGTATATTACCAAATGTGATGACTCTTTCCACACCGTAATACAACTCTTAAAGTGGAGCACCTTGTTTTTTTATCTTATATGATGCTATGCTGGAAAAAATTTAGTTAATGACTATATTGAAGGTTGGGTCCAAGCACAGGAGGTTTTGTTATTTTTTATCTGCCAACCCAAGCACAATACACGTGTGATTCGGCTTTTATCCACTAGTGTGTAAAACATTTGTGGTTTTAATGTTATAACGCATCACTGTTACTTGATATTCGCTGTGTTACATATTTACATAATATCTTTAACATATGTCAATATTCTTAACCTTCTACATTAGACCGCTACATATTGATGTTTTACTCATATTGGTTCGCTTGTTAACAAAAAGTTAGATTTCTTACAGAAATTGAGTATAAGTTGTATATTATTAACAATGTATGTTTACTTTGCCGCAGTAAGTTTATCACTAGGAGGTAGTGCATGTAAATTTTTATGTTTCTACACTACAGCACTCATGTAGTCTGACTTTGTCACGGTTTGCAGCACAAACATCGATTCACTAGGGCTAGAATTATTAATTTAATAATCATGAGTACTACCTATATATTATTATAGTTTTCAATACTGTCTTGCATCACATGTGAGAGTCATCTTTTCTCTACCAGAGCGTGATACTCAAGTAGTTTAACATTTCCACTAGAATGTGGTTTTGGTTTTCTCCACTAGAGTGGTGCACTGTTTTTATCATATGTTACGTGCTGTCAACATACTATTTCTCTCTTCCCACTGGAATACAGCACATATGTGGTTTTGGTTTTACTGCTGGAGTGCAGCACTGTTTATAATATCCATTATGTTATATATTATCAAAGTATTACTAACAGTTTTTTATTAAACTGTAGCTCAAGTATAGTTTATCTTTATACAACCAGTGTGCAACACAATTGAAAACTGATTTGTATCATAGTGTACACAGTGTTATTTACATGTTTATGTGTATATGTTGTACATGGAACATATTCCAAAAGAGTGTAGGACATTTGTAGAGAGTATTTCCTCCTCTCTTATGCTATACTATGATTTTAATGTACATATTGGTACATATTGCGTATTTTTCAGATTTTTGTATTAGACCTCTGGATGTGATCGAGACGGTGGCACCCGTGCCGAGGTAACTTATATTTTATTTGCTAGATCACGATACATGTTAATTTCTTCCCAACTGGAGTAAAGCACATGTGTAGTTTGTTTATTTAAAGTGCATATTTTTTATTACATACTAGTTAGAACAAATTTAGCTAGATTTTATATGAGACTAATTGCTGGGGCTTAGTCAATGAAAGGCTTTATCTTTTATCCACCACATGTGTGATTTAAATGATGCCACTTAAGTGGAGCACCATGCTGTTTATTAGACATGTTGGTATATTTTTAACGTGTAGCTTTTTGCCTGCTTGCAGCATAATTGTAACTTGCCATATTTTGTATACAGTTTATGTACACTTAACTTTATATAGTGAAACCTCAGCACATGACCAGTTTGGCAGTTCCCGCGAGGGAGTAATTCTATTATTTCTTTTCTATTACAGTCCAGCATATGTGGAGTTAACCATAGTGCCCTCCACCAGAGTGGAGTAATGTGTTTCTATTATACATGATAGGTAAAAGTGCCACGGTTTAACATACGACCAACTACTGGGGCACTGATAGTGGAAGTTAAATAATTTTTATCTACCAGAGCACAGTGCTTCATGGTTAGAATATTCCCTAATAGAGCGTAACAAATGTTTTGTTAGGTGTTTACCACTAGTCTTCTTCACTGCAATTTTAATACATCATATGGTACATTTAACTTACGAAACAATCATTTTTTCCATTGGACTGTAGCACATGTGTAGTTAGACTTTTACCCATCATAGTATATGTAACCAATGTGGTCTAAGCACAGTTTGGTTATCATTTATTCATCAGAGTGTTGAACGTGTATATTTTTAATTTTACTACAGCAGAGTGCAGTTCTGTGTTTTTAATATATATTTTGATGTATATGTGACTTTCTTCATGCCATATGACAGCAAATGTAATTTGACTTTTCTCCACCAGAGTATAGCACCACGTTTCATTCACGTTCATGTACCTGGAAAAAGTTTTACACTAGAACACGATATACTTGTAGTTTGCTTTGTTCTAATATAGTGTTGCACTATACGCTTGATTATACAAAATTTTACATAGTGCCAGTGTATTTTTATTTTTCAGAGTGTAGCTTATTACTGATATGGTGACAACATTGCAAATTAAGAATAGTTATCATTTTCAGCTGTCAGAGCACAGTTTACTTTTCCACCAGTGTGCAACTCGATAATATGGTCGACTGATATGGTCGTATACATCATAAAATTGATTAAGTTCAGGTCAGGTTACCTATCACGTCTCATAGGACAGATCACGGTAAATTATGGTAGTTCACGATTGGACTAGTTAAGTCTAGACCAGATTAGGTCTAGTTAGATCTAGCCTGATCAGAACTAGTAAATTTGAGTTGGTCAACGAAAACCTAGTAGGTTTATAACAAGTGTAGCCATTATGTGTCTTACTGGATTGATTATCATATTTTTGATCGGATAGCTCTTGTTAACTTATGTTGTTCTTGTTAGTCTGGTCAGACAAGATTACATTAAGTCTGGCCATATCTAGTATGTCAAAGTAAGTTACAATAGATCAGATTTGATTTGTCAGTTATCTAATGGTTCACATTGCCAAAAAACTTATTAGACTATAGTGAACACCCAATATGGTAGCGCCCTATTAGTGTAAATTTAACTAGTTTCTCAACACAATGAATCACACTTCTGGTTTACATTTTTTCATCTGTGACCAGCATATAGACTGTAAGGTTTTTTTTAACAAGAAGAAGGTAACATGAGACAAATGAGGAAGCAATTTTATGAGCTTTCCTCTCTAACACACCGCAGAACATTTGTAGGTTGACTTCTCTCCACCAGACTGGAGCACCATGTATGATACATATATTTCCAGCTTATATGGTATGACCAATTGATGGGGAATGGATAAAGTTTAGTTATTTTTATCCAACATAATGCAGCACTAAAATATTTATGCACATAATGATACCTATATATGGAGCAAGTGGCTTTACAATTAGAGTTTAGCACATGCCTAATATGGTAACTTCTATGTGAATGAAATCTTTCTAGCTTTTTTCCATGGCGCAGCACTTGCACGGTTGGCATTTCAAAGTTATCATATTACATAAAATGCCAGTCTTCATCTAAATATTCCTGTATTTTGAGGGTTGTTATAACCTAAAACATATCTTATATAGGTACTTTTAAAAATTTAGTGTCGATGTTCAAAACATCTAACTAGTGGGTTGTATTTAAAAAATTAAGGCGCAAAAGTTTCAAAATTTACATGTTGGAACCGGCTGGGTTGATTGACTTTGGACTTGCTTTATGTTTTTAAGACATGTTGTTAAAATGTTTAGTAAAGTATAAGTTTGGCAAATGGTGTATTGTTGAACGTACTTATGGTACATGTAACATATAACTAACACTTTTCTCATGCAAGCCAGAACATGTCAGAAAGCCTCATTTAACTTAGTCTTGCATAACTGTACCCAATACAGTACAACCCAAAAAAACAATCACAATCTAACTTGTTTCAATGGCTCTAACCTAAGACATCATAGATTGTAACACATAAATGATATGACAGCTTTGCATAGTAGGATTAAGTTTTTACCTGTTTTCAAAAATTCAGAAATGTGGGTGATGAAGGCTAGTCGTTCTACCATTCTTCTTTCTTTACCAACTAGGAAAGTTCACACCACACCCATCCAGACCAGTATTTACCAAATTAAAACAGTATAGTCCATACCAGACTTTATATGGTCCCACACTTTATTAGACGAGAACAAATAGGTCTAGAGCAAACCTAACTAGATCCAATAAAGTCTGATCATAAGAGTTCGCTGGCTTCACCAAACTAGAACCAGATTCTATTGAAACTAACCATACTATTAAAAGCACTAGTGCAACATGCACACTCATTGCTGGTTACTTAACAATACACATTTAACCTCAATCAGTACAATTGCAAGTACAAGGTGTTGTAAAAATACCTTATGTGCTGCACCCTAGAAGAAGAAAATTTAGTAAAATTGCTTCCACATCAAACCTTATTGTGCTCTGCAGGTTTAATAGATCAGATTATACCACAGTATTGATATTACCGAACCTGACCAGAATAAAATTAACATGGCAAGACTCAACAAATTTTCTAGTATTATCTGATCAGACAAAAGTACACTAGAATAGAGCAGTTGAAACTAGACTACACATATTTAGATCCAACCAAACGTGATCAGAATAATTGATCTAACTAGACTATAGAAATTGTCGCCTGAGCTGACCAAAAATACTAGACCACACTTAGTGAGACTTAATTAGATTTTCGATTTAATTAGATTTTTCGATACACACCAGATCAAATATAACCAAACCATGCCTCCTCTAGAACGTCTCGCTTGACCATATTAGGCCTGGCCTCACCACAACAAGAACAGTATTGGTCAAATATAATAATGCTTACCTAAAAAGACACCATTGATAATATATTGCTTTTCTATAATGAACCAGGTTTATAGAACCTTACTAGACTAGTTTATATTGAATCAGGTAGCTACATCAGAAATACACTTATCACCTACAAACACACTTGGTATGGTTAAACTTGACCCTTTGACCCGACTAGGGTGGCCTGCCTAATATGATCTAGCCTTGCTTATGTTGTATGGTAACAGATTTAATCCGATCAGGCCAGGACTATACCTCTTCAGAACCAAAGCAGATTTAAAGTACCTTGATTTCACCTTACCTAATTAAAATTTACATTACTAAATCAAACATTATCTGACCAAACTTGACCTGGCTATACCATACCGGAATAGACCTCATTAGACCTATGTTAATTGTATCTATCCAAATTTCTTTAACTGAACTTGGTGAGCTGGCATGCTTAAACTGAATGAATCGGACTTTACCTAATAAGATCACCTACCAAAATAACACATAGCAAAAACTGACATAAAATGCTGTGAGCTGACCAAGTCAAATCTGACATGACCTAATCATATCTCACCTGACCAAACCAAAACTCTATTGGATCAGAGCTATCCTGGATCTAGACTGAGGCTAACTACATAAGAGCTGACTAGATATGATGTGACTTAGAAAATTGACCTTACACGTTAATAGATGAAAACAGATGTTACCTTATGTTATTTGACCAGACCTGGTCGGATCTAGGCCAATGACAAGTGACCCTGGCCTAACGAATAATTATGTCAACATAATGTATGAAATTAGTCCAATCACACTAGCTATCTGTTTTAATCTAATGAAGCTTACAAATATAAGGTGAGATAAGGATAAATAATGGTCGATGTATAATTAGATTGTAACACTCTGGAAGAGAATAAATAAACAGCACATGTACTAAGTATTATTGAATCTACCTTCCATACGTTACTGATGACATTTTGGCTTCACCATAAATTAAGTATGGTTCATTCTGGTAGTGGACTTTAGTACATCCCACGTTAAATTAGCATGGAAATTATAATATCTAAAATAGCTCTTGTAATTCAATTTACCTTGACCTCTCTACTGATATCATCAGAGTGCAGCAAATGGCGAAAATTGCTGTTCCTATAAGTAGCTTATTTTACTAATCTTTCTCCCACCACAGTTCAGCTCATGATGTTTATCCACTAGATTGCAGACATATATTGTGTAATATACATATTGGTAAATATTTCCAACATATTAATAACAACAAAAGAGTGCATTACATGACCATTAAGGTAGCGCTCACGTGGAAGCCATTTTGCATTCTCGTCCAGGGTGCTGCATGTAACGTATATTTACACCACTATGTTTTTATTATACATAATGGTAAATATTGAAAATTTTACACCCTCCAGAGTGTTACATAAGGCAAGTGGAACACTCCCCTGCGCCCATAACTATTTTTATAAAACGACAACATTTGTTTTATCGTTAATTCTTAATTTTATCACCAATTTGATGGTGCCCAGAAACTTATTTTTATTTAATTTAAGAGCACAATATTGTTGGGCACCATCAAATTGGTGATAAAATTAAGAATTAACGATAAAACAAATGTTGTCGTTTTATAAAAATAGTTATGGGCGCAGGGGAGTGTTCCACTTGCCTTATGTAACACTCTGGAGGGTGTAAAATTTTCAATATTTACCATTATGTATAATAAAAACATAGTGGTGTAAATATACGTTACATGCAGCACCCTGGACGAGAATGCAAAATGGCTTCCACGTGAGCGCTACCTTAATGGTCATGTAATGCACTCTTTTGTTGTTATTAATATGTTGGAAATATTTACCAATATGTATATTACACAATATATGTCTGCAATCTAGTGGATAAACATCATGAGCTGAACTGTGGTGGGAGAAAGATTAGTAAAATAAGCTACTTATAGGAACAGCAATTTTCGCCATTTGCTGCACTCTGATGATATCAGTAGAGAGGTCAAGGTAAATTGAATTACAAGAGCTATTTTAGATATTATAATTTCCATGCTAATTTAACGTGGGATGTACTAAAGTCCACTACCAGAATGAACCATACTTAATTTATGGTGAAGCCAAAATGTCATCAGTAACGTATGGAAGGTAGATTCAATAATACTTAGTACATGTGCTGTTTATTTATTCTCTTCCAGAGTGTTACAATCTAATTATACATCGACCATTATTTATCCTTATCTCACCTTATATTTGTAAGCTTCATTAGATTAAAACAGATAGCTAGTGTGATTGGACTAATTTCATACATTATGTTGACATAATTATTCGTTAGGCCAGGGTCACTTGTCATTGGCCTAGATCCGACCAGGTCTGGTCAAATAACATAAGGTAACATCTGTTTTCATCTATTAACGTGTAAGGTCAATTTTCTAAGTCACATCATATCTAGTCAGCTCTTATGTAGTTAGCCTCAGTCTAGATCCAGGATAGCTCTGATCCAATAGAGTTTTGGTTTGGTCAGGTGAGATATGATTAGGTCATGTCAGATTTGACTTGGTCAGCTCACAGCATTTTATGTCAGTTTTTGCTATGTGTTATTTTGGTAGGTGATCTTATTAGGTAAAGTCCGATTCATTCAGTTTAAGCATGCCAGCTCACCAAGTTCAGTTAAAGAAATTTGGATAGATACAATTAACATAGGTCTAATGAGGTCTATTCCGGTATGGTATAGCCAGGTCAAGTTTGGTCAGATAATGTTTGATTTAGTAATGTAAATTTTAATTAGGTAAGGTGAAATCAAGGTACTTTAAATCTGCTTTGGTTCTGAAGAGGTATAGTCCTGGCCTGATCGGATTAAATCTGTTACCATACAACATAAGCAAGGCTAGATCATATTAGGCAGGCCACCCTAGTCGGGTCAAAAGGTCAAGTTTAACCATACCAAGTGTGTTTGTAGGTGATAAGTGTATTTCTGATGTAGCTACCTGATTCAATATAAACTAGTCTAGTAAGGTTCTATAAACCTGGTTCATTATAGAAAAGCGATATATTATCAATGGTGTCTTTTTAGGTAAGCATTATTATATTTGACCAATACTGTTCTTGTTGTGGTGAGGCCAGGCCTAATATGGTCAAGCGAGACGTTCTAGAGGAGGCATGGTTTGGTTATATTTGATCTGGTGTGTATCGAAAAATCTAATTAAATCGAAAATCTAATTAAGTCTCACTAAGTGTGGTCTAGTATTTTTGGTCAGCTCAGGCGACAATTTCTATAGTCTAGTTAGATCAATTATTCTGATCACGTTTGGTTGGATCTAAATATGTGTAGTCTAGTTTCAACTGCTCTATTCTAGTGTACTTTTGTCTGATCAGATAATACTAGAAAATTTGTTGAGTCTTGCCATGTTAATTTTATTCTGGTCAGGTTCGGTAATATCAATACTGTGGTATAATCTGATCTATTAAACCTGCAGAGCACAATAAGGTTTGATGTGGAAGCAATTTTACTAAATTTTCTTCTTCTAGGGTGCAGCACATAAGGTATTTTTACAACACCTTGTACTTGCAATTGTACTGATTGAGGTTAAATGTGTATTGTTAAGTAACCAGCAATGAGTGTGCATGTTGCACTAGTGCTTTTAATAGTATGGTTAGTTTCAATAGAATCTGGTTCTAGTTTGGTGAAGCCAGCGAACTCTTATGATCAGACTTTATTGGATCTAGTTAGGTTTGCTCTAGACCTATTTGTTCTCGTCTAATAAAGTGTGGGACCATATAAAGTCTGGTATGGACTATACTGTTTTAATTTGGTAAATACTGGTCTGGATGGGTGTGGTGTGAACTTTCCTAGTTGGTAAAGAAAGAAGAATGGTAGAACGACTAGCCTTCATCACCCACATTTCTGAATTTTTGAAAACAGGTAAAAACTTAATCCTACTATGCAAAGCTGTCATATCATTTATGTGTTACAATCTATGATGTCTTAGGTTAGAGCCATTGAAACAAGTTAGATTGTGATTGTTTTTTTGGGTTGTACTGTATTGGGTACAGTTATGCAAGACTAAGTTAAATGAGGCTTTCTGACATGTTCTGGCTTGCATGAGAAAAGTGTTAGTTATATGTTACATGTACCATAAGTACGTTCAACAATACACCATTTGCCAAACTTATACTTTACTAAACATTTTAACAACATGTCTTAAAAACATAAAGCAAGTCCAAAGTCAATCAACCCAGCCGGTTCCAACATGTAAATTTTGAAACTTTTGCGCCTTAATTTTTTAAATACAACCCACTAGTTAGATGTTTTGAACATCGACACTAAATTTTTAAAAGTACCTATATAAGATATGTTTTAGGTTATAACAACCCTCAAAATACAGGAATATTTAGATGAAGACTGGCATTTTATGTAATATGATAACTTTGAAATGCCAACCGTGCAAGTGCTGCGCCATGGAAAAAAGCTAGAAAGATTTCATTCACATAGAAGTTACCATATTAGGCATGTGCTAAACTCTAATTGTAAAGCTACTTGCTCCATATATAGGTATCATTATGTGCATAAATATTTTAGTGCTGCATTATGTTGGATAAAAATAACTAAACTTTATCCATTCCCCATCAATTGGTCATACCATATAAGCTGGAAATATATGTATCATACATGGTGCTCCAGTCTGGTGGAGAGAAGTCAACCTACAAATGTTCTGCGGTGTGTTAGAGAGGAAAGCTCATAAAATTGCTTCCTCATTTGTCTCATGTTACCTTCTTCTTGTTAAAAAAAAACCTTACAGTCTATATGCTGGTCACAGATGAAAAAATGTAAACCAGAAGTGTGATTCATTGTGTTGAGAAACTAGTTAAATTTACACTAATAGGGCGCTACCATATTGGGTGTTCACTATAGTCTAATAAGTTTTTTGGCAATGTGAACCATTAGATAACTGACAAATCAAATCTGATCTATTGTAACTTACTTTGACATACTAGATATGGCCAGACTTAATGTAATCTTGTCTGACCAGACTAACAAGAACAACATAAGTTAACAAGAGCTATCCGATCAAAAATATGATAATCAATCCAGTAAGACACATAATGGCTACACTTGTTATAAACCTACTAGGTTTTCGTTGACCAACTCAAATTTACTAGTTCTGATCAGGCTAGATCTAACTAGACCTAATCTGGTCTAGACTTAACTAGTCCAATCGTGAACTACCATAATTTACCGTGATCTGTCCTATGAGACGTGATAGGTAACCTGACCTGAACTTAATCAATTTTATGATGTATACGACCATATCAGTCGACCATATTATCGAGTTGCACACTGGTGGAAAAGTAAACTGTGCTCTGACAGCTGAAAATGATAACTATTCTTAATTTGCAATGTTGTCACCATATCAGTAATAAGCTACACTCTGAAAAATAAAAATACACTGGCACTATGTAAAATTTTGTATAATCAAGCGTATAGTGCAACACTATATTAGAACAAAGCAAACTACAAGTATATCGTGTTCTAGTGTAAAACTTTTTCCAGGTACATGAACGTGAATGAAACGTGGTGCTATACTCTGGTGGAGAAAAGTCAAATTACATTTGCTGTCATATGGCATGAAGAAAGTCACATATACATCAAAATATATATTAAAAACACAGAACTGCACTCTGCTGTAGTAAAATTAAAAATATACACGTTCAACACTCTGATGAATAAATGATAACCAAACTGTGCTTAGACCACATTGGTTACATATACTATGATGGGTAAAAGTCTAACTACACATGTGCTACAGTCCAATGGAAAAAATGATTGTTTCGTAAGTTAAATGTACCATATGATGTATTAAAATTGCAGTGAAGAAGACTAGTGGTAAACACCTAACAAAACATTTGTTACGCTCTATTAGGGAATATTCTAACCATGAAGCACTGTGCTCTGGTAGATAAAAATTATTTAACTTCCACTATCAGTGCCCCAGTAGTTGGTCGTATGTTAAACCGTGGCACTTTTACCTATCATGTATAATAGAAACACATTACTCCACTCTGGTGGAGGGCACTCTGGTTAACTCCACATATGCTGGACTGTAATAGAAAAGAAATAATAGAATTACTCCCTCGCGGGAACTGCCAAACTGGTCATGTGCTGAGGTTTCACTATATAAAGTTAAGTGTACATAAACTGTATACAAAATATGGCAAGTTACAATTATGCTGCAAGCAGGCAAAAAGCTACACGTTAAAAATATACCAACATGTCTAATAAACAGCATGGTGCTCCACTTAAGTGGCATCATTTAAATCACACATGTGGTGGATAAAAGATAAAGCCTTTCATTGACTAAGCCCCAGCAATTAGTCTCATATAAAATCTAGCTAAATTTGTTCTAACTAGTATGTAATAAAAAATATGCACTTTAAATAAACAAACTACACATGTGCTTTACTCCAGTTGGGAAGAAATTAACATGTATCGTGATCTAGCAAATAAAATATAAGTTACCTCGGCACGGGTGCCACCGTCTCGATCACATCCAGAGGTCTAATACAAAAATCTGAAAAATACGCAATATGTACCAATATGTACATTAAAATCATAGTATAGCATAAGAGAGGAGGAAATACTCTCTACAAATGTCCTACACTCTTTTGGAATATGTTCCATGTACAACATATACACATAAACATGTAAATAACACTGTGTACACTATGATACAAATCAGTTTTCAATTGTGTTGCACACTGGTTGTATAAAGATAAACTATACTTGAGCTACAGTTTAATAGAAAACTGTTAGTAATACTTTGATAATATATAACATAATGGATATTATAAACAGTGCTGCACTCCAGCAGTAAAACCAAAACCACATATGTGCTGTATTCCAGTGGGAAGAGAGAAATAGTATGTTGACAGCACGTAACATATGATAAAAACAGTGCACCACTCTAGTGGAGAAAACCAAAACCACATTCTAGTGGAAATGTTAAACTACTTGAGTATCACGCTCTGGTAGAGAAAAGATGACTCTCACATGTGATGCAAGACAGTATTGAAAACTATAATAATATATAGGTAGTACTCATGATTATTAAATTAATAATTCTAGCCCTAGTGAATCGATGTTTGTGCTGCAAACCGTGACAAAGTCAGACTACATGAGTGCTGTAGTGTAGAAACATAAAAATTTACATGCACTACCTCCTAGTGATAAACGTACTGCGCCAAAGTAAACATACATTGTTAATAATATACAACTTATACTCAATTTCTGTAAGAAATCTAACTTTTTGTTAACAAGCGAACCAATATGAGTAAAACATCAATATGTAGCGGTCTAATGTAGAAGGTTAAGAATATTGACATATGTTAAAGATATTATGTAAATATGTAACACAGCGAATATCAAGTAACAGTGATGCGTTATAACATTAAAACCACAAATGTTTTACACACTAGTGGATAAAAGCCGAATCACACGTGTATTGTGCTTGGGTTGGCAGATAAAAAATAACAAAACCTCCTGTGCTTGGACCCAACCTTCAATATAGTCATTAACTAAATTTTTTCCAGCATAGCATCATATAAGATAAAAAAACAAGGTGCTCCACTTTAAGAGTTGTATTACGGTGTGGAAAGAGTCATCACATTTGGTAATATACATCCACGTACATAATAGAAAACATAGAGCTGCACACAAATGTACACATATTCAGCTCTCTGGCAAATAAAATAATAACACAGCTTCTTTTGTTTAGATCATATTTGTTCACATTTCAATAATGTTTGGTAAAAATTGTGCTCACTGTGGTAGAGTTAAGTCAAACTACACATGTACTACAGTCTATTCTAAAACATCTTTACGAAAGTTATATTTACCATATTTTGTATAAAAATCATTGTGTTGCATACTAACGGGAGACCTTTACATGTTTGCTGCATTCTAGTAAAGAAAATTCTAACTATAAAGTGATGTACTCTAATGAATGAAAGTAACAAAACTTCCATTATCTGTGCCAAACAGTATGCTTCACTCTGGCACTGGTTACTATCTTACATAAAATTGTACCCCACACTACTAGAGGGGAGTAAAAAACTACACATTTGCTACACTTGAAATTCTTGAGTAAATATTAATTACTCTCTCATGGACACTACCAATAACACGCTGCAGGATACAAATTTACAAGTGCTGCAACCCTATACAAAAATGGTCTGCACACTCATGCTACCATCAGGTATGAAGAAAGTTGCACGTTAGTAAAATATAAATGTGTGCAATAAACAACATGGTTTTGTAACATAATAAAATAGTTCCAAGCACACATGTGGTGGATACTCATGGAAAAATCAAATTACACATATTAGCTAGAATGGATGAAAAATAACTCTCTCTAAGTTAGCCCTCACAATTAGCCATTCGTTTCACTCTGGCAATATTATAAGTTTGCGTATGACAAAAAACTTACTGTTTTACTCTAATAAAAAATCAAACTACACATATGCTTCACTCTATTGTATACAAATTACTATGTTTCCTTGGAATGGTTTCTGCCATATTTGTCACATACAGCAGTCCATTACAACAAACATACATATACATATACAAACATTTAACCATACGGTTGAAACATTAAACCTTAATTTAAATCATATTACTGCACATGTGTCTAAAAAGACTACGCATGCGTTACACTTTAGTCAAATAGGTTGCATATTTAAAATATACACAACACAGTGCTGCACCATAATCAAAGAATAGGTTTCACATGTACTGCCACGCTAGTGGAATTCAAATAAGCTTCACACTCAAATAAACACACAGTGCTACCCTCCAGTAAAAAAACCACACATGAGCTGCACTCTAGCGGAAAGAGTTGAGCTACCCATGTGATGAGATCTGGCAATGGAAGAACGAACCACCCATATGCATAATATGACATAGAGCAAGTTAAAAATACGTTACCAATATGTAACATTACAATTGATAGTTATAAACCATTATGCTGAACTCCATCTCAGAAATCTTAAACTAAACATGCTACACACAAATTGGCTAGGCTTTAGTAGAAAAGGATAGTAACATGTTAACAGTACGTAACAAATATTAAAACATTGCAGCAATGTAGTAAAGCAAAGTCGAACTAATATAACGCTCTGGTGGACGAAAGACAAACCATCCATTTTATGCAATTCATCATGGAGCTAGTTAACCAAACGTAGTTGTATTAGACCGTGTAGTTGTATTACATTGGTAATACAAGTGTAACATTAAAATTTTAAAATATGAATTCTGCACTCTAGAGGAGAAAGTCTGAACTACTAATGCTGCACGCCTGTGGAAAAAGCCAAGCTACACAAGTGTCATGGTGGAAAAGAAGTACATCAATTCTAATCTTATATGCAAATATATCACTGATAATATAACTGCGTTATCGATACTTGGTCCAAATCTCAACAGATTTCCCTCCATAATTGTGATAGTGGTGCATTCTGGTGGAGAATTATAAGACTACAACAAGAGCTCTCATGATCAAATTCAATTTTCTAACAGTAATAGAGCTACTTTATTTGAGCAAAAGTTAACAAGCTCAAATTCAAAGTTACCGCCATAGCGATAATAGTGCACTCTGGTGGAGAATCATCGAACTACAAACCGTACAATAACTATGGTGTAGAATATTTAAAATACAGCAAATCCAAACCAAAGTTCCCAGGTAAAATTAAAATTTCCTGGCATAGTATAATACAGGACACCAGGGTTAGCCCATCTAATGTGATCGAAATGACGAGAAAGCCAACGAGCGATGACAGTACACTCTGTTGAAGAATCATCAACAGACCATATGCTTTGCAGACAGTGATACTCAGAAAAATTGCTAAACTACATCGTACGGTAAGGTTCTATGAAGAACACAACAGATTTCCCACCATAGAGGGTTTGTGCTCCAATCTGGTGGAGAATAAAAAAACTAACAAATACTCACTTGATAAAATTCAAACTTCCCGGGATGATAGTGCTGCTATCTGTTGTAGAATGGTCAAACTACAGTGACTCCAATCAAAAATTCCCACAGTCAAATTTCCTGTCATGGTGATGACAGTACACTCTGTTGAAGAATCGTCATACAACAGACCGTACGCTCAGCAGACAGCTACACTCTGAAGAATTACAATTCTACATCATATGGTAAGGTTCCATGACCAAACACACAACAAATTTCTCACAATAGCGGGGTTAGTGCTTCAATCTGGTGGAAAAATATAAAACTAACAAAAGCTCACACGATGAAATTCAAACTTCCGTTATGATAGAGCTACACTCTGGTGTAGAATGGTCAAACTACATCGACTCTAATCAAAAGTTCCCAAGTTCAAATTCAAATTTCCCGCCATGTTGATGGCTGTACACTCTGTATTGTCATACAACAGACTGTAGATTAATCAGACAGCTACACTCTGAAAAATTACCAAACTACGTCGTACGGTAAGGCTCCACGACCAAAAACGCAATAGATTTCCCGCCATGAGAAGTGTGTGCTCCAACCTGGTGGAAAGTTAAAAAAACTAGCAAATGCTCATGTGATGAAATTCAAACTTCCCACGGTGAAAGTGCTACAGTCTGGTGGAAAATCGTCAAACTGCAGACCATACTCTCTGCAGACAGTTATTATGTAAAATCCTAAAACTACCGCGACTCCAAACAAAAGTTCCCACGGAAATATTCAAATTTTCTGCCATAGCGATGATAATACACTCTCGTGGAGGTTCGTCAAATTACAGACCATACGTTTTGCAGAGCTACATTGTAAAACTATGTAGAACAGTAAGGGTCCATGACCAAAAAGTTAACAAAAAATCACATTATAATATTCGAATTTCCAGCGATGATAGTGCTACACTCTGCTGGAGAGTCGCCAAACTAACGACCTCTGCCAACAGCTACAGTATAGCTATATCAAGCTTCAGTGACTTCAAAACTTAAATGGTCCAATTAAAATTTTCGGCCATAGTGAAAACAGTACACTGTAGTGGAAAATCGTCAACCAACATACTGTACGCTCTGCAGACAGCTAAACATATCAGCTAGAATCTATCAAACCACATCATATGGTAATGTTCCATGACCAAAAACACAAAAAATTTCCCGCCATGGCGGGTTAGTGCTTCAATCTAGTGGAGAATTATAAAACTAACAAAAGCTCACATGATGAAATTCAAACTTCCCACGATGGCAGTGCCACGCTCTGGTGGAGAATCATTGAACTACATCATATGGTAAGGTTCCATGACCAAAAACACAACAAATTTCCCGCCATAGCGGCTTAGTGCTTCAATCTAGTGGAGAATTATAAAACTAAAAAAGCTCACATGATGAAATTCAAACTTCCCACGATGGCAGTGCCACGCTCTGGTGGAGAATCATTGGACTACTGTACGCTCTGCAGCTACAGAATCACCAAACTACAGCGTCACTAGACTCATTACAACGCTCTCAGCACAACAGTGTGGTAGCCTAGTGGTCAGCGTTGCGGCGCACCAACTTGGCGACCCGGGTTCAAACCCCGGCAGAACACAGTGAAAATTTTATTCGTCAAACGCCATCTTGACTCACGTAGTAAGTTTACAGACGCCACGTGGTCAAACACGTGGTAAAAGTGAGGTTAGGAAATTTCCCACAGAGGCCGCCATCTTGGAAAAGGGGCGTGGCCTAGGAGGCCGCCATCTTGGAAAAGGGGCGTGGTCACATGACCAGTCCGACCAATCAGAGGCCAGCAAGGGGGCGGGGCGTGATGACGTCATCGGTCACGTGACCTGCTCTCGACCAATCAGAGGCCGTGTCCCATACTCCCAGCAGGCCTACTCATACAGTAGGCCTGGCTCAGCCGTTATGTGCCAGCCCTCGCCGTTGCTATTGCACAGACAAATTACCGATAGTTAGTTATCTGCACGCCAGCGTTCCTCGGCCGTTTATTTCAAGCTCGCATTTGATGCTTGCATAGCATGGACGGGCGCCATGTCCTGTTGATTTGTTCCTCGTTTGGTTCTGTTTAATGAATTTGCCGTTGACCATGGGATTGAAAGTAGCCGTTCCTTGAAAACTTATAATACCGTAACGATTAAAAACCAATTGGAAAGTCAATGGGGTAAATCTAGAACTCAGTTTGTAATGCTATAATACCGGTTAAATCTTAACGTTTAGCTCAAACTTTTTGTTTTATAAAAAATATTTAACTCGCAGCAAATAAAGTAGGCAATACCAAGTGAATAATTTAATTTCAGCAAGTAGAACTAGCAGTTCAAATGCAACTAAACAAGGGAAAAGGCATACAGTACAAGTTACGAAATTAGTTACCTACATACTTCAAACCCCCACGTCGTCGCGGACGACATTGCAAGTGTGTGGTTGGCTCCCCTGCGCTGTCTCCTGATTGGTGCTGTTTTTTTTCAATTTAATTGTTTTTTTTTTTTTTTTTTTTTACTGCTTTCACAGTTTACTGTTTGAGCATTTTTCAATTTATTAGTGTTTTATTTAATTTTAGTGACTGCCTTTTCTGTTTTCAGGTTTGGCTATGGACTTCTCTAGGTTCGCCTGCCGTGTTTTTACTAACTTTGTTATGTTCTAGGTACTTCTTCCACCTGAAGACGGTATCGGATTCCAGATCCCGAAACGTCGTTGATTTTGTTTACTAATCAGTGATGAAAAATTCCCATAACAATTAGCTAAACAATAACATTAACTCGTTATCACCAACAAAGAAAAGTACTTCAAACCGTTAACAGGGGTACTATTTGCAATTTAATGTAAGTTTTCTATACATAACTTCCTTGGGGGACGACCTTTATAGGAAATTAATATAATGCTAGGTGGAAAAATGGTTACAGATAGGTTGCCAGATGCCACGACATTTTAAAAATAATATTTTTATTTATCTCTAATTCGTAATCTTTATAGGATCAATACCCACAAATAATTGGGTCCGATATGTTTAAACTATTAATTTCTGTTGGCAGGTCACATTGGAGTGCGGCGGTGAGGGACCAATATGACGAGGCTCGCGGGAGATGGAAAAGTATGAAAGCATCGGCGTGGTCGGGGAAGGCTCTTACGGCATCGTGATGAAGTGCAGACACAAGGAGACCGGCACGATCGTCGCCATCAAGAAGTTCATCGAGACCGAGGACGACCACAACGTGCGCAAGATGGCGCTCCGGGAGATCCGGATGCTCAAGGTACAGCGCACTCTCGTTTATCCGAATCGGTGAATTCCGGAATCCGTTTTATCCGAACTGATTTTGTCAAACAACAAAAGACTTTTGCGGTTTAGCGCCTTCAATATGTTATTTGTTATAACCGCAGTACACGAATGCATCGCATTTTGCATTGGCAGACGCTTCTTTTTGTAATAGTACCAGGGGGGCCGAGCTTAAGTTCGGTAAAAATTTTTACTTTCGTTCTCACACAAAGCTCGTTCGCTCCGCTCACTCACCCTCTTCCAATTTGAAGACGAGCTCGTTTGCTTCGCTCACTCGCCAGGCCGAAGGTTGCTGCACTTTGGTGCACTTTGGTATAATCTATACTTATTTAATACGCTAAGGGTTTTTTTTGTCTTGAGAACTCCTCCTACAATTTTCAACCGATTTTCAAGTTTTTGGTGTCGTTTAATAGGGCTTGGTCTGTAGTTGTTTCCGCCAAAAATTGATGATAATCGGACTGAAAATAAAGGCGCTATCCAACATTGAAATCTCAAAATTTCCCATTTAAATAACATTGGGGACTGAATAAAGCATTTGAAACATCTGTTAACAATCAGCTGTAAATACGGGTAGTTATTGGCGATTATTATTCACATTATTGGATTGGTCGGATGTCATTGATTTAGAGCTAAAGTAACATTTGTGCTGTATTTAAATAAATTGCTCGATTTCGAGCAAAACGTATACTAGTTTTCCTTTAAAGATATAACACATTAGTTTATATCTACAGTTATCAGCTGATTTTTGTTCAATTAACAAACTCTCCATAAGGATAACATGGAAACTTTAAAGGGCTCTAGCGCGAAAACCAAATTTTTCCCAGCTATGGGACCAGCTCCAATCGATTTCTGGTTTACAAAACCCCCACATTCAACCAAAAATTAAAAATCCTTGGAGCGACAAAAAAATTTGCCCGTACAAACAGAGCTTGTTTTAGAGTATAAGATACGTCCATCGATGTGATTGGAGGCAAATTATATTGATGACATTTGCAAGGGAATAGAGGAAGAGGAAGTAAAAATTAGCTTCCTAAATTTCTGATTCTAAGGGTGGCAAATGCTATTCTTGCACCCAAACATTGAATTTTCAATACAGTATATTATTTTAAAACTTTCAGAAAACGGGACTTGTTTAACTTTATAAAAAATACACTCCTTTGCTGTTAAAATCAAAATGTACAGAACACATTACCTTGATAACATGAATTATTTCAGATTCAATCCAAAGTCAATATATTGTTGATTGTTTTACCATAAAAGTTTAAGAAACAAGGTTGGTCAATCTATTTGTGAATGTTATCCATATATTAATAGGCAAGCATGTTTCGTTTCCTCCTTTTTTCTCAGCTTGTGTGCATCTGCATCGTAGGAGAAATCCACGCATACGTTAGAAAGGTATAGTCCTGTAGATGAGCAAAATCCCATTCTAATTCACATTGGACTCCAGGGCTACGCCCCACAGGCTCTCAAGGTTCCAATTAATCTCATGGAGGAAGGATAAATGATCGACTCATTAGACAGCTGTTGTAAAAACAACTGCTAGAAAAACATAAAGAACAGATGATTTAGTTATAAAATGTTTTTCAACGTCTAGATCAACCGAAATTTTGGTCAAATTTCGACTAGGAGGCGATCTGTAGTTTAAATCATTCTGCATACATTTCGTGGGATGATCCTAATTTTTTTTGTTGGACAGAAGTTGCACCATGACAACCTGGTGAACATGATCGAGGTGTTCCGCCGCAAGCGGAGGTTCTACCTGGTGTTCGAGTACATGGACCACACGGTGCTCGACGAGCTCGAGGAGAACCCCAAGGGGCTCGGGGAGAGGGTGACTCGCCAGCACATGTTCCAAGTCATCCGCGGCATCGACTTCTGCCACAGAAACAATGTAATTCGCTTTTCCTCCACCTAATATGTAAAGTCAAACTTTATTACTTGTATCGATGGAGCAAAAAATTACTTTGTCTGTCAAGGAAACTGAAGGGTACTATGACCTTTAGAAGACAAAGTTATCAAGTAAGAATAAAATTGACAATCTGGAAACACAGTGCAGTGAAGACTGGCAATATGTTGTTGCTGTGTTCGGGGTTGCAGTAAAAGCCAGCTGATTATACAATGTCAAAAATTGATGTTTCGAGTGAGATGAGATAACCAATAGAATGAGTCAATGAATAGTAATGAATGTGAGTGCTTATCATGGGAATTTGGGTTGGGGAAAAAAGGTTGTATGTAAGTCTTTGTGGGAAAATTGTCTCCAAAACAGATTTACATGAGTCTGAGTAAAGAGTTTTAACGTTAGACTTTATATTATTTACGATATGTTTAGGTCTTTACAAATCTTTACATCATAGTAAAAGTATCATCCATCATTAAAGTAAAAATATTTGATAACTTTTGTTTAAGATATTTATTAACTTATCAATGATTACAAATTACTAACTTATTAATCTATTAACTTTTATTAGAAAATGTAACAAATGAGTAAAATTTAACAAATGAATGTTTACTCTAAGATTATAAAGAATTTTCTTGTTCAAAATGTAAAAAATTAGAAAAATATAAAAATAAAATAATGCTTAATCAGTTATAAATTAAATTTTTACCTAGGGGATGTGCAAAGTAGTGTAATGTCACCTGTGAAAAGTCTGTCAGTATAAACTAGAAAATACTTAATATTTTTAATGTTTGCTAACAATTTATGCAAATATCACTCTATTTTTGCAGATCATTCACAGAGATGTAAAGCCAGAAAATATCCTAGTCTCAAACCAAGGGGTGATAAAACTTTGTGACTTTGGATTCGCTCGACTTGTTTCATCAGGAAGTGAAACGTACACGGATTATGTCGCTACAAGGTTTGTGATCTGCACTAAAAATAATACTATGTTTTTTTTCTTTTGCTAATTGCTATGCAGTACAATCAAGCTTTTTACAAAGATTATGGAAGCTAGATCTGTGGTATGTTGTAAAGTTATTGCATGGAGGATAGTTTGGCAAATATTTAGAGTGATATGCTATACAGATCTGTGTGTATATTTTGTTCTCCGAAAGGTCTACGACGGTAGCTTTCTAGTTGTCTGATAGTGATGCCAGTAAGCGTGCAATTGCCTTTTTTTGTACAAGGGTGGACACACTCTAGCTAGCTTGGTTGCTTTGGTTCCCTCCCCATTCTTCAATGCTATATCTCAAATGAGATCCAAAAAGGCCAAATTAGGTCACTTTAGCTGTATCAGTTCCACCTATTTGTTTTGTCGTCTTGATAAAATAGTTGGCAGAGGCAAGTCTCTCACACTGTTGATCTATATCAGATTTTCACATTAAGTTGGAGTCAGGTACTTTGTCTTGTTTTTTTCAACTTTGTTGTTACTCCATTGTCAATTTGCACAGGTGGTACAGGGCCCCCGAACTGCTCGTAGGGGATACCAAATACGGACAGGCTGTCGACATCTGGGCCATCGGCTGCCTCTTTGCGGAGCTCATGAGCGGAGACCCTCTCTTTCCCGGAGAGAGTGACATCGATCAGCTCTACCAAATAATGAAACTCCTCGGTCAGTTTGTCAATATCAAGTGATATACATTTATTGTTTTAGAAGTTGGAAACAGATTTAGACGTTCTGTAAAATAAATTCCAAGCTCTTATGAAATTCATTGTTGTGAGCTCTATAAAAATATTAGAACTAATTTAAAAACCAATTTATTAATGTCACTGATTTTAAAATGAGACGAAACATTTATTTCAAAATCAAATAACAGTAGTGGCTAAAGGTTCACGAAAATAGTCCGATGGAAATTTAAACAGCTGTGTCCCCCCCCCTCACCCCCTCTTGCCCTGCATTTTTGTCATTTTTTGTTATGTTTACCATGTGTAAAATATATGTTTCCAGAAAAATTTGGCAACAATGCATCAACTCTCATCCGGACTAGTTTCGTGAACTTTTCGATAGTTTTGGAGCTCAAGGCGAGCAATTGCACAACCCATTTCCAAATTAACAATTGGACCAGTTAATTAGTAATCATCTCTTGTATAAGTAAATACAAAGTAGGACAGAAATAAAAAACAGTACATCAAAGAGCAGTATTATTTTTTCCCCAATAATGGATAATGGGCTTTTTTCAGGAAAGCTTTGCACGAGACATCAACAACTGATATCTAAGAACCCACTGCTAAAGGATATGAGGAAGTCAACCATTGAGTATGCAGATGAAATCAATCCTTCTAGGTGCCTTTATAAGCTCTTCCCCTCTTGGCCGAATCTTACTCTAGACATCGTTGCCTTGTGCCTTAGGTAAGCAGTCTTTGTAAAAAAATCTGATGTCTTTAACATAGGCATAGTGTGAATAAGTCATCTGGGTAGCCCACAGAACAAATTAGTGCTATGAAGTACTATCAGTACTGAAGCTGACACATTAATTTTTTATTTTAATTATTTTTTTAATTGATTTATTTACAGTATCTAGTGACGCCCTTATGTTTCCTTATGCAGCTTTTGAAAAATTATTTGGAGGGGCACGTGCCCCCTCTTACACTCTCGACACTAGGCTTATGCTCCTTATAATAACACATTAAAAATTAAAAAGTAGTCCCATTCAACATTGTTTTCTTTGTGTCTAGAGACCCACGACATTAGGAAAAGTATAACTTTTAAATTTTACATGATTTCCACTAAAGCCAACATATTTCAATATTAATTGTAAAAAATAGTCGTATGTAGCAATAATAGGATACCGTAAGTGTGTTAAATTATTTGATAATTGTGAGAAATTGATTACTGTGTAGTGTGACTTAGTCTCCCCTCTTTTGGAAACTGGTTAGATGTAAACGAGATGAGTTGGTAAAGAAATGTGACAGATTAGACAGAGGTATTTTTATATTTATTAAGAGGTTTAACTACACAAATATAGTTAGGATAATGAAAAAAGTCCGATAAGAGTTGATGCATTGTTGCCAAATTTATCAAGAAATATATTTTTATTCTTTATTCCATAACCACAAATGACAACATTGCATGGTAATTAAGAGGTGGTGAGGGGGTTCACAGCTGTTAAAATTTCCATCGGACTAAAGGTGGTAATGCTTTAGGTTACTAACCACGTTGACCCAACCCTTGGTTTGTAAAACAATCAGCCATGCTTGTGGAAATCACAATAAACCAATGATATCCTTGTGTACAGAAAACGGGTGAAGTCTCTTTTTACACAAAGGATGACCTTATCTTAAATTGTGGGTACCTTCCAATGAAGCCGAACACTATTAATGTTTTCATGTAGCAGAGTAAAATTTTGGATGTATTAACGATTAGGACTGATAAAGTGTGTTGGCAGATTAGACCCGTCGCATCGGCCGTCCAGCTCGCAACTGCTTCAGCATTCCTACTTCACTCATGATAGGTTCGCTGAGTTCTTCGTACCTGAGCTGCACAAGAAAGTTGAACAGGAATTTCAAGGGAATCCTCTTCTGAGTAAAATATACTTACAGCTGCTGGAAGCAAATTTAGAGAAGAAAGGTAAGAGTATTCATCAGCCAAATTGTTATTTAACATGTTTGCTGCTGCACACGTTCTGGAACAGTTCCATACCCTATCCGCAGGACCTGCCGCTGTTCTATTTTCATTTCACGTTGATATTGCAAAGCCAGCACATTATTGAGGTTACCTATGTTTTCTCTTCATAGCTTGCGTGAAGATGGACTTTTTCACATTTTACTATATAGCATTTTTTTCAACAGAGAGAGGGACCATCTATTGAGCATTTATCAGCAGTGAACGTGTTAAGTCATTTTTAAAATGGAATATTTAGTTAGCTCCGTTTCTTTTCAAAACTTCTTTAAACTGGACATGTAAACATAATTTATTTTGAAGACCAATCTTCTAAATATTCTTTTTCCGGTTTCAACCTATGTAAACGCCAGCCTTTAAAATGAGGACATATAATAGAAATACGAATTCTATAAGTTAGAATCCTATACTGAATACACTGAGTCTATAAAGTTAAGTGGTAAAGAGAAACTAAATAAGTCAAATAAAATGTGTTATTTCCCCATTCCTCCAAATTAGGTATGAGATTAAGTATATTAATTTTTTTTATCTATAAAACAAACAGCTGTTAAAAGATTATTTCATTCCGAAACATTTTTATAAACACTATCAGCAATGTATACAGAACCGAATAAGTAAGGACATCCCATGTTAAAAAATTTCAGTTTTGCCCCCGAAAACCAGAGGAAAATAATGCGCTGATGCTAGGATTACTTCTCTTTACTGTCACGGGAAGCGCTCTTTCTATATCTCAAATGTCAAAATGAGCATATTTGTTTACAAAAAATCAAAACAATAACAAACCTCTGTAAAATTATTCTAGTCATCTGTTTCTATTCAACCAATCAGCATAATCCTAACCATCTTGGTGGTGCTATCTGTGTTTCAGGGGCGGCGTTCTCACTTCCCCATAAGGATGTCCCTACTTATTCGGTTCTGTATACATTGCTATCAGCCACAATGTTTCCCAACAATACCTCATGAAGAAGATTGTCAATATTAGGCGACAAAATTAATCGCCATTGTAATAAGTAAGAGCTTTGACTATATACACTAACCAGAATAGACAAGCGTGTTTAAAATCTATTGACGGCGGTGGTGCGATCGTCTTCGGCATACATGCCGATAAATATAAATTTATAAATATCAAAAATAAATTAAATAAAGTTAAATAATTAAATAAAGTAATCAAAGATAAATTTTGATATCAAACAAAATTCATTGGATGAGAAGTCTATTTATGTAGTATATAGTCAATGGTAATAGGTAGTATTAAACCGATGGTCTCTAAATAGCTTTACGGTATTTAAATTCCTGTTATATTTTCACTTAATTAAGCCGCGTCAGCACTGGCCGAACATTCGTGGCGAACTTGTTCGGCGAACACAAAAAATCAACAAACATTCCTAACGAACAATTACCGTCCATATGATTTACATTCTAAAAGGTTAGCAACGAACAAACAAAAGTTCGGGAGAAATTTGTTTGGCGAACATGTTCGGCCAGTGTGGACCCGGCTTTATACTACACAGAATTACTATAAGATTCATTTATTGCTTAAAATATAACACATTGATTTAGAGTGAGGACAGTTATGATTATTTATTATCAATTCTACTACACATGGTGCTGACAGGTTCTGCAGAGCTTGGTCCCCCAAGAAGATCAAGTCAAATAGAGGCTCCGAGATGGAAAATGAGCTACGGTGGGGAAAAGTCTTCAACTGTAGAGAGACAACAGACTTTGGTAAGAATCTATCTTCTTAATTTTATAAGGGTTTCATCTGTTACATCCCTTTTTCTCTCGACTCTTTTAACCAAATTTATGATTGAGTTGTCTTTTTATAGGTTGTGATCTAGCTCATGTGCAAATGGTGATTAAAAAGGTCATTTAGTTTTGGACTTCTCATCCCCCCCTAGCCTTTTATTTATTTCTAGAGGGTGCTTTAAAATGTTGAACCACTTTCTTTATGAGATTTTTAAATGTGGATTTTAACTTGATAGCTTATGTATCACCTTCAGATGAATTTTTATGTTAGATTGTAAACAAAAATAGATCAACTGTCATAGCTAGCAAGGTTAAACCTAATCAACATAAATATTGTTACACCATTCCCATTTTTAAATTTTCATATGAAAATGTTCTCCTTGATAGTTTAATATTTTAAATCATATAATTCCTTTGGAATTGTACTGTAGGTAAGTTTCTCGCTAACAGAGAGAAATATATTACAAAATGCTCAATTTGCACACGGTTATAGGTTATTATTATTATCCTTATATGTCTAAAAAATATAAGAGGACCACCTCCTATATTCGTTATGTTATTATGTATGGAATACAGTTTACAATACAATCTAAAGAATAAGTTGCTTCTGCAATTATTTCAGAAAACTGTTAATATCAGTATCAGTAGAGATACACAATATCCTTTTTTTTCTTTTTTTTTAATTGATCTTATTTTATTGATTTGGATTTACTGCTTTGTGCTTGTGCATTGTGATTTATAACAGCGGGGCAAAATTCAACAATACACAATTTTTCAGATTTTCATCATTGACCAGTGATCACATACACAAATGCTAGTCATGAAACTTGACAAAAGCTAGAAGTTCCCATTAAGCTATGCTAGGGTTGATCCAACTGCTGTTCTAATTATTAGTTGGTTTTCAAATCTGCAATTAAAATTTTTTGTAAGTAAAATATTTAATTTTTATTTTAACATAAATAAAATAATTAATTATTGAAGACGCAAGAGAATTCTGATGGTTAGTTCAAAAATATCTTCTTATCATTCACTTTTGATTAAAGTAAACAATATCAATTCTCACTTTAGCTGGTTTCAAATCCAGACTGAACTTTATCCTAGGTGACTTCTATAATCTCTAGGAACTTTTTTCATAGGAAATGGTTCATTTTTTCATTTGTTTTTATAAAAATTTTAATTTAGGTTGGTTCAAGCCTCATATAAACCACCAAACAAACCCATTATGCTGAGATTTAGGACTTACAACAGAATGTAATATAGCTTCTTCAACAACAAAATTATTGAAATACACCAATTCTTTCTAGAGAGACCTCGATGGAATTTCAATAAGCAAGAGACTCACCCTGGACGGAGGCTCCCCGATGGATCTCGGTGGGGACGAGGACACCACCGAAAACAACAACAATGTCAAGTTCTCCAGTTTGAACCTCAACAAGTACTCTCCGCTTTTAGGCTCTCTGAAGCCTCTTCACGACAGCAATCCTCAGTCCCAACATTCCCTCACTCCCACCAAACTCTCCCTCCACACCAACACGAGTTCTCCGTCTCCCTTCAACACTGCGGAGCAAGTGACGCCGAATGCTCACCATCTGTTAAACCCTTCCGTCACGGTCAACAACATCAGCCTGCAGGTCAACAACGCTTACAGGTGTGTTTCATCGGTAATGAGCAGGTGTACGATTGCTGTTTTGGTTAACACTTATATGCTATGATAGAGAATATTGAATGTTTTATTATTCCAGGGCAAATGAAAACGTATGATAATTTTTATAAAAGTTGTTTATACAAGCTTTCTGTAATACAATTGTTGCTGGGGCAAATAGTTTTGATTCATATTAGTGAATCATCATCTAAAAGTATGATAGCCATACAGTTTTTGTCAGTAGCTCCTTCATACGATGGTTGTCAGGATTAATAAAATTAAAATAAACACACATGCACACAGTTGATACAAAAGCGGACATAACGAACAACATCAACTGTATGGCCTGATGATGATTCACTATGGTAAATCGAAACTAATTGCCCCAGCAACAACTGAACTAGCACTTATGTAAACCATTTTTAGTAGATTATTTAAACCTAATCCTGAGGCTACAAAAATTAGCGTATTCAATATAGAAAAGTTGTCTATTTTAAAATATCAGGATAGAGATTTTTTTGCTGAACTTCTCATGACAAATCCATGTAAAATAATTTTTTTAGATCTCATCCTATTACTTTATTATACTATACCACATTCAACCTATTTTGGCTCTATTATTTAACAAGATGCAAATATTATGAGAACTGATAAATATCCCTAATTTTTTTATAGTAGAGCCTCTCTTAACCAGCCCTGCATCAACCGGCGCCTTGATTAACCGCCTCTGCCCAGGGACAAAAGAGAGCTTGGTTTAACCACCCTGAGTTATAAAATGGGTTGCTTTAACCGCCCTTTTCTTAGAATCGAAAGACTTCCATTCCTATATCCTTATCGCTTTATCTACATAAACACGCATCCGTTCAAGGCTTATTTATGTATCACAAAATTTAGCCTTCTACATATTGTGAAATGTTCACCAACGCAAGTTTTGTTCTACCTAGTGTTGAGTGTAGACATACAGAACGGGATCGTTTACTGATTTATTCCCAAAGTATCAATAATATTTTTTATTACATTGCATTTAACATGTTTACATAATTTCCCATTTTAACCGGCATTTGGGTTATCAGGCCTAGTCCCGGTCCCTTGACGGTCGGTTTAAGAAGGGGCTACTATTATAAAGAAAGAAAAATTTATAAATTCCATTCCAGATTCAAGCTCATTTAGCACCATTGTATACAGAACCAAATAAGTAGGGACATCCCATGTTAAAAAATTTTAGTTTTGCCGTTGAAAACCGGAGAGAAATAGAGCACTGATGTAGGATTACTTCTCCTTATTGTCGAGGGAAGTGCTCTTTCTACCTCTTAAATGTCAAAATAAGCATATTTGTTTACAACAACAAAAAATAACAATAATAATAATAAATAAAAAATAACACCCTTCTGCAAAATTATTTTACCCGTCTGTTTCCATGCAACCAATCAGCATAATCCTTAAATAAAAATTACATCTTGGTGGTGCTATCTGTGTTTCAAGTGCGGCATTCTCACTTTCCCATGATATTCCTACTTATTAGGTTCTGTATGCATTGATAGCACTGGAAATTAAAAAGGAAAAAAACTAGGTAGCTCTTATCAAACAAATGATTTTTGTCGACTGACTAGGAAAGAACAAGCTATATGTTAAAATCAACTTTTCAATTATGGTTTCTAGGAATGACAACAGCAAGCGGACGTCCATCGGTCCTCCGAAGGCGGGAATGGGGGTGGTGCCTCGCACTCAGATAGTGAGGAAACTGGAACAAAGACTCACGATGGACATGGAGCCCAGACCCGCGTGGAAGCCGAGGGGGCCGAGCGACGACTTCTCCCTGCCCAACCTGCCCGGAGGTGAGGGTCGTGAACTGTCCAAGGACCAATTATCGGAATCAGCTACAGGGGAACGTAGGGTCAAGTTTAGTAAAATGTTACACAAATACCTAGTTACATCTTCCATCAGCATAGGCGTGCGCAAAGCTTTTCATTAGGTAGTGCCCAAACAATTTAACATCACAGAAAGGTCATGGTATAGTCTACTGTTTAAATAAAATATATAAAGATGTATTATTTTCAATTTTTCTTTTAGTTTGAAAGTTGAAATTATGACGGATTTCATTATTTGTTGGATTGCAGCTACCCAAATACGAAATGTTCAATTCATTTATCTTTTATTTTTTTTAGTTACCGATGAATGCTCTATAATTCAAAAAGTGAAAATGCACAATAACTGAAAAGTCACATTCCGAACCTCAAAGCTAGACTTTGGTTATCAGCTATATCTATCTACTTGTTTTGATATCTAACAATCCAAAGTAATGTAAGTTCGAAAGGCAGAATTTTATTCCCAATAAAATTCATATTCCCCTCTCCCCAATATATCGCTCATTGGGATACTTCTAATTGCCATTACAATTAGAAGTACCTTATCTTATTTTTATCTCATTTAATCATCAAAACAACCTAATTTTATACCAAAAAGCAAAACAATGGCAATTGCAAAAAAATAAAATAACATTCAGCGTGTGATTGGTGGAATATTGGCAGCGGGTTGAACGAGATAAATTGGAGGAATTCAAATAAGCTATTTGACTGCAGTTTAATTTTAACTGTTGTTGGTAAAGATTAACAATAATTAAAAATAGTTTAATACCAATCCAAAAATTTGCAAAAAAAGTAAACTATAACACTGGCTGTCAGATGAACATAGTGTTTGCTTAGTTACTTTTTAAGGCGCCGACACTACCAGGGCGCAATTAAGGCACAAACATCCCATTTTTGGTGTACAAAACCCCCAATACTACCCTTTTCCGGTAGGTCGATGTATCTGGTTTACGAACTCATCCGAATAAAGGTATGATTACACATCTCTACCAAATTTGGTATCGATCAGACCGTTTTTTACAAGAGTTATCATGTCTAGGGACACATACATTATATATAGGCTATAAATTTTAATGACTATTGTTTTGGTCCCTGGGCATCTCAAAACAAAAAAGTAACATGGTCTCGGGCTTAGTTTTTACCATGAGACCTACGGTAATAGCTTCCTCCATGAGAAATTCGCTAAAATACCAATCGGAAATTGTAATGCCATCCGTCAAGGACGTTAATAAAGCAGAAAAGTGTTCGCAACTGCAAAAGCAAACAAATGCATCTAAAGATCATGAACTCCTCTAGTATTAACAATCCAAATGCAAAAAAAAAAAAAAAACTACAAATAGCAATTAGCAAGTCCGGTGATACTTATTCCAACACGATTGGCACCTACGCCTCATACATTCCTTTTATACAGACCAGTCAAGACTACTCTTCCTTCAACGATTTCCCTATTGGCACTTCTTCTTGATGGTGATGTCATAGCATCAACAATCAGTGCTTTCTAGCGATCCAACAATCACTAGGAAAACGGATGTGTCGAGCTATCCGGAATGTCAAGTTTGGTGGGTTTTACTGTAGTAAGATTTTTTGAAATCCGCAATTTCTCAATAAAATTATTTTTTACTTAATATATGAACAGTATAAATTTTTACAGTTCTTCTCTAGTAATATCCTTGGTGATAAAGTTTTATTCGTGCGAGAGTTTTATCCCTTAAATATATATTATATATTCCAAAAACTATTAGAGTTTTATGATTTTTCAAGAAGTTTTTCTATATTTTTTCTCTTACTACATGCAATTTACAGTTATCAATCAATCCTTAGGAATTTAATTTTTAGGAATATAATAAATTATTCATATAAGTGGGTTCTCTCTGAATTTTAATATTCAGTATTCATTTTTCATAAAAGTTGATTAAAATTGTGAGCAAACTACATTTTGCAATCTATAACTTAGCAGTAAATGTTGTATTGTGTGTTACAAGAGACTAATTTGATTCTGTTTATTTCAGCTTCTTTAAGCCCACACAAAGTGAACAAGAAAAAATTGAACCCAGTCCAAACCCATGGCAATGTGGATTCTTTCATATCACCTGTAAGTAACGATACATTTGTTAAAAAATGTAAATGTTAAATTAAGTCAGAGTAACTTTGTAATATGCCTCAAAATGTGACAACATAATTACTTTGAGGGGTTTATAACCGTCCTTTGTCATATGTTCCTTGCTAAATACAAGGGCTGTTCAGAAAATATGTTCCATTTCATCTAGTGCAGGAAATTGTAGAATAGAGCCATGCGAGTATCAAGCACTGTGTGTATTTTAAGTCGTGGTCGTTGGTAGAGAAATCATATCAAGCTTCAAAATCAAAATTATTTGAATAATTTTTATATTTGTGCATATGGGGCCGTCCATAAATTACGTCATCGCTTTTTGGCCATTTTTGGACCCCCCCCCTACCTAAAATCATCCTTCCATCATAATTTGTCTGACCCCCCCCCCCCCCCTCTCGGAAAAATGACGTCATTTTTAACAAACCTCCGTTTTAAGTAAAAATAATGCTTTTTAAACCCTACATGATAAACTAAAAAAATTGACCAATCAAACGTGAATGAACCTTCAGAAATAAAGCCAAAATGACTTTCTCAATGGGAAAACAAACTATAAAACATCGCCTTAAAATAGTCTAATGTATTTTATAAATAATTATCTTATAACAGTTGAGTTGTGTTAGAATTTATCATTGTTTTACTGTAAAAACTGATATAAAACATCATATTTAAAATGACGTCATATCAAAGTTGACCCCCCCCCTTGCACATCACCTTACCGTCATTTTCAATCTGGACCCTCCCCCCCTATTTTCAGATGACGTAATTTATGGACGACCCCTATCTTAGAGCCTATGTGTTTTAGTAAAAAAAATTTGGTTCCATTAAGATATTGATATAGTGAGATACAGTAAGGTAGTTACACTGTACTATTCCATAAGCAGTAACGAGCTCCTTAACTCTATGGTGTTGTCACTATTTCCTATGTTGGTTTATATGTGAGTAGATCCCTGTTTAATTGTTCAGTTAGGATCACAAAAGAAAGCAAGCTTTTGATTTCACTTTTACATAATTGTAGGGGCATTTAAAAATGAATTGTTCAGTAATTTTTTTTAACAGTACCCCATCCAAGTACCATATGTTTTCTACTTTGTCAAGTAATACGCGATGTCACTTATTTTTTAAGCTTCTGCACAGAGCACAGTGCAGCAACCACACAGCAATCAGAAAGTTAGGGAAAACAAAAAATATTTGACAAAAACAGTGAGTTTAATTAAAAAATCTTACATGATTTCTTAATGTTTACATTTTTATATATATCGTTGAAAAAATGACAAAGGGTGACCCTGAAAGTCAGACAAAATATTCTGGCTGAAAGTTGCTTAGGGTGAGCTAAATAACCTCGCTTCACCATAAAAAATTTCAATGGAAGAAGATTCAAATATGGTATGCAATTATTTCGGTGAGCTTTTCTTTACTCTGTTAAATGTTAAATGCTATTCTAAATTAAATTTACCGTTGTTCTCGCTTCTCTCAGTATTGTGTCCGGGTCTATAAAGGGGTTGAACAAGCATACAAAAAATGATTGACTTAGGCCCTGCTGCTCTTATTATATTTACCTATTTACTTTAGAAACAACTTTACGCTAAGCCTTATACAACGACACCAAAATCATTGCCGTAAAATACAAAATCATAACATTAAAATTTTAAAAAAACTTGTCAATTATTAAAAATATGTTATCGTTGCCAATTATAGTTTCAGCCCAAGACATTCCCTTTAATTCACTTCCCTTTCATATCTGATATTTGTGTTTATAATTCATCTGCCATCATTAACTACTTTTAATTAATTTTTTTTACACTCAAATAAAAGAAAACTTTCCTAACACTCTTTGTTATTTTAATATAAGAGGACAAAATATTTTTCCAGTTCAAAACTGGCTGGGTAGCTAAGTGGTTGAAGTGCTCGCATTTTAATCCTAAGGTTGCTGGTTCGATCCTGAGAAAAGTTAGTAGATTTTTAAAGGTTTGATACCGGACCCAGTTGCCATTTGTCATTGGGTTATAAATTAATTATGCTTTCTAACAACTGGTTGATGTTAGATAGTAACATGAACCATTCCCCGTCAAAACGTTAAAAATGCCATTGGCATAGAGACACAAAAAAGCAGAATACGCTTTTAAAAAGATAGATCAATGACGAACTCTGAATACTCATCTAAACAAATGATCGTTAATTGTCAACAAATTATGGCTGGTTATGTGTGATATTTTCAATCTTTTCAACTCTGCTCATATTCAAGAAACAAATATTCAGAAAAAAATAAATTCTTGATAAGTTATATTTTTCAGTAAACTTCAATATTGTTATTTCCTCTTTAACCTTTGTCACTAAAAATTTTTAATAAGAAAATTTTTAAAATCGATTTCTTTGTTTAAACAAAAATTAAAATAGATACCCTCTTTCAGGCAATTTTACATGCCAACCCCAACAAGCTGAGGTACTGGATAAGACCACCTAAATGACATCAGATCAAAACACTGACTTAGGTATTCCAACTTCAGTCTGAGCAACACACTGTAGTGCACTTCTTGTACTTGGCACCTAGACAATACGCTTTTACTGACTGCTTGTGGAGATTCAGAAAAATATGAACTACCCTAAATGAGGTGTGGGCTTGTAATAACAAATTTTAAATGTGTTGCCAATGTGAGGTGAAAGACGTAATGCTTGTTCTTTAGGTGTAGCACATTCGTCTTTAAATAAAATTTGAATAATTTTTTCTAAAATTAGAACTATAAAATTGTCCATAATCATGTTTTTTAAGAACAAATTTTGAGTCAAATTTTGGCATTGCGAAGAACTGTAAAAATGTGTGCTTGTTCATTTTGATGAGTTTTGGTTCTTCCACAGCAGAACTTTTAAGTGGTGGATTGTGTTTCTGTATTTTGCCTAAGCTCCATATATTTTGATACAAACCACAATCTTTAAACACTATCTACTGAATAACCAAGAGAGTTAGTTCAGGAAATGTTTGAACATATAGTTTCTTGGAGTTTTATTTTTATAACTCTCTGTAATGAATAGTAAACCAAGAGTTGTATTTGCAGAAGGATCTGTTGAAACATTATTCTTGGGGCCACTGTCACCAAGCAATTGAAGCAAAAACTTAGATATCTGTACACATAACTTTCATTATATTCTGCATAACTTTGAAAGTTTTGTTAAATGTAGAGAAGCCTAATTATTGACAAACTTGTAATTCACCAATAACTTTATTTGCAAATTTAACTTGTTAGTTATCCCAGCCCTAAGTAAATATTTGTTAAAATGGTGCTCAATCAGATATGCATATGTGCTACCTAGTAATGTCTGACTAAGCTAATAATGAATTCTATTGTATATCACTCATGGAGTCCAAGTTTTTTCCTGTATGGGTGTTAATCTATCAATAATAATAATAAGGGCTTTTAAGGGCTACCTGAAACGATCACACTGACAAACTTAAGTGTTCATATAGTGCTTAAAGCGCTCTTATCTTCTTTGACCTTAAAGTGCTATGGCTCCCAGTGCGCTCCCCCCTCCCCCAAAGAAAAACTGTATCCATCAATATATACTTTCTGAATCAAACAATTCAATAATATCTCTCCTTCTTAATAAAATAAGAGTGCGCTTAAGAAGGAAATAAAATTACAAACAGCCACTAGACGTGCACATAAACACATTCAAATCTTTCAAAACCGTGATACTTCCATTTTTTCCAAACTGCAAATTTGTTCAAGTTCCTTCTCTGCGTCAGCCCTAAGTTACATATGGTACTGACCAAGGAATCTAAAATAAATAAAGACAATGTAGGGGTCAAGACATACAACGCCCTCTATGAACCAGGTGTTCTTTTGCACCTATGACCAGGCCCGGCGACAGGATTCTCGGGCCCCTGTGCAATTATAAAGTCCGGGCCCCTAGATTCAGGCAACCAACCTACTTACCTTGAAAATTTACTTCCCATCAACACAAAAAAGTCGGCAGAAATGTTTTTTTAACTGTTTTCTGAAGAAGAAAAAAACAAAAAATATTTGCTCACTTAGGCCTACCTTTAAGTTTTATAGATTTAGAGTCTTAATCATAGGTCTTTATTATAGTAGGATTCACGAAAATAGTCCGATGAGAGCCAATACATTGTTGCCAAATTTATTCTGAAACACATTTTTACACTGTATAACACATAGTAAACATAACCACAAATGACAACATTGCAGGGCGAGAGGGGGTGAGGGGGGACTCAGCTGTTTAAATTTCCATTGGACTATTTTCGTGCATCTTACTATAATCATTTCTTACAACAACACAGAATTGTACAAAACCAATCCAATGAGAACATAAAAACATCTACAGCGCCGAAATGCGAGCTTGAAAGAAACATATGCTTAGTATCGTGTTGGTGTTGTTTGGCGCTCAGGTCGCAACCTGATCTGATGTAGGCCCTATTTAAAGGCTGGGTGGAAAGGTGAGTCACGCCATGCCTGGATGCGACGGGCCCGTGAGTGCGTGTGCGACCAGCGCTAGGCAAGCACAACGGTTCTTGTTCCAGGGAATTTCTCACAGTAGCGCCACCACCCTCAGTGTTAACAATTATTGGTTTGTTTAGAATGAAGCTAAATTAATCATTGTCTACTCATTTACATTAAGTAAATAAAAAAGCAACCGTAAAACATTCGAACTTAATCTGTCATTTTTATTTTAACAATGAATGTTCATTGTACACTTTCTAATGTTTTAAATCTAAAAAAATGTTTTTCGTCGGCCCGGGCCCCTATACATTTGCCCCCTCTGCCCCCCCTTGTCGCCGGCCCTGCCTATGACATCACTATTTACTAATTTCACCATTTACTGTTAATGCTAATGATGACGTCATAGGTGCAAAAGAACACCTGGTGCATAGAGAGCGTTGCGTGTCTTGACCCCTACCTTCTCTTTATTTATTTTAGATTCCTTGGTACTGACTAGTGATTATGGGATAAAGCAAGATGTGTACACATTGTCACAGCTTTGAGCTGTTAGAACAGTTGATGTGTAAGCATAACCGGTCTTAAAAAGCCCTCCTTTTCTCACACCACACAGTGACAGTGATAAGGTTCCTAGGGCAGATTTTGTGATGCAAACACTGCACTTGACAAAAATAAAAACTAAAAATACACTTTCGATTTATGGTACAGTAGTTGTTCTTTGTACTTAGTAACATTATGGTGGTTCTATTAATAGTAATATTGTGTATGAAAGAGGATGAATTGGTGCTCAATGGGACGAAAACAAAATCAAACCCCAACGCCATCAGACAACACGATGGTCGTGGTTATTCGATAATTAATTGACAAAAGATTTATCCTCAAGCTGCATCCACACTGACTGAAAAGTCAAACACAAAAAATCAACAAACATTTCTAATATACAATTACTTACCCTTAAATTTTTATTTGATGTAAAATAAAATAAAAAACTAACAAAATTTCAGAAGAACACTGTTTGGCAAACAGTTTAGCCAGTGCGAATGTGGATCTAAAATAGTTTCAGATTAAAAATTTATATTAACCTTAATGAACTTTCTACAGTAAGTTTTATTTTTCAGATGCAGAAATCAAGATCTCCTTCAATAAGTCCTCATTCTAGGGTGGTTTCAAACCTTCCGTTTGTGTAAATAATTTCTGTCTAAAATATTGTGAAATTTATTTGTAAATGAAATGTTGTTTGTTTCAAAATATTAAATTTGTTACACTGTAAATATAGTTTAGTGTTTGTGATAAATATATTTAATAAAACTAAATAAATTGTTGTTTTAGTTTTCTTTTTTGACCTCAAAATTGAGTTCCTCTCTACTTATATAGTTCTCTCTGTTAATCCAACTCCCAATGAGTACTCAGTAAACATACTCAGTGACCTTTTATAATTAAATCCTGAGTACCCTGGTATCCTGGAGTATCCTGTGTGCTACGTACTGCCCTGGCACTAATGGCCACAAGGCCAAAAAGCTATGGGCTATAAGGTAAAATAAAGGTTACCCTTGCACTATTAGAAAATTAATCGAGCTTCCCAAAATTCCCAAATGCATGATGACCTGCCTATGTTGGTAACTGATTATCAATTTATGTCACAATTTACTACCAATTTGGTACTAAACAGTAGCATAGGAGAAAAAAAATTTATGCCTCAATCACCATTCTTATGTTTTCGGACCCCTTGGTAAATCCACTTCCCAGGCAAAGTTTCTCTTATCAAGAAGTCAAGAACCTAGAAGAGGGATAATTGGGAAAAGACCGTGATTGAATGACACCAACGATGATTTACCTCTATAAATTTTTAAAAGAGTTTAACTAAGTAGCCAGATGATCATTTCATCAATCAAACGTTTCATTAATCTGTTATTTGATAAAAATGAGTGAACGTTTAACTTTATACAATGTCAGTCAAGTTTAAATTGCATATGTACTTTCTAAAAGTGTTTTGCATCAACTACCAAACAATCTATGATTTCAAATTATTGAAAATTACTGCTACATACAGCGTGAGCTTTTTAGCCCCCGTGCAAAGACCAAATTTACCCCCCTAGTCTCCTTCCAACACCATGCTATCCCTGAACCCCCCCCCTCGATTACCATATCCTGAATGATAAAATCAGGAATCGCAGTATTTAAAACATATCAGGAAATTATTTATTTTTTAAATAGTAAATTATTTCTAATAATTAATAGGATTATTATTTATTTTTATTTTATCCTTTAAAACCTGCCGTTTTCACTCTCTTCATTTGGTTTTTCAGCGCCTGCCTTTCTCTGACTCCCCTTTCCTGTTACCTGGAGCGGCGTTCCGCACTGCCCACCCAGAACAGGCCCGCCCCTCGCGCCCCGTGCGGGGGCATGGGCCGCACGGGCCACGAGCCGCTACTGGCTACATAATAGGTTTTTTTCATGATCTACTTACCAACATTATGATATGCCACAAAGCAATGGCCATGTAATATCATGTGCCATTAAAATATGATTTATTTTTCTTGAAAATTCCCATATTAAACTGTATGGGAAAAATAAAATAACTCATCAAATTTAAAATTAATATATTTTACTACAAATATTACTTACAGTAAGTTATTATTTTTAAATAAAATACTTTGACATACAAACCATAAACATCAACATTACATCTCTTTACAAATTTAGAAAGCACAATGTAATGAATGATAAGAGTAGTAACTTACGGTAACATATACACCTAACTGATTTAAAACCTAAAATCATTAAACCTATGAATATTTCTCTTAATGTGAATGTTTCTCTTTAAAACATGACTTTCCTTGCTGAACAAACTAAAGTCTTTAATCTGTTCTTACATCAACAGTTATTACTAGAATAACAATTCACTCAAATCAACCAAAAGATCTTCAGGAAGAACATAGTGTACGCTATGCACATAACCATAACTTAGAGATACAAAGACTTAATTTATTAAGATTATTATTTACATTTAATCCGCTTGAAAAGAGGACGGCGAACAATCACTTCCTGACTGGCTAGAACACCGAATAATTCTGCTACTATGTGCGGATGAGATTTAACCATAAATTTCCAGCCATCTGTTTTCATTACATCTTTGGCCTTTGATGTGATAAACGCAATAGCTTGAGACTTTAGTTCAACTGAACTATGAAGGTCAGCGAGTACTAAAACTTTAGCAGCGTTTTCTTCAAATATATTTCGGCACAAAAATTCTTCACAAATACTTTTTAAACTTTTTAAATCATACTTGTCAGCAACTGCCATCAGATCACATGCATTTCTTTCCAAGTTATTAACTTTACCTGAATAGATAAAGTGCAGCATTTCACCGATTACTTCACTATCTACATCAGTGATGATGACACGATTAGATTGGCCCTCCTCCATGTTGTGTTCAAACATTGCTGAGAACACTTGACTTCTTGCTGCAAGAATTGCTTTATGTGCTGGAAATTCATGACCGTTTACTGAAATTACAACATCACTAAACTTTTTAGAACAATAAAGACGTTCAAAATCCTCTTTTAAAGTACATTTACTTATTTCAATTTTACTTTTGTCAATTTTACCAGATACAGTGGTGGGGTCTGTTATGATGCAAACTTCACAAAGTATTGTTAGTTTATCATCATGCAAGATAGAGTTTCTATCATCAAAAAGGAAATCTCGCTTAATAAACTTTTTGAACCCCCAATCTTTACCGTAGACAAACCGGTATGCTTTATGGCTCTCCATAGCTTTGGTCTCCACCCCTTGGGTGTTAACCAACGACAATCTGAACCTTGCCCTAATTTCAGTTTTTCTGCATGAAACCAAAACTAGATAAAGAGAGATGTAATCTTTGCTTTCATCATCAAGCCCTTTTGGGTTTAGTCGCAAACACCATTTTTCTTCATCATTTTCACCAGAAAAGAACATGGGAGATTTGATCATTTCCCCCATTTTTTCTTGGCAGTAACTGAAGTTGGTAATGGTCCACAAGTAGTTTATTTTGACGACACGAAGGTTGGTACAACCCCAATTTTCAACAAACAAGCTGGTGACTTCTTTGGAAACATCAGTGTCTGATTCGTGGTGGTTGTTAAAATCACTCATTATAATGTTGCTTGTTTGAATTTTAAGTTAAATAATTTAAGTTTTGTCTGCACAAACTGCCTCCAGTATTGTTCCAAGAATTCGTCATGTACTGAGTATTGTAGTTATCACCAAACACCTGCGAATAAAAAATAAGGTTTATTTAAAAATAATCAATTTTATTCAAGGAATAAAGAGTTTATGCATGAAGAACGCAAACATAACTACCAGACTATAAATTTTATCAATATTTATAATTAAAAATAAAAACATCAAAAGATTTTAAGTATTGGAAAATTTACTTGAGGAAGAGGCTCTGTGTTTTCCTTTGAAGATCTCTGTGAGAAAGGAATACCCCTGTCGCAGCAGACCTACGTACTCAGTGAATTTCCAAAGGAATTAAAAATTTTGTATTTTCCCCATAAACACCATGGGAATGAGTAAATAGGTTTGCTGCCAGGGGATGTTGTTAGAAAATTTAGTTGTTACGAAATGTAATCGTTAGGTAATATCAGTTAAACACTTCTCATTGAATCTACATATCAAATTTTACCTTGAAGTTATGTTAATAAATAAGCAAGATACAGGGTTTTGTCGATTTCCTATAAGATTAACATGGGAAATTATTTTTGGCTTTTCTCCGTAACCTATTAAGCCAAGTTAAAAATTCAAAATGCTAAATCGTTTGTTTTTTCAAGCTCTTTTAAATGGTTTTAGTTAAAATTGTTGATTTTTTAAAATTGAGGTCCAAAAATGCCAAAAACCCATTTTTTATTTAAATTTCATGTAAATCGGAGGTCCCTGTAAAAAGTTATCAATACAAAGGACGTATATATATATATATATATATATATATATATATATATATATATATATATATGTGTGTGTGTGTATATATATATATATACATATTCCTCCTATTAATATATATATATATATATATATATATATATATATATATATATATATACATATTTTAACAAGAGCAGCCTTTTAAGAATGAAAACTTTTTATACCTTATAATTATATAATAAATACTTTTTTATAATTAAATATATATAATCCTTCGTTCATTTTCATATATATACATATATAAATATTTTTAAATAAACATACATATATATGAAAATGAATGAATGGTGTTTTTGGCTTCTATGGGGACCTCAAAATGAAAAAGTAACATGGTCCCGGACTTAACCATGGCTACTACTGTAATAGCGTATTCCCTACAGGGAAATTCGCTAATAAAACAGAGTATCTATATTTATTAATAAAACTCAGCCATGTATGAAAAATATGTGGATTAAATTAGCAAATGAATTTCTCTGTATTATATTATAATTTAAGTTAGATTGAGTACCTAATGCATGCATACATGTAAAGTAATGCATGTCAGAGTTTATCATTGCCATAAGCAGGGCCTGCCTTAACCTGTACGGGGCCCAGTGCAAAACCTCCAGTTTTTAAAGTTCTTTAAAAATTATCAATTTTTCCATCTCTTTCCAAGAAATTTTAGAGCATTGCTTTTAATCAGATCATAAATTACTTTGAAAAAAAATAGTTTGTTCAGGAACAATTAATTAGTTTTCCGACCAGGACTTAGTACAGTCTCTGCTGTAGCTTGGGATAGTTTTAGTTACTTAGCAGTGTCTTGGCTAAAGTGCCAGCTGGAAGCACTGTCCATGCTGGTAGCGATTCCTCTTCGCTATTAACGTGGATGGTGCTTCCCGCTGGAGATCAGAAAGCGATGTCCAAACTTATTACGTCAAGTACGTGTACCAAAATGACGTCATGGCCATTTAGCAGTTCGGCCTGAGTAATATAGTATGGCTTTAATAAAATAGCAATATTATCGCAATATCAAAATTTCAACCATCGACAATAACGATGGAGCAGGATAACAAACTTTCATCTGTTATAGCCTACTTCAGTTAATTGTTTTACATATACTTATTTTATAGTCAAAGAGTTTGTAGATGTGTCCAGTTTCAAGAACTTTTAAACATTGTGTAGGAATATTTACCTTAAATTGCCTAAGTTCTTGAGTTGATGTTTTCTCTCCTATGTACATTTCACCGCAGGTGCGGCATCTCTCTGAAGATGCTGCACCTGCGGTGAAATGTACATAGGAGAGAAAACATCAACTCAAGAACTTAGGCAATTTAAGGTAAATATTCCTACACATTAGTCAAAGAGTATTTTTATTTATCATCAAACAAATTAAATTAGGTGTTAAAATTGTAATAGTATCGTTTAATAGTAGGACTACTTTTGATAAAATAACAATATAACGCAAAATCAAAATGTAAGTTAAACCATCGATAATAGCGATGGAGTAGGATAACAAAGTTTCACACCTAGGCCTATGTTTAAAATATTCTCAATGTATTCATAGTGAAATTATTTTTATTTGTCTGTACGAAATATAATGAAAGTCTATGTTTAATAAGATTAATAACTTAGGCCTAATGAATTCTGAATGAATTTATTTTTATTTTTATTTTTATTCAAATAAATTTGGTTTTAACTTAAGATTAAGTTTTTAATTGAATTAATTTTAGTTAATTTATTTCTCCGAGGAATCTTCTTCTATATATTAAGAGGCAAGCATGTTTCTTTTCCTCCTTTTTTCTCAGCTTGTGTGCACCGTAGGAGAAAACCGCGCACACCATTAGAAAGGTATTGTCCTGCAGATGAGGAGAATCACATTTTAATTTTCATCGACTCACGGGGCTACCCCCAACAGGCTTTCAAAGTTTCAATGTTAATCTTATGGGAGAAGGATAGTTGATTAAATCATTAGACAGCTGTCATAATAACAAATGCTAGCAAATGAGGAAGAACAGGTGTTTCAGTTGTAAAAAGTTCTAAAGCTAATTGGCTCAAGATCAACTTAATTTTTGGTCGAATTTCGACCAGTGGGTGATTCCTAGTCAAGGCCTATAGCGATAGGCAAGCATGTTTCTTTTCCTCCTTTTTTTCTCAGCTTGTGTGACTCGTAGGGGAAATCTGCACATAGCGTTTGAAAGGGTATAGTGCTGTAGATGAGCAGAATCACATTATAATTCCCATCCGCCCCCAAGCTACAAGCCCTACAGGCATAGGCGTCATTTGGGGGGGGGGGGCAAGGGGGGCGGTTGCCCCCCCCCCAATAATTTCAGTGATATTTTAAAATTAAAAATTAAAATATTAGGTTATGTAATTAGGTGAAATATTTTGATATCACAAATATGAACTTCTGAATCAGACTTTAACTAAATGTCTACTTTGAATTATTTACGTAAAACTCGTCATGTATCATTATGCAATCGTCATCTTAGGCAGGAAGCCCCATCTAATGTCTTATGAGATGTTTAGCATTATAACTATAGCTGATCGCCATTAGTGCCCCCGCTACAGTACAGAAGGAGCGCAAATGTGTCAGGTAGCGCAGCTTAGCGGCAGACAATCAGTTTAATTCATAAGGCGCATGCGTGGACATGGAAGCCGGGCTACAACAAAGTCAAGAGAATGAGACAGATGTGTTGATTGTAGGTATATAAATATCTGTATGTGTCATGAAGTTTACAAATTTTTAAATGTGTAGTAGAAAACCATACAGGTTTTCTGGGACTTTTGGCAGTAGACAGAGATGTAGAAATCGACATTACAAAAGTAATAAATGACTGATTCACGGTGAAATAAACGGCTCTAAATTTTGCATAGTCAGTTAACTGAACTAAAGCTTCTCGAGCTTGACCAAGAAATTCAGTTAATTAATGCAATAACTAGTTTACATGTTGCTCGAAATCGAGCAATTTTGTTATTAGCCTATACCGTACTGATAAACCAATCCTTTAACAGAGAAATTTTCATTTTCATTTTCATTTTGCAACCAGCACCAATGTCAATATTAAGCTCCTTCCAATATACAGTTCAGCACCATTTAAACTATATGGATTATAAAACTTTTAAATTTGTTTGATTAGCCAATCATGGATATAAACAATCAGTTATAAGTTGAAGAAACAGTTGCGCTTCTAGCAGGTTTTCTTATCAATAGCGACACCAAAATTTAATATAGTAGGCTATAAGTTAATCAATCAAAAGATAGTCTTCAAGCATTGGCGTCATCTAGTAATCATTTTAAAATCAAAGTAAAACAGAGGTGGTTGTGATGTTAATGTGATGCTCTTTATCTTTATGCTTAGACCTTCACGGTTCGGCACTCAAATTCGCCGATGATACAACCATCCTCGCACTCGGTACGAGTCCAACAGTTGCACTGGAAGAAGCCGACCGACTCTTCAATGAAGCCAAATCTTGGTTTATCGATAATAGATTAAAACTTAATGAAGAAAAAACACAGAGACTTGTCTGTACACTGAGCACGGCCTATCACAGGGATCACGCCCAGAACACTATCAACCTTCTTGGATTTCATGTTGACTCCAAAATATCCTGGTCCAGCCATATTGAAGCCACCTGCAAGAGGTTGGCTAGAGTAACATACCTGCTAAGGAAGCTCACTAGGTTAGTCAATGAACATTATTTAGTCATAGCGTATCACGCTCTATTTCATAGTTTACTCAGTTATGGCCTGTTAATTTGGGGACATGCGTCAGCCACCAGGGACATTCTCCTGCTCCAAAAAAGGGCAGTTAGGATTATAACTTTTAGCGGCAGATTAGATCACTGCAGACCTTTGTTCTCCGCTACTGGAATTATGACAGTATATAGTCACTACGTGTATCTCAGTGCAGTGTATATTCACTCCAATCAACATAACTTCACCAGAAGAGAGGCCTTTCATGGATATGAAACAAGACGGAGAGCTGACCTGGACGTGCCCTATCGAAGACTTACAAAGGTTAAAGAGGCCTTTCCCACAATGGCGATAAAGATTTTTAATCACCTTCCGTCAACGTTAAAGACTCTGGAATCGAGGTGCTTCGCCACCAGGCTTAAAAAGTGGCTCAAGACCAAGCCCTTCTACAGTTTGCAGGAATACCTGGAGGAGGATACCACAGGTATATAATACTCATCCACCGCCATGCATGCAATAGTAAACAGTTAAAGTTTATTTTTTTTACTCCATCAAGGAAGTCTTTTTAGTTTTTAGTAATGTGACGCAACCTTTCCGGCTCTGCTGGTCTCGGTGAAGGAGGAGGTAATTTCAGGTAATTTCAGGTAATTGCTTTTCTTCTGGAGGATGTTTATTTACATTATAATTTTCCCATAGCTTTTTACGTTATTTTTCTCTAGACCCTTTAGGTTTTGGCCTTTTTCTCGGCCAAAACCTTTAATTTGAGACCACTTAGTTAATTATAAAATTTTTGAAACGCCCACAACTTTGATCTAAATATTTTCCGCATGCATATTCAATGCAATTTGTTAACCAGGTACACGCCTTAGTTCAACATAACCTCTTCATGAAAAGGTTGATAGTAACTTAGGCTACTTTCGCTGATGTCCGATATTTACACTTTACATCTGTTTACTTGAAAATCAATAAATTCCCTCACCAATGTTAATCAAATGGGAAAATTGGGAACTTGTAGGGCCCTTCTTTTTAAATAGATATTTACCAATTACCAATTTACGTTAGAAACAACTTCACTTGCCTCACGCAACACCTTCTCGCCATCTCGTCCCGAAATGGCCGGGCACTACTGTATATCCAATGACACTAAAATAATTAAACTCGTCTGAAAACTGTGGGGGAGTTCGTTGTACAAAAACACGTATCGCCTATTAAATATGTATATAGATATATGTTTTTGTAAATAATTACTTATATTTCTTTGTTTACTTAGTTATTTTTTACCTTTCTTGTCCTCGATAGCAATTTAGGTAATGTAGTGAGCAATTCTGTAGTGTATATTACAATAAATACACAGTGGCTGTACTGATACTAACCAACAACAATTAAATAACATTTTTGTCCGTTATGTAGCAGACTACAAGAATGCTTAGTCAAAAAATAATTTTTGATAAAGAGTAAAGATATAACAATCTATTTTATGTAGGCCTATGGAGTTAGAGTCTATATAGGCTATCTGATGGTAAAATTGTTGAGTTGTAAGTACTATACGATAACAATAACCAAATATTTATAAAAACGATGTTTCTTTTATTTCAACGATATAGCATCCATTAACCAATTAAATCCATTGAATTCCTTAAGGTATTTACATCACAGTAACCATTGGCAGTTCCCGGGGAATGATGATGACCTTCTACATATAGAAGCATTTTAGGCCTACTGTATTACAGTATTCAAATTTAATATGCATTAGGGTATTCTTTTCATGGGTTTGTGAAATAATATTATAAGTATAAATTAATTATAAGTTCACAGTTTATTTATGGACGACCAAGTGTCACAATGTAAACTTAATTAGCTTTTATTGACAGTTTTAGCCAAATTTAAGATGTTTGCCGTATGTGTAGGACAGCGGTGGGGGGGGGGGGTATGACCTTATGAAAATCTGGCCCCCCCAATCAGAACGCTGAAATGACGCCTATGCCTATAGGCTTATGGAAGAAGGATAATTGATTGAATCATGAGACAGCTGTTGCAATAACAAAATGCTAGCAAATCAGGAAGAACAGATGTTTCAGTTATAAACATTTTAAAATTAATTGGCTCAAGATTAAATGCATTTTTGGTCGAATTTCGACCAGTGGGCAATTTCTAGTAATAAATATTATTAGGTTCCTATGCCTACATTACAATTAGTTAAATTATTTTATGGTCGTAATATTATGGTAGGCCTACTAACTTACATACCTTAAGTTATCTTTTCAAGGATATGCCTCAAATTGAACATGACGCAAAAAGCTGTATTATAAAATTTATTGTATCGTCCAAAAATAGGGTAACATAAAATCAACAAAATCGAAATAAATTATGCAATACAACTCAAAAATTAATTAATAAATAGTAATCTTTGAACGTTTGAACTTCTGAACCGTTATCTCTTTTTACCGGATGGATGAATATCCCGTATTCAAAACAAAACAAACAATCAAAGCCAAAACAGTTTTGCCAACGTAGGCTACAAATATTTATGTTTAGTTTTATCAACCATATAGCAATATAATAAGTTTAAAAAAATATTGCTTTGGTATTATAATAAAACAACATATCCCCTTAATAATAAATTCATAATATAAAATTTTTAAACTGGTTATTTAAAAATTATTGACTAAGTTCTTGAGAAAGTTTTCCATTTTGTAAAATGCTTCTTTTCATAAAAAAGTTATGTTTTAATTTATTCTAAACTTTCTTCACTGTAAATGGTTTTAATTAATTAATTTCGTAGAGTAGGTGTGTGTGTGTGTGTGTGTGTGTGTGTGTGTGTGTGTGTGTGTGTGTATGTGTGTGTGTGTGTGTGTGTGTGTGTGTGTGTGTGTCTGTGTGTGTGTGTGTTGATTTTTTTTTAAGAAGTAGGCGGTCTTTATCATTTAACGCACGGCGGTCTTAGTCATTTAAGATATTCCATAGTGCTTTGGGGTTTGTCAAGTAAATCAAATTTGAATAGAATTTTTGTTTTGCAGAGAAAATCAATCAGATGTATCTGTAGGCTCAGGCGTAGAGATACTTGCAAAGAAAAATTTAAAGAACATCACATTCTCACCGTTCTTCCTCTCTTAATTTTTGAAGTTATTATGTATGTAAAGTTAAATAATCTGATACAGCCTCACAACCATAGATATAATACTAGAAATCACTATGTAAATCCTTCTATTCAGCATAATTTGAAACTTTTCGAGATAAAACCTAGCTATGTAGGAATTAAGTATTTCTCCAAACTCCCATCAGTGATTAGAGAGACTCAGGACATAAATAAATTTAGAGACAGTGGTGGATCTAAGGGGGGGGGCTAAGGGGGCTGTAGCCCCCCCCCCTCCTTGGGGGCCAAGGTGGGGCGCCGCGCCGGCCCGGGGCAGGCGCTGGCCCGAGTCGGGTGAGGGCCGGGTGGAGCGCCGGCAAATCAGCTCACGTTTTACCGATATTTTTCAATGTAAACTATTTTGTGTCTGATATGCACACTATAAAAACCATCACCCCTAAAAATATTTGTTGTTAAAAATGATTTTTTTTAATGTCCTTTTCTTGGTAATTCAACTAGACGACACGTTATTTTAGCGTCTCAATCGGTACGCCCTCTCTGTCGGCGGGGCACCAAATCTGCGGCTTCCATAGTCCCTCCGTGTGTATGTCGAGTCTTCGTATATAGCGAAAAGGTGGCGACGGGGGGGGGGGGGTGACGTATTCCATCATTAGGATTAAGGGCCCTTTTATACGAAGGTCCCTCGTCGGGCTCGCGCTCGCCGTGCAAAGCTCGAATCGCTGTATAAAGATACCTTGGATGACGCGCGACGGGCGATCGTCAGGCGCCGGGTAAAAACGCTCATATCTAGCTCAATGTATTTATTGTATGCGTATTAAAGGGGCCTAAGTGGGAGTGGCGGAGGCGAAGGGGAATCAAAACTACAGCTAGATGTTGTATTTAATGTTGTATTGGACGCGCAAACTTTTCCTGTCTCAACACGAGCAAAACACAATAGTGTATATGTGTATATCTGATAAACCCTTTGTGATGACTATACCTCTATTGATTCAAACAAGACCACTTAATTATTAAGAGTCAATAAAGTAGTTCTAAAGTAGGTTATGTCTGCAAAAGAAGCGTGGTTCGTTTTGTTGAAAAGTATGTTTGTGTAGAATTTAGCGACTCCATCCAATATGGTTTAAAGAAACAGCTTAAGAATAACAACGTTGAGTTAGCTTTTAGGACATCAACCAAAACCCGCAATATTTTGAATGTTAATAAAAACGAACAAGGTGACAAATCCGCTATGAAAGGTGTAGGCCTATACCGTCTAAAATGTGCAGAATGTCCTAGTTTTTACATTGGGCAGACCGGTCGGGCATTAAAAACAAGGTATAAAGAGCATCGCCCTGACCCAAGAATGGACATCCAGAAGTCGACATTCGCACAACACCTGATCGACAACAATCACGATATGTATGACATTAACAACTGTCTCGATTCGATGTACTTCATTGTTGTCGAAAAGGAAGCAAAATGGACGTGTTGGAGGAGTTTGAAATTTATCAATCACTCAAGAACAATGATTTAAGCAAGCTTTTACTAAAATATAAATTCCAATTCAAGTCGAATTTTATATTCAACGCCCTTCTCCCAGGAGGAAGACACTTCGATCAGCTGTGCACTGATAACGCCAGGAAAAGATAACATCGACTTGAGCTGTCCATGTACCGTTGTTTTATATTTTAAATTTTGTCCAAACATTTTATATAGTATAAGAAAAGGTATTGGTGAACTGGCCGCGTGAGCGGAAGGGGGTTGCAAGACGGAACTAGTTTTATGATAATCGGTCTTTTCCTTTGAGCTCGTCGCAGCGGGCGGACGCAGGCTTAGTGACCCTCTCTGTTGAGGTAAGATTTTACATTAATCATTCATTTAATATGTAGCTAAAATCGATCAATCTGACAATAATAACTAAATACACCTTCTGTGTGATAATTTTCAAAATTTATTCTATTTCTTGAAATTAAAAATTACAATTAGCTTGACTTGTTTGTGCAAGGTTTCACGACTCGGGAGAAATCCGCTCCAATCCGTTTCCTTTATTTTTATCATTAATAAGGATTTAAAATGTATTCTCTTAAATTGTTAACGATTTATAATGTATTCGAGAAATCCAATTTATTTTCTTGTTCCTGTGTTTGAAGAATAATTTCTAATAAATATGGTACACAATTTTGCGCAACTCTGCTAACGACAGGAACTGTCAGGCAAAGTGTAACATGTAGTTTCATGTTCACGTTATTGATTGTTAAGACCGATAATGATTGTTTTGTTTGTGTGATACGTTTAGAAATATAAATGTGTGTTATTTAGTAGACTAATATATTGTAAAAATGAGTTTGAAAGTAGATCTATTAACCAAAGACGAGTTGGTGATGTATGAACTCCAACTACGAAACCAACCGGTAGATGATAAAAGTGTCGTTAGTGATTTAAGGAAACTTTTAAGAAAATGTATTGCAGAAGATACACCTGTGTCATGTCAAAACTTAATTGGTAAAATTACGATACATGGGGAAATAGAATTGATAACGACTAAGATAGAATTAAGCCAAGAGAAATTATCGGAGTTATCTACTGATAATGTAGGCCGATCGATGTAGGTCGTTTGGAAACAAAAATTGAACATTGTAGAACTAGATTAAATAATTTAGTTAAGTTTAAAATGTCTGAGGAAGAGAAAGAAAAGTGTGTAGATATGATTAAACAGATTAAATCATTAAGTGACGAATTCAATAAAATAGGGTTCGATAAGGAACTAATAAATAACTCTGTAAGGAAATTGAGTGAATCAAACATTGAGGAGGAAAACTTGTCTGATGTATTTTTAGATAACAAACCTATCGATGTAGGGAATCCATGTAAAAATAAAGCTGAGCAACCATCCCAGCCTCTTTTTGACACTAACATGTACCAAAAGCTGCCAAATCCAATCGAAAAGTATTTGACTGATGTTAAAATTAGTAACGGTTTAGCCATTAATGATTTATTGGAATTTTTAAAAATGCTATTCAAGGTCAGTAGGGAAACTAATCTTTCAGATAGACAGATAATAGAAATACAGTATTTATTCCTAAAGCGTTGAACCCATTGCAGAGTCTAATATTATCAAACAAATACAGTGGCCTAGATAACTAAAAAGACACAAATTTTATTTTTGTCTGTTTACATGCAATGTTTACACTTGGAATTAAATTACTTTAAACAGGTGATTAATGTAAATAGGATAGAGGCATAGACAGTTTGGCAACATTGCTTGAATCTTATTCGTTGGCAGAAAATCACGTGGCCGCTAAGCCCCGCCCTCAACGGACATCTCTTGTGACGGCTAGTGTAGATGTTTCATTCCTGTAAATTTAAGAGAAAATCTTATCAGTAAGTTTGTAAGTTTGGATCTGGTTTATTGAGCGCTTATCTTGATAACATTTTTAGAGACATTAAGTTTGAATTTATGTTAAACTTCGTGGACGATATATTAGCGTATTCAAAGACAAAGGAGGACCTCGTTCGTCGTTATCTAGCTCTTGATGAGGAAAGGTCGTGCACCGCTCCTTATCTGAACCCAGGTTTTGTCCTGCAACCGGGCCACGTGTAGTGCAGTACTGCTGTCCAGGTTATGTTTTATTAACTTTATTTAATACTTTAAGTCCATGTTTTAAGATAATTCCGTCAAATGTTTTGTGCAATCTCTGTAAATTTAAATATTAGGCCTCAAATATGAAGAGAACGGCATTGGGCGCTTTCACACTTGACGACACGACAACGACACGTCAACGACACGATATCGCGACGATATCGTCGAGCACCAAAATCAATGTTATCTTATGTACCGTTTTCACACTTGACGACACTCCGCAAAAAAGTCGTTGTCGTGTCGTTGTCGTCGATTGGTGCAACTGATGGTGTCGTCACGATATCGTCCCGATATCGTTTGGCAGCATTTTCAATTAGATATTATAGAAGTGTTTCACACTTGCCGATTTGTCGGTGTCGGGTCGTTGACGTATCGTCGTAGCCCGGCCGGTCGGCGAGCACCGTCCTCCCCACATCAGTCCGGGATGTGTCGGTGCAGTAGGCCTAAACGTTAACTTTTACTTTGGGATTTTTATATTACTATACTCTACAACATGATCAATTGTTTTTTTAAGTGATAAAAATTAGAATCAATTATAAATAATTTATAATTCTAGAAAACTATAAAACTCTATAAAACTAGAAAACAATTATTATTTTCTAGTTTTTATGCAGACTTTCTATCTTTTAAATCAATAAGGATTTCTTAGGTTAAATATTTTTTCTCCCGACATACATAACCGGTTATCAAAAGTAAGGTGTAACTTTAAAGCTGATGATCTAGTGCATGTGCGAATCTATACTTATTTACAGCTATAGAGCTAAGCTGATGGCACTTCGGCGTGGCGCGGCAGTGAAGGCTAGCTGGTGGAAGCTAGATAAAGGCCTTTCTGCGAACATACCGCTGCTGCCTCATAGGGTTGGTGCCCCAGACGATGACTAAGAGGAGACGATACTGTTATGACAAACCACGGGAATTCTTAAATACGCTGCTGTATTGGGGTGATTGTGAACTGGTTTTCATGTTTTTACAAAAACCCTTAAAAATTTTTTTTGTATGAATATCTTATTGATTTTTAATTCTACACTATTCAGGATACATCATACAAATTTTGAGTAAAATTCCTATTATAAACAAAAATTTACGATTCCCCGAAAGATATTGCATATATTATGATTTGTGGGGTTAAAGCGAATGCCATCGAATTTTAATGTTTTTGGTGTCGTTGATAGGGTTTAGTCCTTAATTGTTTCCCCAAAATTATGATAATAATCGGACTTAAAATAACGGCGCTATCCAGGAATAAAATTTTCTGGGATGAATCCAGCATTGTCTATTTTTCTCCTTCTTTTTCTTCTTAGTCGAAGAAGACAAATCTAATAAAAACAACTGTTAAACTCCGTCATCTTAAGGTTGTAATTTTATTTTGGCAGTAATACCCTGTCGTTGTCGTGTCGTTGACGTGTCGTTGTCGTATCGTCAAGTGTGAAAGCGGTAAGATTTACCTGTGTCGTGTCGTTGCTGTGTCGTCGTCGTGTCGTTATCGTGCCGTTGTCGTGTCGTCAAGTGTGAAAGCGCCCATTGGAGAGCATTAGTTGCGTAGTGTTAAGTCGAAACCGCGCCACGCGGCATAATCACATGGAATTTAACAAAAATCCTTAAGACAGCTGTTATTCTGCCTTATATCTAATTAAAGAAAGCAGTCCATATTGTAAAATAATTCCGTCAAATGTTTTGTTCAATCTATGTAAATTTAAATATTAGGCTCAAATATGAAGAGAATGGCAGTGGATAGCAGTAGTTGTTGAGTGTTAAGTCGAAACCGCGCCACGCGGCATAATCACATGGAATTTAACAAAAATCCTTAAGACAGCTGTTATTCTGCCTTATATCTAAATATCTAATTAAAGAACGCAGTCCATATTTTAAGATAATTCCGTCAAATGTTTTGTGCAATCTCTGTAAATTTAATTTAGGCCTCAAATATGAAGAGAACGGCAGTGGAGAGCAGTAGTTGTTGAGTGTTGAAGCGATCGGCTAAAATCAACCACCTCGTTTATTAAAACAATTTAATTAGCTGGCAACCATTAAATGTTTAGTAGGGGTGTGCGAGTACTTGAGTATTAAGTATATTTTCCGAACAGAGTATTAAGGCTAATATGCTAAAGTCGAGTCTGGTATGACTGCAAATTTCAAAACCCACTTTTAAAAATGAAAATATGTTTTTGAATATGTTCACTTTTAATTATTAAAAACTATTAGAATGTCCAAGTTCATACCAATATCATGATGAAGTAAACATATACTGCTTTTCATAACAATAATGAAATTTTGTGTCCAAGTGTTTGTTCCAAGTGTCAAACATATCAGATATAAAGTACCAAACATCGGGATTTTCGACTGAAATGGTGCGTTAAGACTAAAATCATTTGATAAACATTAAATAAATAAATAAATAAATATTACACATTAAACATTAATTACAACAATGTAATAAATAATGTTTCGCTTGAATTATGAAAATATAAAGATAGTTCCAAATGCAAGCAAGTGCGATACATATTTCTGTGGTGCCTACTTTAATTTGCACTGCGTGTCCGCCGCCGGTCCCAGGGCAATAAATCTTATTTTTTCATTCGTGAGCTGCCTGTGAGCACAGAGTAAGGAACATTTTTTAAGGTTTTGAAGGTTTTTTTAACCTTTTAAAGGTTTTTTACTCTGTGCTGTGAGCCAGCTTCAGCCCAGTCCGGAACGCCTACTTGGCTGTTATAGGACTTTGCCGTCTTCAGTGATATTTTACACTAACGAACTTTTAGGTTGGTATTTAAACACACAACCACGAAAAATAAATCCAACCATTGATTTTAAATAATATTAACCAAAATTTACTAATTATAGTACATATAAATATTTTCTACCCACCTGAAAAATAATTGCTTCAAATGCAAATATGAAATACAGAAGGCCTCGAAGTGCGGCAGCAAAAAGTGTTATAAATAATAGATAAATAATACACCAATATAACTACGATATATGTGATAAACGTGTAAAACTGTAAGCTTGTTAGGTGTCTGTTTTGTACAAATTAGTCTACTTCCTTGAAATATTTTAGGACAGCAAATTATTGTAACTTATTATGTAATTTACCTACGTGAACAAAGGTAATAGTAAGCTGTAATTGGTATTGCGTTTTTAATATGATGTTAAATATTAAAAATATAAGCCTTTTCAAAAATGTATATTATAAAGAAGAAAAAAAAATTATTAACTAATTTAAATAAAACAGTCAGTTGATTTTTTACACGTTTTAATATGAAAATTTAAAACTTAGTAGCCTATTTACCAGGTGGCTTATCCGTTATGTACTTCGGCGATAACCCGTTTAGCCAAAACGTGTAGAAAAATCCACAGACTGTTTTAATTAAAATTAATTAATAATTTAATTTTTTTCTTTATAATATAAATTTTTGAAATTAAATAGGCTTATATTTTAAATATTTAACATCATATTAAAAACGTAATACCAATTACAGCTTACTATTACATTGGTTTACGTAGGTAAATTACATAATAAGTTACAATAATTTGCTGTACCGTAGTTTTATTGGTGTATTATTTATCTAATTAAGTCTTTTAAATAGTCATTATTAATAATAACAACCTTCGTATCATTTCTTTTGTCTCCGTCTCTCTTATTCGTAAATACGGTCTTCAGCATTGTCCGTGATGACCGTGCGTGGTATTTGCGGTGTTGGTAACACTGTCGGCGTTACCCCCACTCCTCGTCAGAATTTTCTCTGTCTCCCACACAAAGTGAAAACACGCCGAAATAGACGCCTGTAGTAGTGTTATAAGGCTATAGTAGTTTCGTATTTTGAGTTTACTGCCGGTATATTAAATTGTGACAAATAATTATTATTAAATAGTTCTATCCAACGTTCTATCAATTTAAATTCGTCAACCTTAAACCGTCATAAAAATGGCGAACGTTTCGTACCAAATAGCAAATCTTCTGGAAAAGGTAAGTCATGCTTAGTGTTCTGTTTCTTTTATGTTTTGAGAGGCCTTTTATTGATATTTTAGTGAATTTATGAATATGTATATGAAAATGAACGATGATCTTGGCTTCTGTGGACCTCAAAATGAAAAAGTAAAGTGGTCTCGGGCTTAGGTCTTACCATGGCACTAGGCCTACCGTAATAGCGTAAACTTAGCCTATTCCCTATAGGGAAATTCGCTAAAAATAAAAACATGAAATAAAAAGTTGACACAAGGGGTTTGATGTAACCCCTGACTTTGTAAATTCAATGATATAAGTTAAGTTACTTAATTTATTATTCAACCTAATAATGCACCATGGTGCTTCGGATTTCTAGGTAATTATGCAGTTTAGGTGACACCTCTTAAAAATTGAATTTTTTTGTTCTAAACTGTCCAAAATTACACCCTGATTTTGAAAATGATAGTTTTTTTCCGCGGAAAAAGTCGGAAAATGCCGGAAAATTGGAAAAACCGGAAAAACCTTTTTTTGCCAAAATAAGTCAAGTGGGTACTTAAAATGACGGGGAAATCAAGCTGAATACAAATGTTTAAGAATTATCAAAATCCGTACATAAATAACGAAGTTATCGCCGGAAAAGCGGTGGTAATGCGGAAACCGGTTAGCCACCATTTTATTCAAAAAATACATCAAGTGGGTACTCAAATTAACCGGGATGTTAAGCTAGTCACAAATATGTAAAAATTATTTCGATCCAATTTTAAATAAACCGGATATTGCAGGAAACATGTTGGAAAAACCATCAGATGAACTATTTTTTATACTACAGTACTTAAAGTATGCCATGTGGGTACTCAATTGACGCGGAATTTCATGTAGAATACTAATATGTATATATTACTTGTATACAACAATTAAGTAAGGAATAAAAATAGAAATTAAACATTTAGAAATAAAATAAAACCAGACACTGAAACTCATATTCTTGAATGAAATACTAACTGTGGTAAAAGTGGTTGTTATTGATGTATAGCCTAAACTTAGATTAACATATAGGCCTAGTATAAAATATTATGTTATAGGTAACATAACTAACCTAACCTAACTTAACTTAACCTAACCTAACCTAACTTAACCTAACCTAACTTAACATAACCTAACCATGTGAGTACTAACTTGGTATGTTTTATTCCATATTAGGTATATATTCGTATTTTACATAAAACTTTGCTCAATAGGACTCATATGATCGTCAGACCTTGGTTAGGTTAGGTTAGTTAGGTTATGTTACCTATAATAACACATTTTATACTAGGCTATAATATGTAAATATAAGTTTTTAAATATGCCTATAGTACTCCCTATAATGCTAACTAGGCCTAGGGCTTATAGCACTTTAGGCTACATCAATAACCACTGTTAACAAAGTTAGTTCGCTAAGTTTGAAGCATATGAGTTTCAGGGTAGTTTTATTTGATTTCTAAATGTTTTTTTCTTTATTCCCTACTAAATTGTTGTATTCAAGTAATATACACATGTTTGTATTCTACATGAAATTCTGCGTCATTTGAGTACCCACATGGCATACTTTAAGTACTGCATAAAAAAAATAGTTCATCTGATGGCTTTTCCAACACTTTTCCTATAATTTCCGGTTTATTTAAAATCGGATCGAAATAATTTTTACATATTTGTGATCAGCTTAACATCCCAGTTAATTTGAGTACCCACTTGACGTATTTTTGAATAAAATTGTCACTAACCAGTTTCCGAATTTCCACCGCTTTTCCGGCGATAACTTTGTTATTTATGGACGGATTTTGATATTTCTTGAACGATTTTGTTTAGCTCGATTTTCCGGTCATTTTGAGTACCCACTTACCCCATTTTACTAGAAAAATGTTTTTCCGGTTTTTCCGATTTTCCGGCATTTTCCGACTTTTTCCGCGGAAAAAAATTATCATTTTCAAAATCAGGAAGTAATTTGGGATAATTTGGCACAAAAAAATTCCATTTTTAAGAGGTGTCACCTAAACTGCATAATTACCGATTTCGAATAGGGATCTATGATGACATTGGCGGATCCAGGGAGGGGCGGAAGGGGCGATCGCCCCCCCCCCCCCCCCCGTAAGGAAACTTTTCGGGCAGTTTTACCTGGCCCATTTTATATCTTTCCATAACACTTTTGAAATACTAGACATTGTATTTCAATAGAAAAAATAAACAAATTTTAAATGCATTTTAAAGGTTGTTAAATTAATTTATAACACTAATATCAAAGTATGAAGGTATTGCGCAATCTGCGTCTGCGTTGCAATCATTCAAAGGCTGCATGGATACCAGGCGAAGCCGAACCGTTGAGAAATGTCGATTAGCGCGCGGCGCAATGTTGGCGAGCCCGAAGCTCCGAACAGCTATCCTCGGTTGTTCCCGCCATTCTCGCGCAATGCAATGTATAAGCCTACAACTCCAAAAATCACCGGTTTAGTACATTAACTTTGTCATCCAAAGTAGGCCTAACTTGCATGAAATGGGATAGTGGGACTTTGCGATAGTACCGAGATCCTCAAATTTTTAGACCTTACCGACCCTCCGAATCACCGCCAAAAAGCTTCAAAACTGGCGTAATTTTTCACTCTTTCATACGATTGGCTAGTTTTGACCGCAAGGAAACGGTTTGTAACAAAATTCATTCATAAACATGTTAAAATTACGTTGAATTTCTTATACAGTACACTCTCGTTCATCGGAACTAATGTGGCGGACGGCCGGTTCGGATGTCAAAAAATTCCGATGAAGCGGAGTCCGTCGTGAGTCATCATTTCCGCCCGTACGGTGAACTATCGTGATTGTATTCACTCTTGTTTTTAAGATAACACAAGAGGTTTTATGAAAATAAAGCACTCAAACTTTGAACATGGTAACAATGAACAGATAGGAATAAAAACAACGCAGGAAATAAAGATCCAAAATCTTTATTCTCATATTCCATATTCATATCCCACTCATCAACTCAGCAGTCAACTGACGTCCACGTAACACAGGTGCAGTCACTGCAGTCGCGACGCGAGACAGACTGAATGACAGTTTGGGAAGCGGTCGAACCGGATGTTCACTTCCTACCCCTTCCTCTTTCTATTTTTGTGCCAATACTCCACGGCCTCGTAAATCACATCGATGGGTACAGATTATGGAAAACGGCTGATGACGTTAGACGCAAAATGTGATACTTCACTGTTGTGCGGATAGAACGAATGAAAATTGAAGGCGCTGAAACGGAAAAATTATTTATTTCATAAGAAAAAAATTTAATAATATCCAGATTTTCAGTTCCGATGAAGCGGAGTTCCGATGTCGCCGAGTCCGATGAACGAGAGTGTACTGTAAATTAAGACCATTTAAAATTAGACGTAGATGTCGTGGCGGTCCGATGTTCAACAAATCGGCGATGTTGTTCGTTGGACTGCCAATGATTTTATTTGAGTATTTTCTCAGGAGCGCTTTCGGCGACTAGCAGTTGACTATGGCAAGTCACCAAAAGTGCTCTTGCAAAAATTAAATTGCCGCCATTTTGGAAGCGGAAGAGATATAAAAATACTTAGTGATATTTCAAATTTTAAAATGTATGCATTTTGAATGAAATTTTTTAAATACTTACGCCTATTGATATCACATTTAGACTGACAGATAGAAAAATAAGCAATATAAGACTGCATAAGATGATAAAAAAAACCTGATGAGGTTTGGATCGATAATCTTCCGACATGCTGAATACCTTTACACACGAAAATTAGAGTCAATGGATATTTTGAGTAGTAACTTTGAAGAGCCATATTAGAAAAACTTTAAGACCATATTGACTATGTGGAAGAACTGTATTTTGTTCTTAAATTGTAAGAAAATTAATGCACTTTTAAAATGATAATGTGTGATTTTCATGAAAAACTGTTTCTTCAGGGACAAAATTAGAAAAACGTAAAAAAGTGCAAAATTACGGCAGTTTTTAATCTTTTTGACGGTGATACGGACGTTCGCCGAGGTCAAAAATCTGGTTTAGCATCTCTGTACTATCGCAAAAAAAGCAAAAAAGAACCTATAAATAACCATATAGGTTGTAGCATTGATTTTGTATTGGCATACAATATAGCTGTTTTGTGGAAATAGTTCAATTATAGTTCATCTTTAGGCCAACAAATAAATGTTACAGTGACAGCACATTAATTAGTAAGTATGGCTGGAAGATCGGTAACTCCTTAGTAATCTTTTATACGTCATCTATAAAAAGAAACAAAAAGTACCCAAGCAAGATATTTTTTTAGTTCTGAAAAAGCATTTTACTTTTTCGCAAACAGGTTACAGTTAGGCCTACGCTTACATCTTAACGGTTTGTTACCTCTTTTTATAAATAAATTTTATAAATAGAACGGGATAATTCAAATTTTTCATTTCCAAATGCGTCCTTCAATCAGTTTTTACAATAAAAACCTAGACTGTGTTGCACTAAAACTTCTGTTATCTTGCAAAATGTAATAAAAAAACACGTTTTAGACATAATCTTATGCTTTTACTTGAGATTAAGAGTCTAAGATTTATTTTTTACGTAAATGTTTGTCGGAATAAAAGCAGAGAATTCTCAAAATAAGTTGACAGTGGACTCATGTAAGACCATGACGTTCGCTGCCTCACCTGTTTACGCGACGTTCAAGGTCATTGCACCCCCCCCCCCCCCCCCCCCCCGAAACAATCACCCCAATGTTTTGAGTTGCTATTGCCCTCTCAAGGAAACCGCCCCCTCCGTAATTCGGTCCTGGATCCGCCCTTGTATGATGATAATGTGTACAATTGAGTTATAAAAATATTATCTTTCTTCTATCAGCCCAACTTTAATTTAGATTTTATTTTGAAGGTGAAAGGCAAGACTTCATATCTTAACCATGTACCAATGGCGGTTCTTACACGGTCAATACGGATCCCGTCCACGATTCTATAATTTTCTGGAGTAATGGCATTACATTAATTCACTATATGTTATCTTAAATTTGGCTTTTCACGACAACTTTAAACTAAATTAACAGAGACAAAAGAACCAGTAAAGAAAGAGTTAAAAATTTATGTAATACAATTTATTTTATCCTAGAAAAGATTTATTGTAGTTTGTGCCATACCTGTAGTTGGGTGTAAATTTACCTCCTTTGCTGAGGGGCACACTGAAGAATGAACGTATGAACGAATGAATGGTTGATTAATATTGAACTTATTTTTAATAGTAACATTTTTGCAATTTGATTGATGGTTTAACTTTTGCCTAAAGGAAGTGCATATCCATGATTTATATTCAAATCTATCATGCTCTGATTACATAATGTAAAAAAAACGGAATGGTTTCCAAAATCAATACACAGCAGAAAAAGTCATCTATTAAGAAAATAACTGTTACAGGATATGCCCGGTATGCGGAGACGCCCCCGTCGGTCTCCACTACGGGGCTCGGACCTGCAAAAGCTGCAAAGTCTTCATGAGGGCAATCAAAAGATGTCTCCGTGCAGTTAGAAGCCCTGGACATTTTGTCTGATTTACTCTCTCGTTTTGGAGCCCTGTTAATCACCTTTCACCCTACAATCCTGGGAGCCCTGCTACCACAGCTGTCGTCCCCAATGCAGGCTGTTAGAAAGAGGTAAAGAAACGATTCACCTGTTTCAATGACGGGTGACACCATTAAAAGCGCAAACTTGACCTTTGGCTGGCCTAGATGTGACTTAATACTGTGACAGTACTTTGCTGTGTCCCATGTTGACAGGCAGTGGAGGTTATCAAAATAGATAAATAAATACATAAACTCACTCTAGGCCTATTAGTTTATTAAATTTTTAATATCATGAGAAGGAAAGTTGCTGCATTAACTGTTGATCAAGTACATTTATTTATGGGTTTGTATGAAATGTTAAAGGCTTGTGACCATTTAACTCATTTTTCACAGGTAATTTTAATTGTTGTATTAAATTTTACCATTATGGAATGTCCCAAAATGAAAATCTAACTACATTTGATCAAACACTACAGTAATTTAATTTCTTGAATCTATATCATAATTGTAATTAAAGATTTTACACAATTTCTGTCAGTTGGTTGTTTATTTATTCATAGTAATTTTTTGGGTCACTAACTAACATTTGACAATTCTTCCTAATATTTTCAGGACTATCGTTGCGTCGAGTCATCTTGTAATGTCTTGCAACCTCTATTCCAAGCTAATCGATCATCTGCTTGAAGGACTCAACCAGAAAACCAACACCAACACCACTCGGACCTATATCCAGTGCATTGCGGCCATTTGGTAAGCAAAAATGTGATTTTGTTTTCCACATTTTCACATTTTGTTTTTTTTTACTTTGGTTACGGTTTGCCAAGGACTCTGTCAGTAGGGATAGTATAGGAAATTTTCAAACCAATTGGGCGGAGTCCTAATGGACTTGAATACGTAAGTAGATTTATGTCTCTCTTACTTTGCCGTCAGTCTTTTTCATTGATGTTTGGTTTACTAGTCAAGTCATGAGTGTGATATGTAGTCTGAAGATTATTCATTTTATGATACTGGAACCTTGCTAATTTGAACCCCATTAATCTGATTTTGAGAGTAACTCAATCCACAGATTTATTTTTAAACAGAAGGATCAGAAATGAATATTAAACATCTTTCTAATGAGACACACGATTTAGAGTTAATTTGTTATAAACCGACTGAGACTTGTTATAAGACCATAGGGCGTTGAATTGCCAAAATTTTTGGCTTACCAAAGCTTAGTTTTATTATTATTATTATTATTTTTTTTAAGAGGTTGGCGGACCTCTTTTTGCCTTCCTTTGCCCCGTCCACATAGACTATTGATCTGTGCGTGGATAGTATTAGACAAAGTAAGGGGGTGAACCGCTACAGTACAAGGTGAAAGGTACTGATAAGTCACCGTAGCAGAACGCAGATTTGAACCCACGACATTGCTGCCATGGTGCCGAAGTCCAGCGCGCTAACCACTATGCCACCGACTTACCCTACATCACCGACTCACCCTATTTTACTATCTACAGTAAATTTAATCACAGTTGTCTACTTTTGGTGTGCTCAAATATCTCACAAATGAGGATAGAATGACAATAAATTTTAACAAACGGAGACAATCTATGTTTTTGTGATCTTTTGTTTAGTGCCTGGTAGAGATTTGTGGTAATTTATTCCACAGATGAGACCCCCTTGTACAAACAGCTTCAAAATTTGACAAGGGTAACTTTATTGTTATTTGAAAATCCGCTTTGGAACGGGGCTTTACTACAAAGTGGTCAGATTGTGCTTCGCCACCCTGGGGAGGTGAGAGGGAGCCATTATTCAGTCATTTGGACACAAATAAATAAATAAATTTACTATATATTTGTCAAATACCATTCACTCATGTATCAGAGTATTTCCAAAACTATAAGGCCTAGAGTTTTAAAATTTGGCATGTACGTTCATCTTTGCTAAAAAACGCTCACTAAGAAACGGTTTTGCAAAATTCCGCCCCGCGCGACTTGAAAATTTTGTTACAATGTTATTCTTATGGTGGATTTTTAATACAAACCAAAGCAACAACGAATCTCCAAAACTAGCCAGACTGAAGGATTGAAATTTGGTATAGACGTTCCTTTTTATCCATTGATGCTCACTGAGAAACGGTTTTGTGATATTCCTGCAGGGCTCCACCCTACACGAAATTGTCGCATGTATGCTTAAGCCTAATTGCATTAGGCCTACAATATTTTGGCTAGACCTAGCTTTAGTCTTTTGTTAAAACCTTCAATATCCCAATAACCTTTATTCATTCAGTAACCTTGTAAATAAAATTAATTAATATTAGGTTTTATTATTTATTATTGCATATTTAATTAGTTTTTCATTCTATATGTAGTGGTTGTGAGTCAGTAGTTCAGTTGTGTTCAGTTCAGTTGTAACTTAGTCAGTGTTAGTTAGTTATAGTCAGTTCAGTTGTAGTTGTGGTTGTGAGTCAGTAGTTCAGTTGTAACTTAGTCAGTGTTATTTAGTTATAGTCAGTGTTGGTCAGGAGTTCAGTAGTAGTTCAGTTGTGGTCAGTGAGTTCGGTTCAGTTGTAGTCAGTGGTAGTCAGTCAGTGTAGTGAGTGAACAGTGAATCAGTTAGTGAACAGTGGTGCTACATTGATGTAGTGCTATTGAGTGCTAATCTTTGTATGTGTTTACTGTGCTGTGTTGATTAATAAATTCAGTTTAGTGAAGTGGTGTTTTTATTGTGAAGCGTCCCTAGTGATATACAGTGTGTGGAACAGTAATCGCTAGTGGTGACGATAAAATGGCGACCGTGACAGGATATTGCAACATGAAGATTGACAAGTTGACATTGGCTGCATTACGACGGGCGTTAGAGGAACGAGGTCTGCCGTCCTCGGGAACAAAGACTGACTTGGAGATGCATCTTCGACAGCATTTACTGGACACAGGAGAAAACCCAGATACCTTTGAATTTGAAGAACCAACCGATCCGGTGAGTACCATGGTTGCACAATTAACAACATTCTTAGAAGGGAAATTAGATAAATTAGAGGCTCAATCAAACGCATTAGATGATAAATTTGCAGCTCAATCAAAATCATTGGAAGATAAATTATAGGCCAAATCGAAATTACTAGAAATCCAGGCAGCTCAGGCAAAAACATTAGAAGAAAAATTGGATGCCCAATCTGAGCAAATGAAATCATTAGACTCTGATTTCAAAGAAAATATGTTGAAAATTAATGATAAAATTACTACCTTAGAAGCGGATATGGAAAAGATGGAAACCACAGTAAATTGTCTTGAAAATAAAGTTGATTCAAAATTTGAGGAAGTTGATTCAAAATTTGAAGAGGTAGAAAGAGATTCAAACGAAATTAAGGATAAGTTTCTCAACTTTGAGGAACAATTAGAAAAGAAATTTGAACAGATTGAATTGAAATTCGCTAAGAGTGTCAAAATTACTGATACATCCCTGGGCTCTCAGCCATCCACCGGAATACCTGTGGACCCCAGGGTTATAAAGGACAGCAATGAGGATCAACGTAAGATACCTCAACTTGAGAGGACTACTGACTCCAGAGAAGATCAGCCAACGATACTTCATACAGAAGATCAACCGGCGAGACTTCCTGAAGTTCAGCATCAAGTCAGTAATGATGATCAACGTGAGATACTTCAACTTGAGAGGACTACTGACTCCAGAGAAGATCAGCCAACAATACTTCATACTGAAGATCAACCGGCGAGACTTCCTGAAGTTCAGCATCAAGTCAGTAATAAGGATCAACGTGAGATGCCCCAACTTGAGAGGACTACTGACTATAGAGAAGATCAGCCAACGATACTTCATACAGAAGATCAACCGGCGAGACTTCCTGAAGCTCAGCGTCAAGGCAGTAATGAGGATCAACGTGGGATGCCGGAAACAAAAAAGCCTGCTGTGTACGGAAATCGGCCAACCATACTTCATCCGGAATGGGTTCCAAAACCAATACACAGCAGAAAAAGTCATCTAATAAGAAAATAACTGTTACAGGACATGCCTAGTCTGCGGAGACGCCCCCGTCGGTCTAGACTACGGGGTGCGGACCTGCGGAAGCTGCAACACATTTTTCATGCGGGCAATATAAAACTCTACTAACTACACCTGCAAGGGCACCCCAGTGTGATATAAACACTGGGACCCAAAGAAAATGCTCTAAGTGCCGCCTGGAAAAGTGCCTTGGAGCAGGGATTAACAATCTCCAACCCTCAAGGTCAGTAATTATTTTATTGTTTGTATCACAAAAAACCATTACAGTAGAAGTCCAGTCCCGAATGGTTCCCAAATTAAGTTTAAAATATTTTGAAACTTTGTGTTAATGTATCATTTTTGATTGTAATTGTTAGACCCATAGTCCCCCTAAAGACCGGACCCTCAGCCATATTTCTAAACAGCCAGACTAAATTGCACTTTAACAAGTAACAGAGAACTATACTATCCAAGGCCGGACTAGAGTGCTTCTACTGTAATGATTTTTAGCATCATTATATTTCACATATTGTGATTCAAAATTTTAAACCCTTAAATTGTAAATTAAAGGTTGCATTGTGATTTCAATGTTTGATACGGAACCCAGGTGCTTTCCTTTATTAGGCTGTTACAATGATCGTGACAGCTAAATTATCTGCTGGGTATTTGTCGATAACAAAGCTACATAAGTCGTACAGTAATAATACACCCCTTTTTCTTTTATACTACTCATCAAACATGCCTTTTAAGTGTCGCCATCTTAATAAATATATCTAATGATGGTAGCTCATAACAATTTTGTTTAAGTGTGAAGACATTACATAGGTAGAAAGTAATTTTCCGTGGGAAGAGTTCAACTATTTTGTTTTATATTAATTTACTCATTTTCACTCATTTAATTTACCCATGATTTTGATTAAATAGTATTAATTGTATTTTAAAATACTAACGTCAGTGTTCACCAGCCAATGTTTCTCGATTGTACTTGACACTTGTAATTTCTCTAATTTTTTTACCCATTGGCTTATCACTTTTCTTGAGCATATATTGATTCCCTGAAATTAAAACTTTCTAGCAATTTCAAGATCAGATCATTCTGAAAACTTCACTTAATCCACAAGTTTTTCTTCAGCATTCTCTCCATTGGAAGAAGTCAAAGTTAATAATTAAGATTTAACAATAATTATTATTGTCAATCTTCAATTTCACTTGACCTTAATCTAACAACTAGACATTGCAATGTAAACTCTACCTTAAAACTTGCACCAGTTTGTTAACTTCATAACTAATTTTCTGAAAAACAGCATAGCCAACCGACGGACCAAAATTGTAATAAAACTAATGTAGGTTATTCTTATTCGAGTTTCTTGAAAAACTGTCATGGTACAAAACATATAAATATTTCATGCCTTCCTCAAGTATAATAACAGACTATTACTTTCTCCCCCTATACCATAGTACATGGAGAAAATATTGTTTTCTTAAAAAATTTTGGATTAGTTTGATGATATACATCCACTTTGGAGCTCCCTTTCCCCCTATTTAAAATTTGTGAGTTGATGGTAAAGTTATTCATTTTGGTGCCGCCTGAGTCCAGAAAAGTGGTTTTCAGAGAGATGTCTGTCTGTCTGTGTGTGTGTGTTTGTGTTTAGTCGATAGTGACCTCATTCACTGACCTATCGACCGTGCTCTGGCATCTTAAAAAATAGTGACACCTTACACACAATGTCACTATTTTTTAAGTTTATTTTACATTGATAATGACCCCCTAAATCATTTTGGCGATGGATGTCACTATTGAGTAATTTTGGTAAAGCGGTACAGAAGCGGTACGAGTACGTCGCTATGAAGGTCATCGTCCTGCTCACGTCCGGTGAATAAATATCAGAACAAGGGAGTAATTTTCATTTAGTGCTTGGTTTGCTTATAATTTTTTGTTTTAAACTATTTCAGTTTTTTTTTTTTTTTTTTTTTTTTTTTTTTTTTTTTTTTTGTAAAATTGAAGTCTGTGCAAGTTTTTGAAAGACATTAATTTTAATTTCAGAATATACCAGTTTTCCTCTATCATACTTCTTGTTAAATTTAGTATTCAGCAAATATTTAATAGAGTCTAATTTGTTAAAGGCTTCTTTGTTTTGTTGTTTTATTTCACTAGATTCCGTTTACCAAGGGTTGTTATGCTATCATTAATCAATAAATCATCTTGTACTATGGTACATTTTTGATAATTTAACTACTATATATACAAATACCGTTGCTAAAATTAACATAAAAAATTCTGTTAAATCCTAAAATTTATGAAATGAAATGTGTGGAACAATATTCACAAAAATCAAATAGGCCCTTTTCCAAACAACATTAATGTAGTACAAACTTCCAAATCTTAAATATATCTTTGTAGGCTTGCTCCAAATAAGTTTAAATTTCAAAAATGTTGTGGAGTTATTAAAACTTACATAGAGATGTATAAAAATACATAGAGATGTATAAAAATCTAACGTAAACACATTACACCTAGAGGTATTCTCACAATACTGGCAAAGCTTTGTCTTGAAATATCACAAAGATATCGTGGAATTACCACAGCTTCATAGAGTTTCTAGAGGTACCGAGATCCCAGTGGGGCCTTGATGGATGATGGGATGGGTGTTGCAGATGCGAGTGACCTGCGTGAACCGGAGAAGGTGCGAGCCTAACAGGAGAAGGCCCAGCAGGTGCTGCAGCACTACACGCTAGCCCACTACCCCGACATTCCGTCCAAGTTCGGAGAACTGCTGCTCAGAATTGTTGTTTTTAGGTTTGTATTTCAATTTCTCATGTTCCGTTTTTTTTCTTTCTTTTTTTTTTTTTTTTTTTTAACATGGCAGCCATTTAAAAAATTTGGAATTGTTTCCAAAATTTTAAGACATTTTTATTCTTTGAAATTTAACATTTAGAGTCTAATGGTATGAAGCTTTTTTAATCGTTGCCTGTATCTCCAAAACCTTTAAGTTGAATTTAAAATTCCTAGAATTTGTCTGCCATGCTTAACCGGTCTATTTAAAAATAAATTTTTTAACCGCATAACATATGGCTCAGTCCGATTTTAGATGGTAACTTTGAGTCGATTCATGGTTACTATCTGAAATAAACTGAAAATTAACAAGCGATAACAGTGAAAAAACAAACTAATAAATTTTACGTAAGTCCCATCATTAATTTAAAATAATCTAAACAACAAAGGGTCTGTAAGAAGTATGGTGGATATCAATAAAAAATTGGAAGAAAAGTTTTTTTTACCTGAATATTTCTTATTAGAATATTTTTATGATATAAAAAAAAATGATAAAACATATTTAAAAACATAATATATAAAAAACCATCAAATTTTTTCACATTTTCTGGCCCTAATTCTTCCATTTTTTCCAAATCGCAAATTTGTTCAAGTTCCTTCTCTACATTAGCACTAAGTCACATATGGTACTGACTAGTGACTATGGCATGTGTACACATTGTCACAGCTGTGAGCTGTTAGACCAGTTGATGTGTAGCATAACCAGTCTTGATAAGCCCTCCTTTTCTCACACCTCACAGTGGTAAGGTTCCTAGGGCAGATTTTATGATGCAAACGCTGCTCTTGACAAAAATAAAAACTAAAAATACACTTTCAATTTATGGTACAGTAGTTGTTCTTTGTACTTAGTAACATTTTGGTGGTTCTATTAATAGTTATATTACGTATGAAAGAGGATGAATTGGTGCTCAATGGGATGAAAACAAAACCAAGCCCCAACGCCATCAGACAACACGATGGCCGTGGGTTATTCAATAATCATTTGACAAAAGATTTATGCTCACACTGACCAAAAAGTCAAACACAAAAAAATCAACAAACATTTCTAATATACAATTACCTACCCTTAAATTTTTATTTGATGTAAAATAAAATGAAAAACTAACAAAAGTTCAGAAGAACATTGTTTGGCCAACAGTTTAGCCAGTGCGGATGTGGAACTAAAATAGTTTCAAACCAGATTAAAAATTTATATTAAACATAATGAACTTTCTACAGTAAGTTTTATTTTTCAGATGCAGAAATCAAGATCTCCTTCAATAAGTCCTCATTCTAGGGTGGTTTCAAACCTTCCGTTTGTGTAAATAATTTCTGTCTAAAATATTGTGAAATATATTTGTAAATTAAATGTTGTTTCAAAATATAAAATTTGTTATACTAAATATAGTTTAGTGTTTGTGATAAATATATTTAATAAAACTAAATAAATTGTTGTTTTAGTTTTCTTTTTTGACCTCAAAGTTGAGTTCCTCTCTACTTATATAGTTCTTCTATATAAGGTTCTTAACCCTTTTAAGGCCGACGGCCGTAATAGACACCCGTGGTCAAAATGCCGTTCAAGGCCGGCGGATGTAATAGGCCCCCGTGGCCAAAGTTGCGTCGGCGGCCGACGGCCGTAATAGACATCCGTCTAATTTATTTTTTATTTTTTTTATCTTGTTACTCTAAGACCCTCCCCGAACATTTTAAATCATCATACAACCCCAGTACTTAAATTTATATTGCAAAAAATGTAAAAATATTAACACAAAAAACGCCGTAAGGCTAGGCTTTCAATTTGACGTTCTAAAATAGCAAAACGGGTGTTGGTGTCAGTGCACAAATACATACAATATCAGGTCCTCCCTATATTTTAAAAGCATAGGCTTGCCTCACCGGAGCTTTCAGGGTTCCTGGCAGCTTGTGCCAGGAGCCTATCCCGAGGACGCCGATATCATATGCATTTGTGCACTGACACCAACTCCCCCCTCGGTGGACCGGGCGGGATACGAACCCGCCCCAGGCGCTACCTTCTGGCCAGAAAGGTAACGCCTTAACCAACTGATCCACCGAGGCTGGTGGTCGAGGCGCTCCAATTGTCATCTTGAGCCGCTAGCGCTGCAGGAGAGAAAACTGGAACTACGATGCCGCGCTACTAATGCTATCTCAGAAACGATGAAAGCTATTTTCACCAAATTTTCACTACATGTTGTATATTTTTAGGTTAAAAGACGGGTTTTTATTTTTTTTAATACGGCCTTTTTGGCAATATTAGTTCTCTTTGCACATTATAATGACGTTTGTCACCTGGTTCTTTGCTATAGAGCGGTAAGTGTTATTGTTGTATTATCGTCGTATTTTGTTGGTTATGTGATGTTGTATCAGTTTGAAAAAACAAAATAATCGTTTAATAAATTTCTTTTGAGTGTGTTTTCTATCAATATAAGCAAAAGAAATCGGAAAAATCACCTGCAAGCGAAAATAATTGTAAATGACATAGCCGTGAGTGATGTAAGATTTGTTGACATGGATGACTTAGGCTAAGATTTGTTTGCTAATGATTTACCAAGGTAGGCTAGGGCCTTCAAAAAAATTTTTTTCGCTAATAATTTGTTTTACTTTTTGAATTTATGTACTAAAAAGAAATATCTTAAGGTTGAATATTTTTTAATAACAAAAAATATAATTTTTTTATAAATGTTATAAATATTTTTATGTATATGTAATATTTTTTAATGGCAGTAGATTTATAAGATACATAAACACATATATATTTTTCAAGATAATTTAATGGAAAAAAGTAAAAAAAAAATTTATTGCTTTATGATAATATATAAAGGAGTTATGAATATTTAAATAAAACTATGCTTGCTAAGTGAAAAACACATTGGCCTTCAAGGTAACCATGGGAGTTAAAAACCTGGCCGTTAACCAAGAGGGTCTATCATGGTCGTCGGCCTTAAAAGGGTTAATGATTCATTAGACATCTGTTGTAAAAACAACTGCTAGAAAAACAGGAAAAACAGATGTTTTGATTCTAAAATGTTTTTAAGCTTCTTGGGTCCAGATAAACTGAAATTTTGATCGAATTTCGATCAGGAGGCGATCTTTAGTTGACCTAAAACATTAAACAATTCTAAACTCTTTATCCACACGATGAAAGTGTTTACAAATATTGGTTAAAATACTTCATTACAGGCTACATTTGTTCGAAGCTCTCGGAGCAAAATCTAATCAGCAATGTATTTTTTTTTATTTTCAACTCAAAAATGCCGTGCGTTCGTTAAGTCTTATTTTTTTCAATTGAAAGAAGAAAGAATTAAAAAATGTTTGGGTTGCACACTTACAGTTTTAATAGTGACATTCCAATAATATGGATGGGGCTCGGATGGGGCTGTTACCTGGATGAATTATGTCATTTGACGTTCTAAAATAGCAAAACGGGTGTTGGTGTCAGTGCACAAATACATACAATATCAGGTCCTCCCTATATTTTAAAAGCATAGGCTTGCCTCACCGGAGCTTTCAGGGTTCCTGGCAGCTTGTGCCAGGAGCCTATCCCGAGGACGACGATATCATATGCATTTGTGCACTGACACCAACTCCCCCCTCGGTGGACCGGGCGGGATTCGAACCCGCCCCAGGCGCTACCTTCTGGCCAGAAAGGTAACGCCTTAACCAACTGATCCACCGAGGCTGGTGGTCGAGGCGCTCCAATTGTCATCTTGAGCCGCTAGCGCTGCAGGAGAGAAAACTGGAACTACGATGCCGCGCTACTAATGCTATCTCAGAAACGATGAAAGCTATTTTCACCAAATTTTCACTACATGTTGTATATTTTTAGGTTAAAAGACGGGTTTTTATTTTTTTTAATACGGCCTTTTTGGCAATATTAGTTCTCTTTGCACATTATAATGACGTTTGTCACCTGGTTCTTTGCTATAGAGCGGTAAGTGTTATTGTTGTATTATCGTCGTATTTTGTTGGTTATGTGATGTTGTATCAGTTTGAAAAAACAAAATAATCGTTTAATAAATTTCTTTTGAGTGTGTTTTCTATCAATATAAGCAAAAGAAATCGGAAAAATCACCTGCAAGCGAAAATAATTGTAAATGACATAGCCGTGAGTGATGTAAGATTTGTTGACATGGATGACTTAGGCTAAGATTTGTTTGCTAATGATTTACCAAGGTAGGCTAGGGCCTTCAAAAAAATTTTTTTCGCTAATAATTTGTTTTACTTTTTGAATTTATGTACTAAAAAGAAATATCTTAAGGTTGAATATTTTTTAATAACAAAAAATATAATTTTTTTATAAATGTTATAAATATTTTTATGTATATGTAATATTTTTTAATGGCAGTAGATTTATAAGATACATAAACACATATATATTTTTCAAGATAATTTAATGGAAAAAAGTAAAAAAAAAATTTATTGCTTTATGATAATATATAAAGGAGTTATGAATATTTAAATAAAACTATGCTTGCTAAGTGAAAAACACATTGGCCTTCAAGGTAACCATGGGAGTTAAAAACCTGGCCGTTAACCAAGAGGGTCTATCATGGTCGTCGGCCTTAAAAGGGTTAAGGTTAGACTGAAGATGGGCTCAGAAGAAAGCCCGAAATATATCAATTTTTTAACAAATTGTTTTTCTAAATTCATGAGTAGCTATAACACTAAATAATTATATAGGTCTCTCTGTTAATCCAACTCCCAATGAGTACTCAGTAAACATACTCAGTGACCTTTTATAATTAAATCTTGAGTACCCTGGTATCCTGGAGTATCCTGTGTGCTACGTACTGCCTTGGCACTAATGGCCACAAGGCCAAAAAGCTATGGGCTATAAGGTAAAATAAAGGTTACCCCCAAAAGCACTATTAGAAAATTAATCGAGCTTCCCAAAATTCCCAAATGCATGATGACCTGTTTATGTTGGTAACTGATTATCAATTTATGTCACAATTTACTACCAATTTGGTACTAAACAGTTGCACAGGAGAAAAAAATTGATGCCTCAATCACCATTATGTTTTCGGACCCCTTGGTAAATCCACTTCCGAGGCAAAGTTTCTCTTATCAAGAAGTCAAGAACCTAGAAGAGGGATAATTGGGAAAAGACCGTGATTGAATGACACCAACGATGATTTACCTCAATAAATTTTTAAAAGAGGTTAACTAAGTAGCCAGATGATCATTTCATCAATCAAAAGTTTCATTAATCTGTTATTTGATAAAAATGAGTGAACGTTTAACTTTATACAATGTGAGTCAAGTTTGAATTGCTTATGTTCTTTCTTAAAGTGTTTTGCATCAACTACCAAACAATCTATGATTTCAAATTATTGAAAATTACTGCTACATACAGCGTGAGCTTTTTAGCCCCCGTGCAAAGACCAAATTTGCCCCCCTAGTCTCTTTCCAACACCATGCTATCCCTGAACCCCCCTCCCCCCTCCCCTCGATTACTAGATCCTGAATGATAAACTCGGGAATCGCAGTAGTTAAAACATCAGGAAATTATTTATTTTTTAAATAGTAAATTATTTCTAATAATTAATAAGATTATTATTTATTTTTATTTTATCCTTTAAAACCTGCCGTTTTCACTCTCTTCATTTGGTTTTTCAGCGCCTGCCTTTCTCTGACTCCCCCTTCCCGTTACCTGGAGCGGCGTTCCGCACTGCCCACCCAGAACTGGCCCGCCCCGTGCGGGGCATGGGCCGCACGGGTCACGAGCCGCTACTGGCTACATAATAGGTGTTTTCATGCTCTACTTACCAACATTATGATATGCCACAAAGCAATGGCAATGTAATATTATGTGCCATTAAATTATGATTTTTTTTCTTGAAAATTCCCTTATTAAACTGTATAGGAAAAATAAAATAACTAATCAAATTTTAAATTAATATATTTTACTATAAAAATTACTTACAGTAAGTTATTTAAATAAAAACTTTGACATACAAACCATAAACATTACAACTCTTTAAAAATTTAGAAAGCACACTGTAATGAATGATGAGAGTAGTAACTTACGGTAACATATACACCTAACTGATTTAAAACCTAAAATCATTAAACCTATGAATATTTCTCTTAATGTGAATGTTTCTCTTTACAACATCATTTTCCTTGCTGAACAAACTAAAAGTCTTTGATCTGTTCTTACATCAACAGTTATTACTAGAATAACAATTCACTCAAATCAACCAAAAGATCTTCAGGAAGAACATAGTGTACGCTATGCACATAACCATAACTTAGAGATACAAAGACTTAATTTATTAAGATTATTATTTACATTTAATCCGCTTGAAAAGAGGACGGCGAACAATCACTTCCTGACTGGCTAGAACACTGAATAATTCTGCTACTATGTGCGGATGAGATTTAACCATAATTTTCCAGCCATCTGTTTTCATTACATCTTTGGCCTTCGATGTGATAAACGCAATAGCTTGAGACTTTAGTTCAACTGAACTATGAAGGTCAGCGAGTACTAAAACTTTAGCAGCGTTTTCTTCAAATATATTTCGGCACAAAAATTCTTCACAAATACTTTTTAAACTTTTTAAATCATACTTGTCAGCAACTGCCATCAGATCACATGCATTTCTTTCCAAGTTATTAACTTTACCTGAATAGATAAAGTGCAGCATTTCACCGATTACTTCACTATCTACATCAGTGATGATGACACGATTAGATTGGCCCTCCTCCATGTTGTGTTCAAACATTGCTGAGAACACTTGACTTCTTGCTGCAAGAATTGCTTTATGTGCTGGAAATTCATGACCGTTTACTGAAATAACAACATCACTAAACTTTTTAGAACAATAAAGACGTTCAAAATCCTCTTTTAAAGTACATGTAGTTATTTCAATTTTAATTTTGTCCATTATGTCAGATACAGTGATGGGGTCTGTTATGATGCAAACTTCACAAAGTATTGTTAGTTTATCATCAATTAGGATAGAGTTTCTATCATCAAAAAGGAAATCTCGCTTAATAAACTTTTTGAACCCCCAATCTTTACCGTAGACAAACCGGTATGCTTTATGGCTCTCCATAGCTTTGGTTTCCACCCCTTGGGTGTTAATCAACGACAATCTGAACTTTGCCCTAATTTCAGTTTTTTTGCATGAAACCAAAACTAGATAAAGAGAGATGTAATCTTTGCTTTCATCATCCAGCCCTTTTGGGTTTAGTCGCAAACACCATTTTTCTTCATCATTTTCACCAGAAAAGAACATAGGAGATTTGATAATTTCCCCCATTTTTTCCTGGCAGTAACTGAAGTTGGTAATGGTCCACAAGTAGTTCATTTTGACAACACGAAGGTTGGTACAACCCCAATTTTCAACAAACACGCTGGTGACTTCCTTGGAAACATCAGTGTCTGATTCCTGGTGGTTGTTAAAATCACTCATTATAATGTTGCTTGTTTAAATTTTAAGTTAAATAATCTAAGTTTTGTCTGCACAAACTGCCTCCAATATTGTTCCAAGACTTCGTCAGGTACTGAGTATTGTAGTTATCACCAAACACCTGTGAATAAAAAATAAGGTTTATATAAAAATAATTAATTTTATTCAAAGAATAAAGAGTTTATGCATGAAGAATGCAAACATAACTACCAGACTAGAAATTCATCACTAATTCCAACAAAATGTCATAGAACAGCATTATATAAAAAAGTCCTCATGAAATATCATGGAAAATTATAAATTTTATCAAAATTTATAATTAAAAATAAAAAAATCAAAAGATTTCAAGTATTTTAAAATTTACTTGAGGAAGAAGCTCTGTGTTCCTTTGACGATCTCTGTGAGAAAAGAATAGCCCCGTCGCAGCAGACCTACGTACTCAGCAAATTTCCAAAGGAATTAAAAATTTTGCATTTTCCCTTTAAACACCATGGGAATGAGTAAATAGGTTTGCTGCCAGGGGATGTTGTTAGAAAAGTTAGTTGTTACAAAATTTAATAGTTAGGTAATATCAGTTAAACCCTTCTTATTGAATGTACATATCAAATTTTACCTTGAAGTTGTTGATTTCCCATAAGATTAACATGGGAAATCTATTTTTGTCTTTTCTCCTAACCTATTAAGCCAAGTTAAAAATTCAAAATGCTAAATTGTTTGTTTTTCAAGCTCTTTTCAATGGTTTTAGTTAAAATTGTTGATTTTTTTTAAATTGAGGTCCGAAAATGCCAAAAACCCATTTTTGACCGATTGAAACCCAATAAATCCCCGTTCTCATAACCCAATCATGCTGGTTTGCAAACCCATGAAAATAGATCTGGTCTTTCACCTTCTACACCAAATCTCATGTAAATTGGAGGTCCATGTCAAAAGTTATCAATACAAAGCTATCAATATATATATATACATCATCTATATATATATTCTGTTTACACACTAGAAAATGGCATAAATGCCGAAACGCGTTGTGTGAATTAAAATGAAATTTAAAGGGTACTTTGGAATTTTTATTCTTTTAATAATTATATATATATATATATATATACAGGACCAATTTTGTAAATGGGCCCAGGGGCCCAAGAGGTTTTAGGTTTGTTGGGGGCGCAAGCAAAATAAAAAAATTAAATTTTGGCTCAATGGAATCTTCCAACTCTCGGTTCTTAGTCAAGACTCTTTACTGTCACTGCCTATGCATTCTGTGTGTTGCTACCAGCGATCGTTGGTAAACTTGTCTTTCTTTGTCAGTCAGTTCATATTGTTACATGTCAGACACTCTCCGCATTTGGCTTGTGAATATGTTAATAAACGTGTTTTTGCTAACTATTTAAATAAGATTGTATTTATGGTCAGTTTGATATTTGATCAAACAATGTACACATAATAGAATCCCACGCTTCTTTGTGACTTTGTGAAATGAGTAACAAACCAAATGGTAGTGGTTCACATTATTACTTTAGGATGAGGGTTCGCTTATCAACAGCAACCAGCATAGATTAACGATCGAGAGTGAACACAATAAAATTATATTGTTAGTTCTGTCATTGATGTGAATGCCTCTGTCAAAAAGTTAAATGCCCATGATATTAGTGTATTTATTTGGCGATTCATGTCAAACGGAGGGGGGGGGCAAATACCTCTCGGGCCCATAGCGCATCACGTACAAACCGCGGGCCTGTATATATATTTCGTTCATTTTCATGTATATACGATAATAATATACAGACCGGTTAATTATATTTTCATTAAATATACATATATAAATATTTTTACATAAACATACATATACCGGGTGTCACAGACCACCCGTTCACCCGTTTTAGAATCTACAAAATTAATTATTTACAAAAACAAATTGTGCCATTATAGGTAAACCCGTTGCGCTCTATCCATTGATGATAATTTCAATGTACAAGGTGTACCAGAAGTAACCTACCCAGGCCGGAAGTCATTAATTTTAAATACAAACCCCCACTTTTTATGGTTTTTTGGGTTCTAGACATTATTTTAGACTACTTTACAATTCAATGTGTATCCCTAATTCTAACGGTTTGGGAGATAATGGCGGTCGAAGTTTGATTTTTTTCCATAAGAATAACATGGGGCTAAATTTCACATCCATTATCTCTGTAAATTCCTCGTTAAACTAAAAAGGCCTAGCATAAAAATGCCTTAGCTTCTTATTTTAAACACTCTAGCATCATAAATTGTTAGTTTTTCCATAAATTACTTTATTTTTCCTTGAATTTGTCAATATGGTGGAAATTATTTAAAATGTATAGAAAACAAAAAAATATTACGTGAAAATCAGTATTTTTTATGAAATATTATCTAAAATAAGATTTTTTTTGCTTGGACAGTTATGTTAAAGGTAAAAGTTTCAGTGTTAATGGATATGACAATTTGCTCCATGTTATTCTTATGGGAAAAAATCAAACTTCTAACTACATTATCTCCCAAACCGCTATGAATAGGGATACACATTAAATTGTAAAGTAGTCTTTAAATTACGTCTAAAATAAAAAATACCATAAAAAGTGGGGGTTTGTATTTAAAATTAATGACTTCCAGTCTGGGTAGGTTGCTTCTGGTACACCCTGTACATTGAAATTATCATCAATGGGTAGAGCGCCACCGGTTTACCTATAATGGCACAATTTGTTTTTGTGAATAATTAATTTTGTAGATTTTAGAAGGGGTGTACGGGTGGTCTGGAACACCCGATATATGAAAATGAATGGTGTTTTTGGCTTCTATGGGGACCTCAAAATGAAAAAGTAACATGGTCCCGGACTTCTAGGTCTTACCATGGCTACTACCGTAATAGCGTATTCCCTATAGGGAAATTCGCTAATAAAACAGAGTATCTTTATTTATTAACACGTTGAGTGTGATATATGATTAATATTGCTTACACCAGTGGCTGAAATATAATAATTAATTATTCACAAAGTAAACTATATGAATGCATCCAAAATGTCATCATAAGATCGCCAGGCCTTCATTTTGGTCATTATTTGTGACGTCACTTCCAATACATCAATTGATGTAGTCCGCCAGTGGCGCCGGTCACGTGAGTCACCGTGAGGCATTTTTGAGTGGCTAAAATAAAATAACTGATTATACACCGAGTAAATGAGAGGAATGCATAAAAATATTATCTGAGGATCGCCAGGACTCAAATTTTGTCACTATTGATGACATTACTTCCGGTACATCTATTGATGTAGTATGCCGGTGGCGCCGGTCGCTTAAGTCACCGCGAGGATAAAGTAGCCCGTTTACTGCCACAACTGTTTCTAACGATCAACAAACTTGTTTTTTAACACAAGTACTAAAAATAATAGAATATAAAGATAAATGAAAAATAAAAACAACTATACACACCAGAAAAAGTATGAAGTTACCACGGTACCGTCCTGCACAGAAACGCTAGAACGGAAAACTATACGCGCCAAAATGGACCTGTGTACTGGCACAACAGGCGACAAAGGGATAAAGTGATCCCGGACAATGGCTGAGCTCATACTGAACTAAGTACCAGGGGGACCGAGCTTAAGCTCGGTAAAATTATTACTTTCGTTTCTCACACAAAGCTCGTTCGCTCCGCTCACTCGCCAGGCGGAAGGTTTGCTGCACATTGGTATGATTTTCCTAAAACCACAGGTTAAAGATGTAACACATTGGTTTATTTTATCTACAGTTATCAGCTGATTTTTGTTCAGTTAAAAAATTTCCATAAGGATAACATGGGATCTTTGAAGGGCTCTAGCGCGAAAACCGGATTTTTCCCAGCTATGGGACCAGCTCCAATCGATTTCTGGTGGCCAAAACCCCCATATTCCAAAATTTGAAGGAAATCGTCGGAGCCGTTTTTGAGATAATTGTGCAAGCAAGCAAACAAGCAAACATTGCTCGTATAAGAGTATAGGATAAAGTGGGAGTGGCGCGACTACATCAATAGCTGTAGGCCGCTAGGAGGTCTCTCGCCTCACTACATCAATAGCTGTAGTCCGCACTCAACGTGTTAATAAAAAAAACATATATGAAAAATATGTGGATTAAATTAGCATATGAATTCCTCTGTATTATATTATAATTTAAGTTAGATTGAGTACCTAACGCATGCATACATGTAAGGTAATGCATGTCAGAGTTTATCATTGCCATAAGCAGGGCCAGCCTTAACCTGTACAAGGCCAAGTGCAAAACCTCCAGTGCGGGGCTCCCAGAAAGTGTAACACAAGTACCCTACCCTCTTAAGCAACATTTTTTCTACCCCTACAAAGCCCCAAATGCAATCCATAATTTAAAAATGGAGTTTTAATAAATATAATGGTTTAATAGTAATGAAGATTGTAAGTTTAAAAAAATACCAATTAAGAGATTTCACAGGCTTATTAACTTATAGCACCAGTTGAAAAACATGTTTAAAATGTAAATATCATGAAAAGCTATTGAAACACATACACATAACTTATTGTTCGGAATGAACAGCAAAATTTGAATATAAAAATAGTTTGTGTCGTGACCGTTATTTGTGCATGTGTAAAATTAGTCCTGATCAGTCCCCTGAAAGGGATTATTTCCTGTTAATATTATCATTTATTTGTTTAGTAATTTTTATTTTTATGGTTTTAGTTACTTTTGTAGAAATGCAAAATAACCTTTTTTCGTTGTAAGTGTATATTTTAAACAATTAATTTCAATTGCATTGTAGGCCCTATAAAACTTTGTTTATAAAGCCTGCAGATAGAGATTTTTAGTTTCAAAGTGGAAAACATAAAATAGGCCTACTAATGTTAATTAATAATCAAAGTAATATTTGAATAGCTTCAAAATAAAATGTTCATAGGGCCTACCAATTTATGATTTTTTTTATTAAAATAGAACTTTTTAAATTAATTGTTTACAAAGAGAGTTTCATTTTTTTCTCAGAGACTAGGCCTACTAATTAGGGGCCTATAATGAAATATATTAAAAGGAAAACAATAACCTAGGCTCTCTCCAGCTGTATTTGTAAGGCGGGGGGTTACGTATGAGTTTGGGTGGTATGCCGAAAAATTGAAAAGCCTCAGGTGGTATGCGAGCACCCAAAGGTTGGGAAACACTGTTGTAACGGAATTGCAAGAAGCGCAAAGGAAGTAAGACAGAATGTAAACAACATGTGACGCACACTATACAATCAGTACTACCAACCCGTAAGCTACATTCATCTACATTTCTTCCTCTTCAAAATGATATTTCATTCGATTAGTATTAATGATGTACAATAGATCAAATAACAATTTTATCAAATGGTTGACTGGCAGCCGTTGGCCTTTGTTAGTGTTCGAAAAGGTGTAGGCCTATTATATTATAATCTATGAGACCTTATACAACGTATAAATTGATACTGAAAAAATAGGAACTCTTTGACAAACTAGTAATGCCAAATTCAAATTTGTAAGACAAAAATTACCTGAGCTAGGTAAGCTCAAAAAGTTGTGTTTTGATGTTTCAAACAAGGTGTTTACTTGGATTGACATTGAACTAAAAATTTACGAATATTGTAAGAGTTATGAAGTTGTACCACAACTACTTAACGGTTATATCTTATTATAATAAGAAAGTTCAGAATGTTACCTATCGAATGACATAATGTAACAACTTTCGAGGTGTTTATCACAGGTTTGATACCAGTACAAAATGTTTAGACCTAGACGGCTGTATCCCGGCCGTGGCCACTTTACGGCACAACAATAAACTAGAAAACGGCCGTCTCCCTCTGCTATGGTTAATTCTTGGCTATTTATTTTATTTTATTTTTTGCGCGGGGCCTTTGCGAGTGCAGGGCTTTTATAAGCGCGGGGCCCGGTGCGGTCGCACTGCCCTAAGATTTGCCCTGGCCATATGAAACATCTGCTACTGTACTGATTAAACTTAAAAACTGTAACTTGATTTGATGACTTTGTTTTACTTTGTAATCAGTTGAAATACACTTTTTATCGCGTATAAGTTAAAACCTTTGTTAAATAGTTTTAAAAAATACGTGTAATATTTTACATTCTAGATATGCCAATTTGCACATTATATTGGTTTATAAGTATTCCCTTACCGTATTTGCTGTATTTACCAATGTAAAATAACATAGCCTTGCAATATTAAGAACGATATATTGCTTATAAACTAAGGAATTTACTTATTTGTCTTGTTTCAACCGCTAGGGAATTATTTTCAAATTATTTGAATTATTTGAGTCCAACCAAATTCCAAGAAGAAATTCCAGCAGAGAATACTGTACAAAATTCAATTGATCACTAACCAAATTATAAACACTAGAGATCGCCTCATGATCGAAATTCGATCAAAGTTTCAGTTGATCTCTGGCCCTAAGAAGCTTAAAAACATTTTAGAACCAAAACATCTGTTCTTCCTAATTTTCTAGCAGTTGTTTTTCCAACAGCTGTCTAATGATTCATTCTATTCTTCTTTCTCCATAAGATTAACATTGGAACTTTAAAAGCCTGTGGGGCGTAGCCCTGGAGTCCGATGTGAATTAGAATGTGATTCTGCTCATCTACAGGACTAAGTTTAAACCTTTCTAACGGTATGCTCGGATTTATCCTACGATGCACACGAGCTGAGAAAAAAGGAGGAAATGAAACATGCTTGCGTACAGCGAGCACAGAACAATTAAATTTTTGTTCTATGCTCGCTGGCTTGCGTATTAATATATAGATTAAAGATTTCATTAAAATTATTTATTTTTGGACTACAGTACAACATTTTACTAACTGTTGTATTTTCTGGAAATTACTTCATATACTAAACTTAACGTTCAAACATTGTGGACTTTAAAATGAATCTTCTTGAATGGTTCTTGACTGATTGAATGATTCTTCAATAAATTTTCTTTTTCATTGATTTCACCTGGTGAAGTGGCTGGGACAACAAACTCTTTCAAAAGTAAAAAATGTGCAGGTTTGGATGTGATACCTCAAGGTTTAATGAAAATCACTGTCGATTCAATTTATAGAATGATCACTAAAATCATAAATCAATAATTTTATAGGGGGAATTTTGAAATAACCTAAAATATGCAGATAAATCAAACCATTGCACAAACAAGGGGTAAGGAAATTTTAGACAATTATCATCTTGTATCAATTTTTCCATCTCTTTCCATGAAATTTTAGAGTAAGTTATACCTTTTAATCAGATCATAAATTACTTTGAAAAAAAACTGTTTGTTCAGGAACAATTAATAAGTTTTCCGACCAGGACTTAGTACAATCTCTGCTGTAGCTTGGGATAGCCTAATTAATGCCAGCTGGAAGCACTGTCCATGCGGGTAGCGATTCCTCTTCGCTACTCACGTGGACGGTGCTTCCCGCTGGAGATCAGAAAGCGATGTCCAAACTTTTTACATCATGTACGTGTACCAAAATGACGTTATGGCCATTTAGTAGTTCGGCCTGAGTAATCTAGTATGGCTTTAATAAAATAGCAATATTATCGCAATATCAAAATTTCAACCATCGATAATAACGATGGAGCAGGATAACAAACTTTCATCTGTTATAGCCTACTTCAGTTAAAATTGTTTTACATAGGCCCTATATTTATTTTATAGTCATCTTTATATATTAAGTATAATATTTTTATATAGGTATAATATTAGAGAGTATTTTTATTTATCATCAAACAAATTAAATCAGGTGTTAAAATTGTAATAGTATCGTTTAATATTAGGACTACTTTTGATAAAATAACAATATAGGCCTAACGCAAAATCAAAATGTAAGTTAAACCATCGATAATAGCGATGGAGTTGAATAACAAAGTTTCACACCTAGGCCTATGTTTTAAAATATTTTCAATGTTTGCATAGTGAAATTATTTTTATTTGTCTGTATGAAATATAATGAAAAATATATAGTAAAGAGAGAGGGAGAATCTCTAGGTTTTGAAAATGCCGGGCTGCACTTCCGCAGACGCCCGGAGGAACTATCGAATAAAAATTATCGATCGATATAGCCTATCGGTCGTATTCAAACGATAAATTATCGTATCTTTTAAATACTAATTATTTGTAGGGTAACTTAATGTATCATACATAGCCTATCTGAGTAAATAAATAAAGGAGGCTATAAAACTTTTAAGCAGATTTGATTGCATTGTAACTAAGTTAATAATAAAAGATGATAGACACCAAACATGATTAAGTTCAACATAATCTACAATCAAAATTGTAACAAAACAAATAACAAAATATCCAACCTTTAACTTAAACCAACATCATATATGAAGCAAACATCCCTCTTTTTTAATTAACTTATGTAGATATACACTTTTTGTGGCATTAAAAATGCAAAAATGGATCAAATCCTTACATTTCTTTAATAGAGGTATTCAGCTAGGACTAGATGGCTGGTTATGTTAGATGTTTTAAGTACTGTTTTCAATGACTTCTTATGGCACTCCATGACCATCCTATGGTTTGAGTGTTGGCAGATGTAATTGGATCTTTCCAGTAGCCTACCCGATATTTTCATTCGCAAATTATAGATAGGCCTAGATTCAATTGTACATCTTGATAGTTTTCAGGTGATATATTGATCGATAATTTTCATTCGATAGTTCCACCGGGTGTCTGCGGAAGTGCAGCCAAATGCCGCTTGCACGATTCTCTGGGCCTTGCTCCCGAAAGGAGCATTATAACTCTCTTTTGAACAAGAAAAACCCTATGGGCTTCAGATGAGTTACCCCAAAAGATAGGTAATGATTCATAGGTAATGATGGAGTGGAAATAAGCAAAATGATGTTTAATAAGATTAATAATTTAAGCCTAATGAAATCTGAATTAATTTATTTTAATTTTAATTCAAATAAATTTGGTTTTAACTAAAGATTAAATTTTTAATTGAATTAATTTTAGTTAATTTATTTCTCTGAGGAATCTTCTTCTATAGGCTATATTAAGAGGCAAGCATGTTTCTTTTCCTTCTTTTTTCTCAACTTGTAAGCACCGAAGGAGAAAAACGCGCACACCATTAGATGAGCAGAATCGCATTTTAATTTTCATCGAATCACGGGGCTACGCCCAACAGGCTTTCAAAGTTTCAAAATCTTATGGGAGAAGGATAGTTGATTAAATCATTAGACAGCTGTCATAATAACAAATGCTATAGTAGGATTCACGAAAATAGTTCAATGAGAGTCGAAACATTGTTGCCAAATTTATTCTGAAACACATTTTTATACTGTAGGCCTACTACACATGGTAAACATCACAAAAATGACACCATTGCAGGGAGAGAGGGGGTGAAGGGGGACACAGCTGTTAAAATTTCCATCAGACTATTTTCATGCATCTTACTATTAATAGCAAATGAGGAAGAACAGGTGTTTCAGTTGTAAAAAGTTCTAAAGCTAATTGGCTCAAGATCAACAGCATTTTTGGTTGAATTTCGACCAGTGGGCGATCCCTAGTCTATATATTAATAAGCAAGCATGTTTCTTTTTCTCCTTTTTTCTCAGCTTGTGTGACTCGTCTAGGGGAAATCTGCGCATAGCAATAGAATGGTATAGTACTGTAGATGCAAGCAGAATCACATTATAATTCTCATCCGCCCTATAGGCTTTCAAAAGTTCAATGTTAATCTTATGGAAGAAGGATAATTGATTGAATAATGAGACAGCTGTTGCTAGTAAATCAACAAAATGCTAGCGAATCAGGAAGAACAGATGTTTTAGTTATAAACATTTTAAAACTAATTGGCTCAAGATCAACTGCATTTTTGGTCAAATTTCGACCAGTGGGCAATTTCTAGTAATAAATATTACGGTTCCTATTCCTAAATTACAATAAAAAATATTTGATGGTCGTAGTAAGGTAGGCCTACTAACTTACATACCCTTAAGTTATCTTTTCAAGGATATGCCTCAAATTGAACATGACACAAAAAGCTGTATTATAAAATTATTGTATCGTCCAAAAATAAAATATCATGAAATCAAAATAAATTATGCAATACAACTCAACAATTAATTAATAAATAATAATCTTTGAACTTCTGAACAGTCATCTCTTACTGAACCGGATGATCCCAAGGAGGTTGATGATCCAACATCCAAACAAAACAAACAAAGCCATAACAGTTTTGCCAACGTAGGCTACAAATGTTTGTATGTTTAGTTTTATCGACCATATTGCCATAATAAGTTTTTTTTAAATATTGCTTTGGTATTATAATAAAATGACACATTAGCTTAATAATAAATTCATAATATAAAAATTTAAAACTGGTTATTTAAAAATTATTGACTCAGTTCTTGAGGACGTTTTCCATTTTGTAAAATGCTTCTTTTCATAAAAAGTTATGTTTTCATTTATTCTAAACTTTCTTCACTGTCAATGGTTTTAATTTAATTTCGTAGAGTAGATGTGTGTGTGTGTGTGTTAATTTTTTTAAGAAGTAGGCGGTCATCCAGTTTTGAGGTTGAGGACGTTGAAGTTGTTGTTTGCCGTGATATTCCTCCAAAGTCCCGGAAGGCCTACTTTTGGCTGTTAATAGGACTTTGCCGTCTTCAGTGATATTTACACCAACGAACTTTTAGGTTGGTTGTTTGCGTTTTAGTGTAAAAATTTGGGAAATTGATTTGTTTTAATGTATTCAACTTAAACTATGAATTTGTAATGGACTGTACTTTTGTTTGTTTGTAAATAACAATTTTTTATGGCAAAGAATGAGCACCAAGCGGAGAAAAAGAGTTGTCAATGATTATCAGTGGTTCAAATGAAATATACACAGACAATAAAAAAAGATGGCAGGTGTGACTCACCATCGAGTCTCTAGGGCTTGGGATATAAAGTTCCACTCAGGAGGGCCGCAGCATCTTCCGTCTATGATGAAGGGGAGAAAGTCCAGGGAGACACTGAGATCTTGAGAACGAAGTCGCTACGAATGTACAAAGATCACACGTCACGACGCGGACGCCGGCTGTAGACGAATGTCTTGAGCGCGCACGATACACTATCTTGATGAGTTCTCACTGTTGAAAACACTTGAGGGAAATGTTAATTAACCAAATTCAGTTATTACATAAGTAAAGAAATGTAACACACTGTTTTGAGACAAATACACTACTAAAATGAGTGGGTAGGCCTAGCAAAATGCATACGGCGACGAAGGCGACTTTGAACGCAAAAAGGGCACTCTCGAGCTCAGGGGTGACATCCACTCCCACAATACAAGAGGGAGAAATGATGTTAACTCTCTCTCTCTCTCTCTCTCTCTCTCTCTCTCTCTCTCTCTCTCTCTCTCTCTCTCTCTCTCTCTGTGGAATGCAGACAGAACTATGCATGTTTGTATGGCAAAACATGTGACGTCAAAATCTTCCCCCTATTCCTCTCACGAACTCGACCCCATGTTTGTAGATAGAGAATTATTCTGAGCCTACTAAATTTGTTTTGAAAGGAAGTAAAATTAAATTCCATTTTGTAAAATGCTTCTTTTCATAAAAAGTTATGTTTTCGTTTATTCTAAACTTTCTTCACTGTCAATGGTTTTAATTTAATTTCGTAGAGTAGATGTGTGTGTGTTCCCCCTATTCCTCTCACGAACTCGACCAACATGTTTGTAGATAGAGAATTATTCTGAGCCTACTAAATTTGTTTTGAAAGAAAGTAAAATTAAACTATGAATTGAGTACATCAGCATTGTGCCGTAATGGCAAGGAAAAAATTTAATAACATTATTTATGATTTTTAGTAGGCCTCATTAAAGTAATAATTATTGTTAATTTGTTAAATACTAAACATTGGTATTTAAACACACAACCACGAAAAATAAACCCAACCATTGATGTTAACTATATTGACCAAAATTTACTAATTATAGTACATATAAATATTTTCTACCTACCTAAAAAAAAAAATTGCTTCAAATGCAAATATGAAATACAGAAGGCCTCGAAGTGCGGCAGCAAAAGAGCAAAAAGTGTTATGGCTATAGTAGTCCTAGTCCTACTTGCCCTCGGTTTTTGAGTTTACTGCCGGTGTATTAAATTGTGACAATTATTAAATAGTTCTATCAATTTAAATTCGTCAACCTTAAACCGTCATAAAAATGGCGAACGTTTCGTACCAAATAGCAAATCTTCTGGAAAAGGTAAGTCATGCTTTGTGTTCTGTTTCGTTTATGTTTTGAGAGGCCTTTTATTGATATTTTAGTTTACTATTCTTATTAAACAACTATCAAACATTGTTAATCGTTGTTTACAAGAAGTAGGAAAGCTTTAGCCTTATTTTACATTAGACCATTCAAATATGAATGTTGCCTATCTATGGATCATTTTTAAAGGTCAATGACATCAGCTTTTGCAGTCTAGGCTATGATACAGCTACAGTATATCCTATGCCTTCTTTGAAAAATTAATTTGTTTACCCTGTACTTGGATCCCAGCTAACCATTCATGTTGTCATCTTGGAAATGTCCCAGAAGGTATACACAACCTAGGTTATCTGGGAACCTTTCTCATAAGTTAGGTTCTTGGGAGAGGAAAACTTTAACCTCATGACAGCCTCGCATTCTATAAGTATACACATCTATTTAAAGTAGGTTATGCTTTTTATGATATTAGAGCTCGCCCACTTTCCGAAACTCAAGGCCTAAAATGTAAGTTGATAGGCCTATAACTATTCAGTTAAAAATTTTATACCATAACTTATAATCTGTTTTTTTTTCTCATTTGATAGCATCCGTTAATACAACAGCTGTCTAATGATTAATTCAATCATCCCTCTTCCATAAGATTAACATTGAAACTTTGAAAGCCTGTAGGGCGTTCACCGTAACAACCACATCACCGTGAATGCTGATGTGAATTATTACAGGATTTTAACTCATCAACAAGAAACTACCTACCTTTCTAACCCCTTCCTACCTTTACTACATCTCTTTTTACCACACTTATTCTTATACGTACTGGTACCTATAAATAAATTGACAACATCTTCCCCAATGAAATTGTAGGTAACTTGTTAATAAAAGTTATTTATAGGCTAAATTACACAAAACTTAGCCCAGACTACTTAGTTTTATTTTCAAGTAATGGTAGGTATGGTATGATTTTTTATTTAATGGGTGTTTGATTTGGACTAGCTTTTAACATAGGCCTATTATAATTATAAAATGATTTAAGATCGAGTAGAGGCCTGATCACTTAATTATAAATTTACAAGACATTGACCAAAGCCTTACCAAAGGGTATTTTAAGGCAAATGAATGAGAGATGAGTGTATAATGGGTGTCATGGCTTGTGTAGCTTTGTTACTATCTAAGACCAGCTGATTCTTACTAAAGTAGTTAAGTGATTGCAGTGTTAGCCATCACCAGCAATTGAGTGGTTACTTTGTTGTGGCCAAGAACCTACAACGTCTCAGTGAAGAAGAAAAAAAAACATTAAAGAATAAGACTTTCTCATTTTTTGTTTTTATTTTTGAAAGCTGCGTCTATAAATTATTTAACGTCATCAACCTGAAACAGGATCGGAAGCCTACCGATCTTGTTCTAGCATTTTATCTTGGCCTAGTGATGATTTGATGTAGGGGTACAGTTTCATATAGGCCTTGAGCCTACACTGCTATCGAATGAACATACATATGTGTCAATATCGATTGAATAGGATCAAAAATTACTGTCAAGTATAAGATTTAGCATAACAACATTTATCCTAGTCTAACAAACTAACATTAACCTAAACTAATCTCCATTTACATGAAGAACCACCCTATGCCCAGGAGAGAAGTTTAAATGCGAAAGTAGACCACACTGGAGTAAGATAGGCAATTGTTGTATTGATAGGCAATGTGTTGTGTAAGATAGCTACATAGGTAATTGTAATAATTGACTGGGACGGTGGCGACGTCCTGTAATCTAGCTACTTGGAGGTCACGAATTGTGGATAGTTATGAGCGATGGCTTGTGGATGCGATATTCCCTGGTGGGATTAATGTCCGCACTAGTGAATACTAGTTCATCCATAAGTACCATCCTCATAATTAGACCAATTCGTATATGGGAGGTTGAAATTGTGGTTCGGATCCCACGTTAAACTGTAGGTCCCTAGATACCATTGGCTGTTGGGCTATGAATTAACAGTCCTGTCTAAGGAGAATGTCGGTCTTAGTCAGTAACAAGACTACAAGATCGCGCCACACAATCACCCTACACTCATCCCTCATCCATACATGGCTTTAAACTACCTATTGAGTTAGGTCGCCATTTCAATAAAGGTATTAAAGGTTCTTATATTCTGTTTGTTATTTGGAAAATTTTTGTCATTATAATTATCAGTGCCAAATTTTGGTTTTGTTGATATATATTATGTTAGGTTATGAGGTGCTTATTTTTGATTGAAGCCTAAATGTGGGAATAAAATGCTAAAAAAAATAGGGGTGATTAGTTATTGTGATTGTCTAAAGTTGGTGTATAGGTATAAATTGAATCGATAGTTGATATACTAGATATATCGATCGGATCTATAGATATTTTAATTCGATAGTAGTGTCACAGGCACAGTACAAAACTGTACCCCGTAGGCTAAGTATGGCTGCAAATTGACAACTGGGGACAAAGGATTAAGATGTTGTTTGATATTTTCTATTGAGTAGCCTATTTTTATCTAGGTTATCCCAAAATTTAATCAGTTGTGGAATTATTGTTTAGACCTTACAATTAAGGTTCAAGTTAGTGTTTTGTCCTCATTTTACTATTTTATATTCTTTTAATATTTTGTTCATAACATACGGTACCTTCAAAATATAAAATACTTTAGCTTTTCCTAAAGTACCTGAATTAAGTCGTAATGTGTTGTGTTATCTCTTTTCTAGATGACATCCAGTGATAAAGACTTCCGGTTCATGGCAACAAATGATTTAATGACAGAACTTCAGAAAGATAGCATTAAGTTAGATGATGATTCTGAACGGAAAGTTGTAAAAATGCTATTAAAACTTCTTGAAGATAAAAATGGAGAAGTCCAAAACTTGGCTGTGAAATGGTAAAAAAAAAAACTAGGCTTGCAGTATATTAACTTAGGCTAGGTATATTTTTTTAGGTATGTCCCAAAAGTAGAGCCGTTGTAACCAAAAGTAACTATTAGACCATTGTAGACTGAATTTCAAATGTTTGGAATAAAAAATTTTAATAATTTATTTACAAGTAATGCAGAAATACTTTAAAATCCCCTTTAATTTTGGAAGACAAATAATTCACCTATTCACTGCTCTTAATAACTTAATCATTGAAAGCCTTATACTTTTTATTGGTGCTTCTACTTTACAGGATTTAAATATACCATAAAAGTTAAATGTTTATTGTTTGGATTTTTAATACTTTGTGGAATAAGAGCATAACTGTGATGTTTTATATGTATTTTTAAGTTTTTTGATAAAAATTGTATATCAACTCTTCTTTATTAATTAGTTTATTATACCACTGACTTGTCACCTGTTTTACCAGCTGTGCTGAAGCAAGAAAATGTTATGTGATGAATGAAGAAAGAAAGACTGCTGTGTATAAATTGTGTTGAGTGAAATACAGTTTAAATATTCCAAAATCCCGTCGCACATATTTCTCTTTCACGCTCTGATTCTTCATCTCAAAGCCATTTTCTTGCCATGCTACATCTGGTATTTAAAATCTGATTTAATTAAAGAAAGTTAACAATATTTTAGTTATAGACACAAAACGATATTTATATAACTACACTAGCTACCATGAATTTTTAAAAGATACTGTGAACATCCTGTTTATTGTAATGCACATAATATTTTGTCATGAAACATTGCAATATTGCAAATTTTCTCAGTCTGAATTTTTTTAACTCACAAAAATAGTTGGAAGAAATAAACAAAATTTTATCTTCTTGCGTTGGTAAATTGTAAATCATCAACCTGCAATCTGACCGGGGCAAATAATTTTTATATAACATTTCTATGTTACTAATTAGTCTTCAATTTTGGACACAGGTAACACGGAGTAATTTTACCTAGTAATAACGTCACACGAGAAAACTAAAAATAGTGAAAAAATCTCTAAAAACTTTTGTTTCTGTTGAGATTCCTACGTTAGAATTGAGTGGTTTAATATTTTTATAATGCCATTTTGTTTGTTAGCCTCGGCCCGCTGGTTAACAAGGTTAAGGAGTACCAGGTGGAGACGATCGTGGATGCGCTTTGCGGTAACATGGTGTCAGAGAAGGAGCAGCTGCGCGATATTTCCAGCATCGGACTCAAGACTGTCATCAGCGAGCTGCCGCTGGCGTCAAGCGCGTTGGCGGCCAACGTGTGCAAGAGGATCACTGGCAAGCTCAGTAGCGCCATTGAGAAGGTAAGGTTAAAGCGGAAGTCATGTATATTCCTGACCCGATGTTCTTTCTTTCGTAATCGATCGTTCTGTCATAGCTGAGCTTTCTGTGGAGAAAGCGGTCTTTCTGCGATAAGTCACACTGTTGCCTATTGCTGTGCTTTGGGACTGAAAACAATGCCTTCCACTTGATCGACTAAGAAATCAACATCTGAAAAAGTACAGGGAAATGAACAATAACAACCAGGAATGTACTAACTAATAAAGTGCTAGGACTGCAGTCAATTTTACATTGGACAAGGGGAGATCTTTTAGGTCCAGGTTTCGTGAACACATAACAGGCTCTCAAAATTCATAATGAAACGTCAATGAAATCTAACTTTTGAGAAAAAATCTACCGTCTCTTCCAAAAGAATCACAACTATAAAAGTATGGAAGAATGCATGGGAATTGTTGAATAAAGGCCAAAATTACACCCCTCAACTTATATTACATAGCATACCCAACTGACTTATAAAAACCCAATAATTGATGTAATATGAAAAATAAAAGAAACATAAGAAGTATCATAATTCCTATTGTGCTGGTCCAGTTGAATGGACCCCCCCCACCAAATTTTTTTTTTTTTTTAACATAAGACCATTTCATTTTGTTAACCAAATCTGCATATTAAGGTCTTTAAATAATTTAATTTGCTTTAAAATAGTTCTATGCCAAATAATTATTGATTTTAAGAAAACCTTCATTTTTATTGACTTAAGATTTACTAGGTCTTTTTTATTTTTACAGCAAGAAGACGTCTCCGTGCAGTTAGAAGCCCTGGACATTTTGTCTGATTTACTCTCTCGTTTCGGAGCCCTGTTAATCACCTTTCACCCCACAATCCTGGGAGCCCTGCTACCACAGCTGTCGTCCCCAAGGCAGGCTGTTAGAAAGAGGTAAAGAAACAATTCTCCTGGTTCAATGCTGGGTGACAACATTAAAGGCACAAACTTGAGCGGTCACCTCTGGCTGGCCTAGATGTGACTTAATACTGTGACAGTACTTTGCTGTGTCCCATGTTGACAGGCTGTGGAGGTTAACAAAACAAATAAGTAAATAAGTAAATTCTCTCTATTCATTTATTAAATTTTTAATATCATGAGAAAGAAAGTTGCTGCTTTAACTGTTGATCAAGTACATTTATTTATGGGTTTGTATGAAATTTTAAAGGCTTGTGACCATTTCACTCATTTTTCACAGGTGTTTTTCATTTTTGTATTACATTTTACCATTCTCGAATGTCCCAAAATGAAAATCTAACTACATTTGATTAAACATTACAGTAATTTAATTTCTGGAATCTTTATCATAATGGTAATCAAAGATTTTACATAATTTCTGTTAGTTGGTTGTTTATTTATTCATAATAATTTTTTTGCACCGCTAACTAACATTTAACAATTCTTCCTAATATTTTCAGGACTATCGTTGCGTTGAGTCATCTTGTAATGTCTTGCAACCAATCTCTCTATTCCAAGCTAATCGATCATCTGCTTGAAGGACTCAACCAGAAAACCAACACCAACACCACTCGGACCTACATCCAGTGCATTGCAGCCATTTGGTAAGCAAAAATGTGATTTTGTTTTTCACATTTTAGGTTTACTTTGGTTACAGTTTGCCAAGGACTATGTCAGTAGGGATAGTATAGGAAATTTCCGCCAATTGGCGGAATCCTAATGGACTTGAATACCGTACGTAAGTAGATTTATGTCTCTGTTACTTTGCCGTCAGTCCTTCATTGATGTTTGGTTTACTAGTCAAGTCCTGACTGTGATTTGTAGTCTGAAGATTATTAATTTTTTGATACTGGAACCTTGCTAATCTTGTTAATCTGATTTTTAGAGTAATCCAATCCACAGATAAGAAATAATTTTTTTTTTGTCCCTGGTAAAAGTTAATATGAAGGATCAGAAATGAATATTAATCATGTTTCTAATGAGGCTCCTGGTTTAGAGTGAACTTTTTATAAACCGACAGATTTGTTATAAAAAAACGCCATAGGGCGTTGAATTGCCAAAAATTTTGGCTTACGAAAGCTTAGTTGTATTTTACTATCTACAGTAAATTTAATCACAGTTGTCTACTTTTGGTGCGCTCAAATATCTCACAAATGAGGATAAAATGCCAATAAATTTTACTAAACGGGGACAATTTATGGTTTTGTGATCTTTTGTAAGAGCCCGGTAGAGATTTATGGTAATTTATTCTACGGATGAGGCCTCTTTGTACAAACAGCTTCAGTCCAAACCAATTGCTGAACAAAAAAAATTAATATAGTTCAATTTTCCTCAAACTTTCATGAATTAAATTAAACGTCAACCAAATTTGTGTCTCATTATTTTAAAAGAAAGGCTGATGAACATTTAAAAAAATATTACAAGATATGATGTATTTAAGGCATAAGTTAATTTTCTAAGATTTTCTTTAATTTATTGTTTTAATGATTAGTTTAAAAGGAGGAGATACTTGGTGTCGTATTGTTTTGTATTTATTTACGTGTATAAATATCTCACAAATATCACTTATTTGCTGTTAATAAGTTATTACCGATTTTTCCTGGCCCAGTCCCAGGTTGTTAGGCTTATTTGGGTTCTAGTGCATTGACTGTTGTAAAGGTTTGTTCTGCTGATGACATATGTGTTGTCAGTCGGCAGGCGGGCCACAGGTTTGGCGAGCACATAGAGCGTGTGATGCCGCTGATCGTGCGCTACAGCAGCAAGGAGGACGATGAACTGCGCGAGTACTGCCTGCAAGCCTGCGAGGCCTTCGTGCAGCGATGTCCCAAAGAGATCACACCACACATAAACACTGTGAGACTATAACAAATCTGGATTATTGATAATCTTGGGTTTTAAACTGAGTTGTATTTAATTTCAAATGATTGGGATTCTAAATTTGATCAATCGCAAATTTTTTAGTTTTGATGAAGGTTTTTAAGTTTAAAATATCGAAACAACATTTTTTAAATAAGCATTTTGTGAGGTGGGATTTTAAAAATCTTAAGGGTAATTAAAATTTACTACAAGCTGTTAATGCAACTTATATAATTCAGTTTACTTTCATCATTGATTTGATATTTACTGTACAGCAAGTTTTATAGTGTTGGTTGGTTTTAGCCAACCTTGGCAACCTTGTACATGGTTGCCATTTACAAGCCAAGAAGTAGTTATCTGATAGCATTAGGGTCACTTCTAAGCATGAGATTGACCTTGATTTATGGTCAATCTCATGTTTTAATTCTTGATAAGCTAGGTTTTTCTGGTGGAACATGTTAAAGAACATAGGTTCACGAAAATCTTGTTTAATTAAACTGTATATTTTGTTGTTTTTCGTTTGTGTAAGTGCCTCTTTTAATTTAGTTGTCTTAGTATTTGAGTCAAGTTTATTATTGGGAACAAATCTTGACTAACAATTTTCTCCATTCATAGATCACGGAGCTGTGCCTAAACTACATGACGTACGACCCCAACTACAACTATGACGATGGTGATGCAGAGGGGGAGGGGGGTATGGAGACGGAAGAGGAGGGGGGAGAGGAGGAGGACGCCAACGATGAGTACTCGGACGACGATGACATGAGCTGGAAGGTTCGCCGCGCGGCCGCCAAGTGTCTGGAGGCCGTCATATCTACTCGGCGTGACCTGCTTCCCGACCTGTACAGAGTCGTCAGTCCTGCGCTCATCGCTAGGTTTAAAGGTAATAGTTTTGTATTCTGAGTTTTGAAGTAATCTGATACAGAGTTATAGTCTTTAGTGGTTACTGGACTCAGTTATGAGAATGTTTTGTGTAATTGGCTAAATCAAGGATACAGAAAAACTCCACTAACACGACTCATCATAGACTATAGCACAGTCAAGTTTGTTGAGTCTTAATTTCCCAGAGTCGGGTTTGTTTCCGCCGTTTACATGTTCAGTCTGTGCTATATCGGCTTTTCATTATAATCAGACTAACAGAAAAATGATTGTTATTGATGAAATTTCATTAATCATTGAAATATCAATTGGAAATTGTAATTCTAGCTGCGAACAATGTTCTTAATACAGGAAAGCGGCCACTAATTTTAGCTAGAAAGAATACAAATTCTGTCTAATGGCGATGATTGTGACACATAAAAATTCTACAATTAGCAAGGCATGCAATACACATTTGAACATTGTGGGTGCCTATGGAAGTGTCAAGTTTTCAGGTGTTGTTTATAGTGTTGTACGGTAGTTCTAAAAAATTCATTGTTTAACGATTCAATCCAGAAATATCTCCTTACGTTTGTTTACATTGGAAAAAGTAAGCTATGTATTGTGCAATATTTAAGAGTATGTTAAATGTAGCATTAATTCTTGAGAATTGTTTTTTTTTTTTTTTTTGTAATTTCAAAATAGTCTTGTTAGCCATTGGGTGAGTCGGTAGCATAGTGGTTAGTGCACGACCATGGCAGCGATGTCGTGGGTTCGAATCATTTTATTCATTTTATTCATAAACGATCTGCCTCAAAATATTCCACTCAAAACTGTTTTGTACGCAGATGACACTTCCTTTATTACATCTGGCAATAGCATAGAAATGGTTAAATCTGATATTAGTAAGGGAATTGATAATTGTGCCAAATGGTTGGAGGCTAACTTCTTGGAAATGAATGAAAGTAAAACCGAAACAATAGTCTTCAGTTTGAGATCCGATAATGTTGAGCAACAAAATTCTGTCCGCTTATTGGGTATCGTACTAGATGCAAAGTTATCTTGGGAACCTCACACTCTTTACGTAATATCCAAATTATCCAGAGTGTGTTTTCTGCTCAGAAAGCTGAAGAATTCTGTCTCGGAGCATATGCTTCTATTGGCCTACTTCAGTTTCTTTCATTGTCACCTCATATATGGAAACGTTTTCTGGGGTGGTAGTCCTGGTGCAAAACAAGTGCTTCTGTGGCAAAAGAAGGCTCTTCGGATAATAGCGGGTATTCCACCCAGAGAAACCTGTAAACCTCTCTTCAGACACTTTGGCATTATGACTGTGCAGGCAATTTTCCTGCAACAGAATCTTTTATATGTGAAAGAACACATAAACAAATTTTCTGACAGGAGAGAGGTCCACAATTACGAAACGAGGAATTGTCAAAACCTCATTAACTGTAAGCCTAGACTGCAAAAATTCTGCAATAGCCACAAATATTTGCAAATTAAAATGTTTAATAAGTTGCCCATTGAATTCAGGAACCTGCCCCTGAAGTGTTTTAAAAGTAAATTAAGCAGGTTTTAAACGGAAAATGTATTTTATGATGTGGAAGAATTTTTTAAATTTTAGAGGTAATATTCGTTGAGTTAGTTTTATGTTAGAGGTGTGCGGATATCCGAAAATTCGGTTCGGTTTCGGATCGGATCGGATATCCGAATCCGATCCGAAGATTTTATTGATATCCGTATATTCGGGTCGGATATCCGACTTTTCCGGATAGACTGTATATCTGGTGTTAAAGACAAGATCAATGCACAAATATTGTTTTGCGCGATGGCCATTCTGCATAAAATGGTGACTATGCGACGGAACGTCCAAAGTGCTGAAGCAGACTAATAAGTCAGAAGTCAGATAATATAATAACGGGAAATAATCACAACACCCAGTGACAAAGATTAGGTGTTTAACATTCAACTGCACAATTGACAAAGTGTCAATTCTGAACCCTCTCGCTTGGAGCGCTAGGAGTAAAGATACAAGTCTCGGCCAATCACGGCAACTCGAGAAGCTCTAGTTTTTATTCCACCCGCCTGAATCGCTAGTGTCGTGGTGTTTTGAGGCTAGTTGTTGGGGGACAATTCATCATTCGTAGTTTCGTGACTCAATATAAGATTTGATCTAATGAAGATTACGATCGCGTTTGACTATGAACTTGTGAAGGCATTGGATCGCAATTCAACCGTACGTACGGTCTGTTGTCGTCTGTAATTATTTGCTCTTTGATGTTGATAGGTTATGTCTTTATACCTCCGATCGTGTTTTAAACTGATTTGAACATTTTTATTGTCTCTTAATTATTGATGTCTATATGGAAAATAAAAAGAAGAGAAAATGAGTGTTGTGTGGAAGTCTTTTGCCAAAACTGAAATTGACAGTTTGACAGAATGCTCTGTATGCAAGCTGAAGCTAGGTTATGTTTTCCTACCATCATTTTTGTTTAAAATAAAATGATATTTTTTAAAAGTCCTACTTTGTCATATTGTACACTGGGATGTTTGCCTGGTGAGTAGTTTTGGCCTAGGCCTATGGCAAATCTAATTAAAGCTTAGGTTAGGGCTAGTTCAAAATAATGTTGAAATGTTCATTTAGGCCTAGGGCCAATTAATGTTTACGGTGATCATGACAAATTATAAATTTACTTTGTTTTAAAGCTAAAAAATAGTTGAATTGTTGTTAAATTAATTGATTTTAATATTCCTAAACTGTTTTTATAATCAAGGCATAGATCTAACTTAAAAATTGTGGCTTCAAACCGGTAACCTGTTTGTCTTTCTGTTTACCGCGCAAAAATCCGAATCCGAAAACTATCCGATCCGATCCTGTTACTATCCGATCCGAACCGATCCGAATCTTAACTATCCGAACCGAATCCGATCCGAAAAAAAATTTCACTATCCGCACACCTCTATTTTATGTTACTTTATATTTACATATTTAAAATTAAGTTTAGATTAAATTGACAATGTCTATTGCTCTGTAAAGATGCTTAAAGACCAATAAAGATCTATTGAATCCGCGTTCTGCCAGTGACTTTTATCAATACCTTTCACCTTGTACTGTAGCGGCTCACCCCCTTACTTTGTCTAATATGATCCACTCACATATCAATAGTCTAGTTGGACGGGGCAAAGTAAGGCTAAAAGAGGTCCGCCAACCTCTTTTTTTAACAATAAAAAAAAAGTAATTTGGTTACTACAGTAAAGCTCTGAAAACTCAACTCAGTGTGGACTTGGGACTATTGAATTTGGTGAATGTAAAGTTTTCTGGAGCCGATACTACTTCTGTTGTTTTAATTGATCAGACCGAGTAATATTCGCTTGAAAGCGTAAAGGGGACAGTAGCAATGAAATTTTATATAATGGCCATAAATCTCATGTAAATATTGACGATGATAACTGTTGAAAATAGCCACTATAGTTTCATGGGGTGCAGGCCGAGCACTGCAGGCACTTAAAGGATGTCAAGTTTGTGGGGTTCTGCTGTCTCTTTAACATAGTTTTGCTATCAAATTAAGAAACATTTAATCTTAACAACTTGACTCTATATGCTATTATGCTCAACCAGAGCGGGAGGAGAACGTCAAGAGTGACATCTTCCACGCGTACATGGCCTTGCTGCGACAGACGCGACCCTCGGCCGGCAGTGCCCTCGACCCCAACTGCATGGAGCAGGAGGACGCGCCGCTCTGCCTCCTTCAGTCTCAGGTGTGTACACCGCAGTGATGATCAGCTGTTCTTGAGTTAACAGTTATTCATGTGTATCAAGGGAGTAAAGTGCAAATTTATATCCCTGAGGTAAACAATCTCCGACCAAGTCATAGGCAAGGGCGATAATTTTCCTGAGTTACAACGATTGTCAATGGTATTGTTATGAGTCACTTTGTCTCTCTAGGGAGACAAACTACTGCTTTACTCCCTAAGGAGACAAACTACTGCTTTACAACTTTTTTGCTTGGAGTAAAGTTTGACGTGAGATTGTAGATCAGAGATATATATTTTAAGTCTTCCGTTTTATATCTGAGAAAGCAAATTTGAAAAACATTATGGTGTAAGGTTTCTTCTAAGGAGATCACTGATCCATCAACCAACAGATTAATCAAGTGAGTGTAGAATAAAAACTTTAAATATTTCAATACATCAAATACCATTTTATTACAATATCATATAATGCAGATCACAAATTTTATACTAGTAGGCCTACTGTTCATTAAACTCTTTTGTGGTTTTAACACTTAATTTTAATGACATGCTGAACTATGTTCTACTACTTCTCATTTGTTTATTTTAATTTTTACTATTTCCCAGTCAAATCTGTTATCAAACTATTAATTGTCAAATCAAATCAAAATATTCTTTATTCATCAGTATTACATGAATACAATTGAATGGTGTCAACAAAAATAACTTACAAATTAAAATCATGTAGGCCTACTTATAATATTTTACTAAATTAAATTAGAGTATATAACAATACCTTAAAGTATTTTCATAGCTCATTGAATGAATAAAGGGTTTTATTTATTAAATATGTTTTTAGTTTGTTTTTAAATTTTGAAAAAGAAGTTTCTGCTTTTATATTTTCAGGTAATTTATTGTAGTAGGTGATTCCAGCATATTGTGGTTTTTTTTTCATAAAGAGCCAATCGATGAGAAGGAGTAGCCAATTCATCTCTTTTCCTTGTATTATATTGGTGGTTAGTACCATTGAGCATTTGCTCTCCGATTCTTGATCTTACTGACAGTATTACTTCATAGACATAGAGTCCATAAACAGTAAGGATATTTAATTCTGCAAATTTTTCTTTCACTGAGGTTCGTGGCTTTAGGTTCAATATTATTCTTACTGCCTTTTTTTGTACTTTTAAAATTGAATCAAGGTTTTTGGAAGTTGTTGCTCCATATAAAGAAATGCCAAAATTAATTATGGAATGTATATAAGAAAAATAAATCAGTTTTATAATCACATAGATATTTTAGTTTACTCATAGCATATAAACCGGAGGATAATTTTGAAAGAACCTTACCAATGTGATTGTCCCAGTTCAGATTTTTATCCACAGTTAATCCCAAAAAATTTACCTCTTCGACTTGTGATATTTTAAACTCGCCTGTACTAATTGGTGGATCATTAATGTTACAGTTTTTTGTTTGGAAAAACATACAATTAGTCTTATCTAAATTCAAAAGCAAATTGTTTTCAGTGAAATAGTCAGCAAGACTTATTAAATTACTATTCATTTTGATTTTGACACTGTCCCATGAGGATCCATTAATACTTGAACTTGTATCGTCTGCATACAAGCATGATTTACTTGAGCAGCATAATTTTGGAAAATCATTTACATAACAAATAAATAAAATTGGACCTAGAATAGAGCCTTGCGGGACCCCATATTTAATTGTTTTTACTGAAGATCTGTAATGATTCCTGATATTTTTACCATCAAGGTGAGTTAATTGAACAAATTGTTCTCGATTTTCCAGGTAAGATTGAAGCCAATCATATGCCTTGCCCTTTATGCCCAAATTTTGTAACTTTTTCAGAAGGGATGAGTGGGATATAGAGTCAAACGCTTTGCTTAGGTCCATAAAAACCCCCATTGTTTTCTTTTTATCATCCAATAAATTGATTACTGATTCAATAAATTCTGTTGCTGCGGTAGTAGCGGATTTTCCCTTTCGAAAACCATGCTGGCAATCTTGTTTAATTGTTAAATCTTGTTAAACAATCTTGTTAAATTGTTTGTTTCTAAGAAATCAACTAATTGGTTACAAAAAGCTCTTTCAAATATTTTGGATATTGCCGGAAGCAACGAAACTGGTCTGTAATTTTTAATATTAGTTCTTTCTCCCTTTTTAAAGATCGGCAAGACTTTAGAAATTTTAAGTTTGCTTGGGAACACCCCAGTTATAAAAGATGAATTGATTAGATGAGTTAAAGGTTTTACCAGCTGAAATTTGACATTTTTTATTAAATTCATCGGTACCTATTTCATCAAAGCCTGAACTTGTTTTGTTCTTTAAATCACTAATTATTTTTAAAGTTTCCTTTTCATCAATTGGATTACATCTAAAGATTTTACAACTAGTGGTAGATACATTTACACAATTATTACCATTTGTCTTACTTCCATCTACATAAGGTAAAATATTATCCTCAACAAAATTTATAAAATGATTATTAAAACTTTCACATATAGTAACAGGATCATGAACAAGTTTATCACACAGCTTGATAACCATTCCACTCTCTTTTAAAGTGTTCTTCCCATTAAAGTGTTCTTGTACATTACACTCTAGTAATTTTAAATTTACATTAATTAAAACAAATTAACATTTTAGCATTTATAATTTCAGTCTGTTATTGTTTTCAGGTGCCCATGCTAGTGAAGGCAATTCACACTCAGATGAAGGAGCGCAGCATTAAAACGAGGCAGGATTGTTTCGCCCTTCTCAAAGAGCTCGTGTCCGTGTTACCGGGGGCCGTCACCCACCACGTGCCTGCTCTCATTCCCGGAATTCAATACTCACTTGGGTAACCAATGTATTTCAGTCATTTGTGGGATTATTATTTTACCTAAAAAGAATCCTTGAAATTTTATTTTATCAGCACAATCTATGAGACCTTTGACAGATATGTTTCTACAGCAAATTTGGGTCTTGGCGGTTAGGAGATAAAAAACTTTTTTGTATTTTCAAGATTACAAAAAAAGATTATTTTCATGATAGATAAAAATTTATTATTAAATTTATGATTAAAAGATTTGTTTGTTAGTTTACACAGTAGATTGTATTCTGATATATTTTAATTTCGAAGATGTTGATCCAATGTTGATTTATCTAGACCAACGCTAACCAAACCTAAGCCGCGATGCACTATCCACTCACCTTGCCGGTATTGCCGCCTTCTGTAACTCTATTGTAAAAACTGTGTCTATGTAAATACCTAAAACTCTTATGAAAATAGTGTCAGGGGCCATTACTTTATAGAAATGGTTTGCATTAACTACTGTAGTCATTTTTACGTAAATGTTGCTTGTATCAGTGATAGGAACTCAAGCAGCAACACCCTGTCGTTTGTCCAGTTTCTTCTAACCAAATATTTGCCAGGGGTGTTCCATCAACACATGGCAGTCCAGTGTTGATACCATGTTGCGTGTTCCAGTGATAAGAACTCAAGCAGCAACATGAAGATCGACACGCTGTCGTTTGTCCACTGCCTGCTGACCACACATCCGCCCGAGGTGTTCCATCAACACATGGCAGTCCTTATCCCTCCTATCATCGCGGCCGTAGCCGACAGCTTCTACAAGATCACAGCTGAAGCTCTCCTCGTGCTGCAGCAACTAGTCAAAGTCATACGCCCTCTTGGTAAGTATTTTCGAATTCAGTTTGGGTTCTTTTTCGGTAACAAAACCTCCATGTTTTTAAAATAAGGAATTTGAAAAACCTACACTTTGAAATATACTTGGAAAAGAACTATGTAATAGGAAACATAAAAAAAAATTTAATTTGGCTGATTTCTTAAGGTACAATCGTCGTAGCATACCGATTCTACTCGGCAAGTAAAAGGTAGTGGTCGAGGGTAGTCGAGTTGGCTTCTGGTTAATAAACTTTTTCTAATAATTCGTGTTTTCAATAATTCTGATATCTGTCAAATTAGCAAGAATCTACTCTAAATTATTTTAGAATTTTTCATCAGACAAAGGTTAACTACAAACCTTTCAAACTTAAAATGTGTAAATTATAAGTTTAATTTTAAAAGTACAAGGATTTTTTAAGATTTATCTTGTCCTTTCAGCACCATTATGTTTGTATACAAACAAATTTCATAATCATAGTATCAAAAGCTATCAAACAATTAATCAAAGTGATTAATAATGACAAAATGTAAATGAGGAAATAGAATGAATGTAGATTTTAAATACATAATAATTCTAATCCTGCACGTTTCCTATTACCTAATATTTTTAATATGTTGTAACTCTTTAATAGTTCAATTTACATTTTTGTTTTTATTCATCAAGAGTTACAGAAAATTAAATAACTGCATCAACATCCACTTTGCCATTGCTAACATCGTAACAACCCTCCTCCCAAATATTGTTGTCTCTCTTCTTGAAGATTCAATCGGCAACTTGCTTACCATTTTTGCTGTGTGATGAGTCGCCAGATTTTTCATTATAGTCAGCTGTTAACCCATTCTTCGGAAGTGAAGTGTGTAGTTTGTTTATACCAATTATATCCTCTAAATTCATGCATGGATGCAATACAATAATTTTAGTTGTTTTTCCACTGTATCTAGATAATTTAATACTCAAAAGCTGGCAAGTAAACTTGTTTGTAAACAATTATATGCCATCCGTTGTGTTCATAAAAAAAAAAGAAAGACTAAAACCGTGGCGGGAGTTTCTCTATGATATTCGTGGATTTAAAACCTGAGGGTGATAAAATGGCTTACAAATCTATTCCATAAAATCTTTCATGTATGTATCAAGTTGTAAGGCAAAAGGTCCAACGGTTTCTGAGTCCATCAATGTCTAAATATAAGTACGGTGTGTATGTAACATGGGTAAGTTAGTTTTCATTCTGATGTGCGTTGAGGTAATATCCTGATCAGTGCCTGTCTCCAGACTGCCCCAGCAACTTTGACTTTGCGCCGTTCACCCACGACCTCTACCGCTGCACTCTGGTGCGGCTCAAGGCGGCCGACATAGACCAGGAGGTGAAGGAGAGAGCCATTTCCTGCATGGGACAGATCATCTGCAACCTCGGAGATTACCTGCAGGTCAGTTCAATTGTATTTAATCACAAAGACTTTAGAAAATACATATTAATGAAACTCTCAATCCTCCTCCTTAGCAACCTTCAAAAGCTGCTTCATTCAAACTGAAGATGTGAAGTTTTTCGTTTAAGCCCCTTCAATCTGTTGATGATTATGCTTTCAATACCAGTGTATAGCATTCTTCACTGCCAGGTGCTTCTTGATAATCTACGCTACTCGATGTGATTGAAGAGGCAATGTAATTATTCGAGTATTGGAGGGGGGACATTAAGTAAACATCCACTTTCCAAATGTCAGTCTTGCGATTGCACCTGCGCTACTTATAACTGTGATAATAAGTCTTTTAGCGAATTTCTTTATAGGGAATAGGGGTAAGCTATTACAGTAGTAGTCACAGTTAGACCTAAGCCCATGACCATGATATTTTTTCATTTGAGATCCCTAGAAGCCAAAAACAACGTTTGTTTAAGTTCATATATATGTATTAGCGAATTTCCTATAAGGAATAAGCTATTACCGTAGGTCTCATGGTAAGACCTAAGCCCGGGACCACGTTACTTTTTTGTTTTGAGGTGCCCAGAGACCAAAAATAATAGTCATTAAAATTTATATATATATATATATATATATATATATATATATATATATATATATATATATATATATATATATATATATATATATATATATATATATATATATATATATATATATATTAGAGGTGTGCGGATAGTGAAATTTGACTTCGGATCGGATTCGGATCGGATAGTAAGGGGTTCGGATCGGATTTTATTCGGATTCGGATACTCGCACGGACAGAGTAAACTGTTATATTACTCAGAATTAAAATACAAATTAATTAACAGTAAAATCCTAGCACTTTATTCCTAGGAATGCATGAAAAATGTTAATTTTATTTTTGTTTAATATAGAAATGTAGGCATATATTGATTTTTTTGTTTTGTTAGGCCTAAGTATTTGTTCAAAATTAGAATTATAATTTACATTTTGGACAAATACTTTACAATTATGTACACAGAATTTTATTGTGTTTTTAGTGTGCATGTTTGATGTTGTCCTTGAGTTGTATTAGGCCTAGATGTTAAGTATGATACCATTTCATATTTGTATGATTTTGTGTATTATAGGCCTATTATAATATATTATAGCCTATATAATATAGTTTCATATATTCTACTAGCTACAGTATGTCTCATCCAAAATAAATTCACTACAAGGCTATCGGTATCAAACCGAGTTTTAACTTAAGGTAGGCCTATTGTTTAGCTCTAAAGTCGGTCAATCAATAGGCTACATTTGTAACTATTTGTTTTTGGTGAAAAAATCTTTTTCATTATTTTTTTACAAATTTGCTTAGAACCTAGATAAATTTCTCTCTCTCTCTCAGAATTAGGTAATTTCCACTCTCATTTTTTGTTTGAATACTACATTGATAGTAATATTTTGAGCAATAACTTAGGGTTATGACCAAAAAAGATCTATTAACTTACATTCATTAGGCCTAGGCTATATGCAAGTTTTGATATCTTTGAGTCACTGCGATGACATTACTGTTTAACAGTAGCCTAGGCCTACACCTTCATGAAGGCTACAGTCTTGTTTGATGTTTAAAAGTAGATTGCTAAGCTTACTTCAATTCAATAATGCAGTTCAATAATGCAGTAACATGTAATACTTTTAACACTTTAGGTTTTAAACATACATCCCAATTTGTTTTAGGCCTATTACAATGAGCTCAGTTAAAATAAAAACTTTCCTATCTCAAAGAATTTATGAAGTGGAAGCAAGTCACAAGTCTCAATTCCAGTAATAATAAAACGACATTATTTTATTTTTCTACAGAGAACATTTTCTGATGTCTTAGTTACCCTACCCTTACCTTTAGAACCAGCTTGCACAATAGGCATTCCGCCTGTTCTTGGTTTTTCTCAAAAGATTTCCAAATCAAACTCTTTTTCTTTCTTGGCTCCATAGCTGAGTAGTTAACAACTAGCCTATCGGATTTTAGAAAATTAAGTTGATCACATTAAAAGTTCGTAAATTCAATTCAAATTTTATCTCGTACGCTGTCGGCTGTAGCAGTATTCCCAGACTTCAAAACATCGTACCACACGATAATAAATTATTGCACGCCACAAAAATGTAGTGTTCATCAATGTAATTAGTAATTGATGTCGGGAATGATTTGATTTTGTAATATTTTAGGCACGAAAAATCAATTATTTGCCAAAACTATCACTAATTATATTGAAAAATAACGGCAAATCTTTGGGAGGAAAATCAGTGTGACGTCGGAGAATGAGTAAAATAACTAAGTATCACAGTATTATCGTGTACTTGGAAACACTGTCGTCTGTCGTCTACTGCGCAGGACAACAGAATCAAATAACCACAGACTAAAATCGTGACATTCAGTCAATTCTGGTGTTCCCCCATACCAGTTAATTCCAAATTGGTGGCTGTGGAGTGCTAGCGAGGGTTCACTAGCGCGCGTTGTGATTGGAATCGGAACCTAACTCTACAGCCAATCACGACCCCTGTTAGAATGAGTTGTTTTACTCCATCCGCTTGAGGCGCTAATGTATCAGATTTGTTTTGACTACCATTGCCTTGAGTGCGCTATATCTTGGGGACACCCTAATACCTGGAGTGTCAATACTAGTGTTGATGACTGTCTTTAATTTTCAAGTTTTCGAAAGAGATGATAATAATAATTTATTGAGTCGTGTTTTAATCTAATATTGTATTCATACCTCGAACGAAAGCGATCGTCAATATCATTCCAAATGTAGTTTTTGGGGGGTTTAAAGGATTTTATGCTCATATATACTATCTATCCGAAAAAATCGGATATTTTTCGGATCGTATCCGACGCCTGTTGTACATTCGGATCGGATCGGATATCCGAATCCGATCCGGTTTTCCGGATATCCGCACACCTCTAATATATATATATATATATATATATATATATATATATATATATATGTATATATGTATGTATGTATGTATGTGTCCCTAGACACGATAACTCTCGTAAAAACGGTCCGATCGACACCAAATTTGCTAGAGATATGTAATCCTACGTTTATTCGGATGAGTTTGTAAACCAGACATATCGACCTACTACCGGAAGGGGTAGTTTTGGGGGGTTTTGTACCCCAAAAATGAATTTTTTTTCATTTTTCACATATAATTTTGTCAAATATTTAATTTTTAATTACACCATTGAATTTAGCTAAAAAAACACACAATTTAGTATTTTGAAGTTTTTTTTTTATCTCCATTGGTTACGGAGATATTAAAAAGTCTAAAGACAGTACATTGTATTTTGGGGCTCCAATGTTAATCTTATGGAGGATAAGGATTTGTTAATATTTCAATTATTAACCAATATTTTTGGGTGTAACTTGGTATTTAACTTCATTTGGTTGAGCTTAATTTATTTATGGTAAAAAATCTTGGTTTTTGTGCTTATCATGGCAGCAAACCTTCATACTCTTTCCTCATGTTAATCATATGGAAAATAGGCAAACGTGTTTATTTATGGACAGATATAGGTGAAACTAAGTTTATAGTTTCATATGCTTGAGATAAATTTTTTTGTGCTAAAAACGTACTTTTAGTGTTCCCCATGGCAGCATATTTGCATACTCTTTCCCTATATTTATCAGGAAAATAGACATTTATTTCCCTATTTATGAGCACGTGATTAAACTTTGTTTACAGATTTATCTGGTCAAATTAATATTACTAATTTGGAAATTCGCTGAGTACGCAGGTCTGCTGCGACGGGATGTATCTATTATATATATATTGGTTCCTTTGTATGCTAGGGCTACTATTAACTAGCTATTAATTAGATAATCATCTCAAACAAATACCCTTTTTCATAATGTTTAAAAAAAAATATGTTTTTTAAATACAGTGGAACCTTGATATATCGAAACTCAATGTATCGAAATCCTCGATGTAACGAAGTTTTCTCATTCCGCTTGAACAAGCCTATCAATCTAATGTTATTTTTACCTCCATACATCAAACGAACTATATGAGCGCCGAAGCACGACCTAACCACCTCTACATATTGAAGTTTTGACTGCAAAACCTCAACATATCGAAGTTAAAAAGAGAACAATTAGTTGAATTATTGAACTCACCATTTTTTTTCATGTTGCAACGTGTCGCTCTACAGACGTTGCTTTTTGCCGTGCCTTTTGTGTTCGCAGCGCTGTTCTTGTTTCCACTCCAGTGTTAGACACTCATTTTTATATTTTGCCAGTAATAATTACATTTGTGCTACACTCGCGAGATCTTTTTATTTTATCACATCAACAGCTAATTTTCCTCATTGGCTCTGGTTCTGTTTCTATTGTAGGGAGAGCTGCCAACTTGTTTGCCCATCTTCCTGGACAGACTACGCAATGAGATCACCCGGCTGACGACGGTGAAGGCGCTCACCAAAGTAGCCGGCTCACCTCTGCGCATAGACCTGAGACCTATACTGGTTTGTCAATAAACTTTCCATCAATTTTTGAAACGGAATTATAAGGACAATTGTTATCATAGATGTTTTGATGAAGGTTTTTCTGATGAGTGAGTTGGATTAAAAATATATATTTGAGATAAGCTATGTTATGGTCAAACTTATTGGGAGACATATTAAAGATCTTATGATTTGATTTAAATAGTCCACAATTTTAAGTAAGTTTTTATACCATTTATGAATATTTTTTATTGCTTCATCTGCAATAGCCAAAGAAAAGAATATTTCCTCCCACTTAGGACTTTTCAGCTTCTTATTCAATTATTTGTTGTTGCAGGGAGAAGGCATTCCTATTCTAGGATCATTCCTTCGAAAAAATCAACGTGCCTTAAAATTAGGAACCTTAACACTTCTAGACACACTTGTGAACAACTACAGCAGTGCTCTGAACTCAGATTTACTTAATAAGGTAAGTAGATTTTAAAATACAAGACATCTAAGGGCTTGTAAAAATTTCATATTCAGGCCATTGCCATGTTGTACACATTGTTTTTGATTGTGGTGCCGTTCTCATCACCAGGTTCTGACGGAGCTGCCGCCACTGCTGAGTGAGTCGGATCTGCACATCGCGCAGCTGACGCTGACTCTGCTGACGTCCATCGCACGGCTGCAGCCCGGTGCACTGGCCAACACGTACGAGCCCGCCATCATGCCGGAGATACTCAACCTCGCCAAGTCTCCCCTGCTGCAAGGTACACCAACAGCACAACACTATCACCACGACTAATCGATAACCATCGGACGACAGGGTTCTAAAAAATTATAATTATGGGCAGGAAAATAAAATGGCTAATACCATAGCCCTCCGTAATCCGGCACAAAAACGATCTGGCTATGTAGGAGTCTGGCACTTCTCAGACATTTCTATTTGGAATTTAGGTGATAAGACGGAAAGCCATTGCTATTACGACCACTCTTCTGAAATCCAATCGAGTAAAAGAGACATCACACTGTTCGGTTGTTTGAGATTCGGGGTTCAAATTGACTCCAACAAAGCTAAAGTTCACAATGCATTGTGAGTTTGTCCTGTTTGCATTAAGTTCTTTCACTTGTCTGGTTTTTTTTCATTGATCCGACACTACACTGGTCTGATATTAGCTGTAGGAGTGAAAATATACTGTAGAATCTACCGTCATTCTCTGTTATCCCATCTGCATAAACTCATTTATGAATGCAACATCAATGACCATGATTTCATAGGGCCTATGTATCAATAGGTATTACTTCCTTGAGGATATTAAATCTCTTCCAAAAACATGTAACTGCTTAATCAATGTTCAGGTTTATAACCACATTTCTGTTCTCCGTCTATATTCACTGAAGTGTCATAGTTCTTGTCCCGGGTGTGACAGGTAACAGTAGTTCCACTGTACTGCATTAACTCCACAAAAACTGTTTCTTCAGATTATTCAGTGAAATTTGACAATGAAAATACTTTGTTTTTAAAATTGTCATAAATATGAAATCATTCTTTTTCTCTAAAGCACATCAAGCACATGGGCGAATAAAAAAAATCAAACAAATTTACCCAGTCTATTCAGATATGAACTATCCAGATTCCACTGGAACACATTTCTCAAGTAAAGTACAGAAAGATTCTTTCGTTGCTAAGACAGTGTGATTTAGCTGTATTGTTGTGTGCATTCTTTATTTTGGAGCATTCCATTTTGTAGAGATGACTACAATGCTTTGCTATTATCTTTCTAGACAACACATTTCATTCCCACCAACAGGTGCTGCGCTGGCGTCAATGTTGGAGTTCTTCCAAGCCATCGTCAAGGCCAATCTGCCGGGGCTGAGCTACCAGGAGCTGCTCAATCTGCTGATCACACCCGTCAGCGCCACCACTGTACCCCAGCTGCACAAACAGGTATACCAAACTACAGCTAATGTAAGTTAATCAACAATGCCTTTTCTTTATCATTTAGGTTGGAATTCTTTTTGCATCGGTTTTCCGTCCCATGGAATTTTGTCTTCTTACGTCAATTTCAAATCTAGCCATAATCAAACAGTTCTTTTCCTTTGCCAATTTTACAATCTTGCAAAGTATGAAAAAATCCTGCACAAACTGAAATAAAATCTGGGATTTTAATTGGATCACCAAGCATACACAGAACCTGGCGGCTTTAGTTGTGCTTTGCTCAACAAACTCGACGGACCAAAGTTAAAGGGGTCGGAATAGCTGTAGCAAAACATCGCTAGTCAACAGTGGTCAAACTTGATCATAAGTAATAGAGATTTTATAATAATCAGCTGCTATAAAATTGTGGTGCTCGTAATCTGTTTCTTATCTACAGTGGAACCACGATACAGTTGACTCCCTCTAGTACAACTCGAGACCGGACCATTGTCCGGATAAAAAAATTTCCGGACCATCCCGCGGTTGTTTTCTTACGTAAATTACAATCTTTAATAATGCGTATTTACAAATCACATTTAAAGACAATTTTATAATCCAAACATTTCGTTGTTTTGTATCAACTCGTTGAAATTTCATTTTCTTGACATTGATGAAAACAAAATTGACCAGACAATAAGAAATAACATAAAAGTATAAAGTGCCACAAATAAACACTTCATAGATTTATTTTTTGAAGAAACAGGCTGCAGTTTTAGACTCTTAAAATCACTATGCAGTTACTGTAACACAATTTCACCTAAAAAATAAACTCTTAATAATATAACTCCATTCAAAATAACTAAAACACAAACAATATACGGTACGGTACCTAGTAAAATTAGCTACACTGCTGTATGACTATCTGTAAGGAGCGTAATCGTAAGCCGAACTGGGGTTCTTTGCTTACGTGTACGACAGAAATAAAACACACACGTTCAATCCGGTCAATTTTAGCTGTGAGAAACCTGGCACGCCCTGATGACTCGTTTCCAAGGCCTCTTCCAAACCATCTGGCGTCTGGACCATCGGATTCCAAACGAGAGGGAGTCGAGTGTACATAGATCCTCATTATATTAACCTCCTCAATGTAACGAAGTTTTCCCATTCTCCTTGATCCTGTCTATCAATGTAATGTTATTTCTATCTAAGTATATTGAAGGATTACAACATAAATGAAGTAATTTGATATATTTGTGTTAGATGCTTACATTCATTACGAAAGTATTGTTTAAGCATTCGCTTAAATCTTGTGCAAATGCATTTTACTTTATTCTTGTAAATAGGCCTACTGATTTTACAAACTCTTGTTTACTACATGTATAAGAGTTCAGATGTCTTCTAGTTCCGCTTGATGTTTGTTTGTGTGTTTGCAACACTGTTTAGTTTTTTTTTTTTTTCACCGTAGTCTTTGTCCTGAGCAGTTAGTGACAAAAACTTCACAGGAGGGTTAATAACAACTTACAATGTTACAATGGATTTCAAATTTTTTATGCAATGGCAAAATGTAAGTCATCTAATGCAGTTAGTCAAACCCATATTAGTTACTCACTTCCTAGGCCTATTGAAAATAAGTACCGTAATGAATGATTTTGGTGAACCTCAATATATCGAAGATGATCAGATATAACATTGATCACACGATTTAGCCGAAGGTAAAATGCGACATGCACCCTATGAAAAGTGTAAAACCAGTTGTTTCAGACAAAAAGATGAGTCTCAATCTCTAAAATACTGGTAACCCCTGCTCCTTTCTTTTCCCGATTCATCTTTCAGAGATAAGTAGAAAGAGTTCAAGTTTGACATCAGTTGTATGACCGCGTGTTGTGTGTCGCAGGCCTACCACTCGCTGGCCAAGTGCGTCGCTGCCATTATGGTGACCCGACAGCACGAGGCCATCTCCGTGGTAAACACCTTCCTGGAGGACATTCAGAACCCGCGGAGCGACCCGCAGCACATCTTCGCCCTCTTGGTCGTCGGCGAGATCGGAAGGTGAGTGTGTCCACCACTTATCCCCACCAGTCCTTAACAAACTTGACTCTTGGGTTTTTGTTTACCAGTGGAATTGTATACTGTGAATTGAGTTCATTGTGGAAGTGTCTATGGTACTTTCAGAAAATAATTTTTTTAAAATTTGTTAAAGTTGTATTACAGTTCTGATAAATTTTACTAATGCCACACAACAATGCGTTTAACTTACAGAGATTCAGTGTTATGGACATGCCAAACCACTTTTGGAACAAATGACATCAAATTTTTGAAATTGTCTTTTAAAACTTATTGTATTTAACCTATGATTTATGTAGTGTGTCTGTGTTTCAAAAAATGTATCTAAATGTATTTAGTAAATTGCACCATTGTACTTCTCTATGAAATTACTATTAAAAACTAATCAAAATGGATGACTACAGTGAAAGTCTTCATTTTTTTTTTTAAGTTCATGGTTTTTTTAGACTCAGGTTCAAGGATTGCTCTGTACCAATAATTTTACTTAGATTTTCCAATAAACCATCTTGAACTTTTGTATCAGTATATGTTTGGTTGGATTAGGGATTTTTGGTTCAATAAGGTGTAATTCGATGCAAAACCAATATTTATCTAGAAGGTTACTTATAATTAAAGGTCCACTATTATGTTTCATGACATGTTGTCACCAGACACATTGACCTGAGCGGAGTGGCGGTCCTGAAGCAGGTGATCCTAGCGTCGTTCTCGCCGCCCAGTGAGGAAGTCAAGTCGGCCGCCAGCTACGCGCTGGGAAGTATCGCAGTCGGCAATCTCCAGCAGTACCTTCCGTTTGTCCTGCAGGAGATCGAGACCCAGCCCAAACGGCAGTACCTTCTGCTTCACTCTCTCAAAGAGGTAAACTAGGCTTTTAAAACTCGTAAACTACACTGAGATCCCTAATAGGAATTTGTCTTGGCTCAGAGTATGTTGTTGTTGTTGTTGTTATTGGTGGATAAGGAGACCCCGGCCGAACCGTTGAGCACGTCTGCCTCTAATGGGCATTTTGCGCTAGCCCCCAGAAGGATGGGATATTGAAGGAAGAGAAAGGGTGAGGCACGGGACAGACTGTCCACTCATGTTCCAGCAAGGGGTTTCTATGTCCGTCGCACTCCTCTCCCCCTGCTGTCTTGAACATAAGTTCCAGTTAGGGGTTTCCATGCCCATAGCATTTCTACTCACCCCCTGCTGTCTACATATTTTCCAGCTAGGGATTAACCATGCAGTTCGCATTAACCCCCCGCTGTCTTGAACATGAATGGGGTTTGAAGGAAGGGAAATTGTCATAGTGGATAGCCAAAAGACTTACCACAGTGTTATGACAACTTCGTTTGCTGTACCCAATGTCAACTTCGCAACTAGTATAAACCAGTTTTAAAGTTGTCCTGGGATGGTTCAGAGTATTCCTTAACACCGAATTTTAGGACGTTGTCCGGTCATACTTAAATTATTCAAGGTGTTGATTAAACATGTAATGGTTCTCACGAAACACATATAATTAAGTAGATAAGCATAAAAAGAGCAGCTTCCTTAAGCTTAAGATAACTTTTATCATCTTATCATAAGTTAAATCTGATGCAGTGCTTTCAATTTTGGGGAAATGCTGTTTAAAGATAAGTTTTATCCTTGGTGAGAAGCGTTTTAAGTGAGAGATGGGTTCAAAATTCAACCGAGCTGCCCTTGGTCATTAGGTTATTAATTAATGACTATAAATTGCCCTCTTGTTGAAAACCTACCACTTTCAGTAGATCTGGACCCAATTAGTCTAAAATATTTCATAACTGGAACATCTGCTCTTCCTGTTTTGCTAGTATTTGTTACTACAACAGCTATCTAAAATCTACAATTAATCCAATTACCGTTCCTCCATAAGATTAACACGGAAACTTTGAAAGCCTTTAGGACGAAGCCCTGCTGGTAGATACTCATCAATCTTGTGCGGAAACAACTACAGACCTAGTCCTATTTAACAACACCAAAATCTTGAAAATCGGTTAAAGATTGTTGGAGGAGTTCCAACTACAGAAAAACCACTAGCGTAATAAATAAGTATAGATCCTGACAAATGAATGAGCTGCTATTTGTCAGTTCCAAAGCTACATTACATGTGATGCATCAAAATCATCACATTACTCATCACACTTACCTTTCAGTTATACTTCCCTTAAAATACGCACCATCGAGTGTTTCAATAATGGTATCTTAATATTTCTAATAAATGAAATAATTTGCCTAAGAATCGGAAACATATCAAATCTTTCAATGTTATGTGTGATGGTAGGAGATTTTGTTGTCTCTACTGTCAGCACACAGTAGATTAACACTTGTGATGTCATGAGATTGATCTAAGTCAGTGGTTCTCAACCTGGGGTACGCGAACCCCTAGGGGTTCATGGAGGAGTCCACGGGGGTTCGCGAGAGATAAATTGATAATGGCGGACACGAAAATTTTACCCGAAATTGATTTTTGGAGCTCTTGTGTCACTAAGGCCAGACAAAAGTGTTTGAGACATTGGATTAGTTTTTAAAAGAAAATGCATTAGAACTCAACTGTGAAGTGAAAAAAGTCTTCCAAGAACACTTGCAAGGATTGAAATCGTCAATTAGAAAATATTTTCCCAAACTTGACAAAAACATTCATTGGATTAAGGATCCATTCTCTGAATCTTATTTTGAAGCAGCCAACCTAAATTTCTAACAAAATGAAAATTTAATCGAAATGTCAATGGACTCTTCTTTGAAAATGGAATTCAAGAGAAAATCTTTGATTAAATTTTGGTTAGACTTGAGTGATGAACATGCAAATCTGTCTAATTTAGCGATCAAAGTTCTACTACCTTTTCCAACAGCGGAGATCGTAGAGCTACGTTCCTCATATGCCATTTTCATCATATGCCTATATTGAAAATATGAAAATATGTTGAAAATGGCCGACCTTAAAAAAACTTAAAAGCAGGCTCATGGCACACACTAAAACTATTACCTCTTGCAAGTAAGTGTAAGATCCAGTTCTAGCTAATTACTAATAAAGTTTTTTGTTTTTATTATATTAGTAAAACTAGACTATCCTGATTTATAATCTTCTGAAGTTGTTTGTAATTTTTGTTTAGATATTTTTTAAATTTAATTACAAATGTGTTAAAAATATATAACTTACAAAAAAAAAAAATATAAATATAAATATAAAAATATAAATATATTTAAAATATAAATATATATAGTTATAACTTACTAATAACCTTCACTGTTTACTAAGTGCTTTAGTATTGGTTCATTTACCCCGCTTTATAATAAACGCTATAGTAGGCTGATGATTAATTTGCGGATAAAAATAATCTACGGCCCTTAGGGGTACAATTCATGAAAATACATTGACTTAGGGGTTCGCGAGGTGAATAAGGTTGAGAACCGCTGATCTAAGTGAATGCACCTATATTAATTCATATGTCAATTTGGCAAGTGAAATGAATGTGTTATTTAAGTGTTTTTTAACTTATTTCTAAATGTATTTATGACAGTCTTACTCTTCTTCTATGATTAACAATTGTAAAAATTTTGTAGTTCTTACACTCCATTGTTTTTGATTTTTATTTATTTTTTCAAGACTAGGGAACTACTTTATATTATGAAGTGTTCTCATGGAGTCCTTAATTTAATATTATTATCTCCCAAAGGTCAACCACTCATGATTGGTCTGAAAGTAACTTTGAGAATAATGATTTGCCACCGACTCTGCGTTATTCGGGTTTCAAAATTTTGAATTAGCCATCTCACATAAGTTAAAGTAATAGTGAGCCTAGTTGATAAAGCCAAGCTGATCAGAAATATTGTTTAGTGATATCCTACCGATTGTCGTAGATAATCTCATGCCAGTCGAGCAGCCAGACGGGGGTGGCTCAGCTGCAGCCGTTTGTCCCCGCCATCTGGCAGCAGCTGTTCCGCCACTGCCAGTGCGGGGAGGAGGGAACGCGCAACGTAGTCGCTGAGTGTCTGGGCAAGCTAACACTCATCGACCCGCCCAACCTGCTGCCGCGGCTCCAGGACAGCCTGGGGTCTGAGTCGGCCCTCATGCGCACCACCGTGCTCACTGCCGTCAAGTTCACCATCTCCGACCAGGTAACATGCAACTGATCGTCATTTAAAGTACAGTAGAACTGCTACCATTCGAGCTGAACGAAAACGGGATGTCCTCGGGAAATGGAGACTTTGTTAGTACGGAGGATAAGACAAGAGATGAGAATCGATGTTAAAGAGCAACGAAATCTTCATTCATAAGACATTGAAATAATGAAGTAATGTGGTGGAGCTCTGAAGGAGTTTTGCAAAACGTTTTATTAATGAGAACCTAGAGCAAAGACAAACGTCGAACGTCCATGTAAAATTTCAACCCCTGGAGGTCCCAAAGTAATTTTGAATTCCAGTGGGGCGCGGAGCCCTAAAGAACTTAAAAAAAATATAGTTGCAAAACTGTTTCTTAGTGAGCACCCATGAGCAAAGAGGAACATCCATATGTCAAATTTCAACCCCGCAGGCCCTAAAGTAATTTCGAATTCCAGTGGGGCGGAGCCTTAAAGTGCTTCAAAAACGATATTTGCAAAATCGTTCTTAGTGAGTACCTACGAGTAAAAGGAATCGTCCATCCCTAAAATAATTATTTCAGTAAAAGGAGCTATTAAAAAATTGAGCTGCAATTCTTTTACATGAACATTAATCTTTGACAAACCCAAAACTAACTTAAATTTGGCACTTGTGAAATGCACTGCTTAATGGCCTGGCTTAGACTGGAGCAATCACTATTAACAAAACAAAAAATAATTACTATTGACCAATAGCCAGTTTAAGCTACTTTTCAGTAGTGTGCTCAATTTGAAAAAGACTTCAAAATCTTCATAAAAAGTTCAACTTATATGTTCAAAATTTGCCTTGGCTAACCCAGCCTCATGGATAATCAGACCTCTCTCATTCTCTTCTACAACTCCTTCTGAAATTTTTTCTGATGCATGTTTTTGTCTGTTATGGATAGCCACAAGCCATTGACCCGTTGTTGAGGGCCAACATGGGCAAGTTCCTGGCTGCGCTGGAGGACCCCGACCTGAACGTGCGCCGAGTGGCGCTCGTGGCGCTCAACTCGGCGGCGCACAACAAGCCGTCACTCGTGAGAGACCTGCTCGACTCCGTACTGCCTCAGCTCTACAGGGAAACCTTCCTCAGAGTGAGTATCGATTTGAAGACATACATGTTGAAGGACCACCATTATGCATGAATATCGAGGGGTAATATGTGGAGCTGCTTAGAACACAGTTAGGTGTTTGGTGTAGTGTTCTTTTTTTCACTGCAGAAATAATATTTGTAATATTTATTTATATAATAGGCAACATATACCAGATGATCCCAAAGTCAGCTGCCAAAATTAGTGCATACTGAGAATCGCTAAGTAAACTTCCTTTTCAATGACTCTGAATAATATAAGCTCCAATTTTAAATAATTATACAGTAGACCCTCTCTTAACCGGCGCCCGGATTCTCTGCCTGGGGACAAAAGAGAGCTCGGTTTAACCCCTCTGAATTATGAAATGGGAAGCTTTAACTGGCCTTTTCTCGGAATTAAGAGACTTCTGTTCCCATCCTTATCGCTTTATTGATATAAAAACGTATCTGTTCAGGGTTTATTTAGAGATTGCATGGGAAACACAAAATTGAACCTTTAATATATTGTTGAATGTTCACCAAAGCCAGTTTTGTTTTATTTTGTGTTGAGTGCAGAGATACTGTACGGGAGCATTTATTTATTTATTTATTCGAAGGTATCAATAATACGTTTTATTTCACATAATTTCCTGTTTTAACCGGCCTTTTAGGTTAACCGGCCTAGTTATGGCCGGTTAAGAGAGCGAATACTGTATACTATATAATAAATAAATACCAAACCAAAATTATGATGGATGCAGATGACACTACAGCACTCATTAAGGGGAAGAGCGTAGATGATTTAAGAATAAGACTAAGATTATGATAAGAGAACTAGAAAATTGGTTTGGACTAAAGTTATTTTATTTGAATGCATTAAAAACAAATTAGACAATACAGCAATGGGGAAGTAAAGTTGATAGAAGATGACAAAGATTCAATTCAATTCAATTCAAATATCTTTATTCAAAGCTGTAAATACATACATGAATAGAGTCAACAATATCATATAATCAAATTGTCCAACAGTATAGAATAAAAATAAAATACTGTAAATGAAAAATCACAATATTCTTCTTATGTAAAATATGCATTTTGGAAATTAAAACAGAAATAAATGAATCATTAAAATTTATCAAAATTTATTAGATCCAGAGTGACTTGAGCATCTCAAATATTATCTTGAAGAGAAAAATTCTTCCAATGAATAACTACATTTTGTTAACAAAAAATCCTTAACCAAATTTCTAAACCCATTTTCATTAATCATAGATTTTAAATTTAGTGGGAAATGGTTTAAAAATTTAGCACCCATATAGGTTCCCTTTTTTGTAAAGAAGCTGAGATTGTGTTTGCTTAAGTCAATGTCATTCCTACGTCTAGTGCTATAAGAATGGACATTACTTCTGAGTTCTATTTTATTTATTTGATTTTTCACGCACATGACACATTCAAGAATGTATTGGTCATATACTGTTAATATACCTAATTGACAAAACTTATCTTTAACTGATATTTGGTGTTCCAAATTTAATATGATTCTTAAGGCTTTTTTTTGGAGTTTTAAAACTGAATCTAAATTTTTTTTAGACGTTCCCCCATAAATGGCTAAGCCATAGGATATGTGTGAGTGTATGTGCGCAAAATAGATAGATTTTAATGCATCAATGCCACACAAAAAAGACATTCGTCTTAAAATATATAAGCCTTGAGAAATTTTATTTGTCATACTTTCTACGTGATAGTCCCAACTTAGATTGCTGTCTACATAAAGCCCTAAGAATTTAGTTTTAATAAATTGATCGATCATCTCATCATCGATCAAAATTTTTAATTTGTGATTATCTTTATTTTGCTTGGTTGAGAATAGAATTTGATTGGTCTTATGACTGTTTAAAACTAGGTTATTGCCTATAAAATAGTCCTTAATGTGACTTAATTGTTCCTCACAAGCGAGTTTGAGATTTAGATGATCTTTTGCAGTCATAATTAGATTCGCATCATCAGCATACAAGATCAATCTACTGTTAGTTTCATTAATGGGTTTTAAAACAGATGGCATTCCTTGGACGTAACAGAGAAATAAAAGTGGGCCAAGAATAGACCCTTGCGGAACTCCATATTTGATTGTTAGTATTTTTGACTTATTTTTAATTACTTGATTGTTCTTTTTTGAAGATATTTCAACATACTGAGATCTATTGGAGAGATACGACTTAAACCAATTCAAAGTAATGTCCGGTAAGCCCAAAATTTTTAGTTTTCCCAGAAGTAATTCGTGAGATATGCTGTCAAAAGCTTTTGACAGATCCAGATATGATTGCCAAAATTGGTAAAATTATTAGGTGTTATTTGTGAAGAAAATCTCAAATGGCAAGAATGTAATTTATATATGTAAAATATTGAATAGTGAAATAGTGAATAGTTTACTTTCTTTTGAGAGTAATTTCACACAACTTGAGCTGACTTGTTATTTAATTTGTGAGAATTAGACTTTTAAAAATTTGCCTTTCAGGCCTCGATTGATACAGTTATGTTTTGTACAACTATTGGTTTTAGAAATTAGCAATTGGTCCTAGGAGCAACAATCCCCCCTTGAATAAATTACAGCGACCCAATATTATAATGCAAACAATAGATAAGCAGAACAATTAATCGTTACTGTCATTCACAGAATTTATTGCCGTATTCTCCTCATTTGTGAGATCGCTAGTGCTGACTGAATTAAACATTAATTCATATTTAAAAGATAAGGTTACAATACCTTGTGCTGTCATCAATCCTCATTTAGTCAAGATGACTAGATTCAGAGCATTTGCCCCATTTTCAAATCTTCATAGAGTCACAGTTAGTTTAAATAGTTCGAACACAAAGTCGTTGTCAAAATGAAAAATAACATAACACAGACACGAACATTTAACACACATTACGAAACGAGAATTAAGTAAAAATATTCCTAAATACAACTATTCTAACTGACTGTGACTGTTGAAAATGGAGCAAATGCCCCGAAACTAGACATCTCGACTAAATGAGGGATTGACGACGGCACAAGGTATTGTAACCTTTAACCTTATTTTTTAAATACATCTGAACTCAATCCAGGAGGCAATATCATGAATAAACATTAATTGTTGTCAATTCCTCTCCTAAAAAATTCCTGAGTAAAAAAAACATGCCTGGTGAATGAATGAGTGAGTGAATGATTAAAAAAAAATTGTTCCTATGGATTTTCCAAAATTTCAAGAACCCTCATCTCTAATTTTTTACCCAAATTTTTAATTATTTTCTAAATTAACCCTAGGAGCGGCCAGGCCAAATCGGTGCGTGTGCGCTAAGCGGCCAGCCGATTTTGGCCATTTTGCAGACGTTTTTTTAAAAATTAACAGTGTCCAAACTACTCATGATAACCTAGTCATATGCATATTCATTTTGTTCGGAAAAAGACGTAGATTATTTATAAAATAAATTGAATAGAATCCCTGTTGGTACGTTTTTCACAAAATGCGAAAAAACAAAATTTTTTGAAAAATTTTGAAATATTTTTCAAAAGTAGACGGCTAGAACTTTTACACTGATTTTTATGCAGACAATCTAAGATATACAAAATGTAGGTAATTTATTTCCCTACGTGGAAATATGTTTAGTTTGTCAGAAATATTTTTTTTACTCCTGATATAAGGGAAAATACAGAAAATGAACAAAATTTACAAAAGTGCCCTGTACATTTGAAAGATAAAAAAAGTAAATAATATATAAATATTATAGAATATGTGTAATATTACTAAACTGTACAATATATTTATTGGAAATAATGCGTTTTCATACCATAAAAAAATGTTGTTCTTTACTTTATATGTGTTGAAATTTGTTATTTTTATTTTCAAAAAACCAAATTTAGTTACTCAAAGCTTTATATAATTTGCATACAACTTGATAATATGATCAACTGTACATATTTTTGTAGTACATATCATCCTGAACAAGAAAATATATATATGTATAAGGAAATAGTAACGTATAAGTATAAGGAAATAGTAAATCTGACATAGGTTAGGCTACACACCGGCAATAGACACAATGGCCAAGCAATACAACTATTTCCGTCTTCTTCCACAGACCACCGGACGCGCCATAGAGGAAGGAATCGCTACTAATATGTATAACTTTTTCCTAAGAACAAAGTTATATGTTTTATAACACGCTAAACTCATAATTAATTGTTTTAATACGTGATTTATAAATTGCCGTATTTCCGGCAAATTGGCCAAACTATGCACCGCACATTTTAGCTGATTTCAAAAATTATTTTTCCTATTTTCCGACGTCATATGACAAATGTTTACCACTGTAAATGAAAGAATAAATCGTGTTCTTTTCAATTGTACCAACGGCTTTCTGATTGGTCAAAAAATACAAAAACTAGAATTTTTTTAAAAACATATGTTTTTAGACGTTTCGTGATTTTTGAGTCGAAAATTTTTCGCGCGCTAAATTTTGTTCAAATTATAATACGAATTGCGTCGATCAATTACTGCTACAAGGTTCGATTATGTACGAAAATGAAAGTTTGGAATGTCCTCTTTAAAATGGTATCAATATTATAACGTTTATAGATCGTCTTCAATGTGAAATGAGTGGTTGAAAAAAAAATGACCTATATTGCCGGAATACGGCAATTGACGATTTTCGCAAAAATGAAATTGCCGGATATCCGGCAATGGCCGCTTCTAGGGTTAATGTTGTATTTTATCGTTTGCCGCAGAAAGAGCTGATCCGGGAGGTGGAGATGGGCCCGTTCAAACACAAGGTGGACGACGGGCTGGACATACGCAAGGCGGCGTTTGAGTGCATGTACACGCTGCTGGACTCGTGCCTCGACCGCCTCGACATCTTCGTGTTCCTGCAGCACCTGGAGCACGGCCTCGGCGACCACTACGACATCAAGATGCTGGCCTACCTGATGGTGGCGCGGTTGGCGCAGCTCGCACCCACCGCCGTCCTCCAGAGTACGTAACAATTAGATAACTTTTACTTAAAACCCAGTCTTGAAAAAAGTGGCTGTAATTAAGAGTCATCTTCACCCCTGGGCCAGTAGCCCATTGTTGCGCAGTCGGCAATGTTAACCATATGGCTTTTATACTAAAACATGGTATTTGATTCCCATGTTTCAGACACAGTTTTTCAACTGATTTTCTTTAAACTTGGTAAGTGTTTATTTGAATAGTTATATTAGGCTTCTCATACCTCAAAATTTTTAAAAGTTAACAAATATTACTTTCTGTGACGTCGCAAAGTAACTTGATTTTCTCTTGTAATATTTGTTAGATTTTCAAAATTTTAAGGTATGATAAGCCTAATATAACTATTCAACTAAACACTTACCAAGTTTAAAAGAAAATCGGTTGAAAAACGGCGTCCGAAACAGGAGAATCAAATACCATATTTTGCATTAAAAGCCGTATGGTTAATATTGCCGCCTGCGCAACAATGGGCCACTGGCCCAGGGGTGAAGATGACTCTTAAGTTTTCATCACACTATCACTTTGCCCACAATAATAATATGGGGAACTATACAGGAATTTTCTACCAGTGTGAAAATTTATAAACTGGAGACTCTTGGTTTCATGTATTGGAGACTCAAAATCCGTCAATTAAAGGTTCATGTGCACCAATCGGAAGCTCTCATTTTTATTGAATGGAAGCACTCTTGTCCACCGATGGGCCTGAGTCTGCTGTTCAGAGACTAGTTTCCGCCCTTAAGGGCACGCACTCTTTTCACTATGGTGCCTCTTTGGCCTTAATTATTGATGAATATTAATAATTATTTAATAAGAATAAGTGTACTGGTTTGAATTATATTGAGAAAAAGTGGTGGGTAAATATACAAGAATTTTATGGATTGAATTTTGTGTGCACCCTGCATATGGAAAACAGATTTTTTCAACGTTTCTTAGATTGTAAAATAAGGTTTTAGAGCTCTTGTGTTGCAAATCAGCTGGTGATTTCCCACAATAATTAGTTTCGATTCTCGACACCAGTAACAATTTTAGCAAAAGTAGCGCTCGATTTTTTTCACTTGACTAAATTAGATTATAAGTTGTCCTTTTTTTTTACAAACTAGTGAGTCAAGTCAAAGAATATAAACTCAGCTATAAAAATACTTGATACCTGAGTACTCACCCTATCCTCTACTTTTACCTTGATTTTTGATCCGTCCACGTAAAAATATAGTATATAATATGTATCAATAATTTAATACGAGGTATATTCGGAAAGTAAGTTCCGTTTTTAAATAAAAAAAGAACAAGTACAGATACAGCAAAAACATTTATTGCATTCAAATCTACATTTCTTACATTATTTTTCGACATAACTCCCGTTATTTTCCAGGCATTTGTCATAGCGTGGCACAAGTTTTTGTATACCCTCTTCGTAGAATTTTGCCGCCTGTGTAGTCAACCATGATGTAACACGTTCTTTCAGCTCTTCGTCGCTGTTTAACCGCTGACCGCCAAGGAAAGACTACAATCAATAAAGATGTTTATTGCGAAACGCTCAAGAAACTGCGCCGCCATTGACTATGTACACTAACGTAGTGTACAAAGTCAATGGCGCCGCGCAATACAGAACAAGCGCCGAGGAATGCTGACAAAAGGCGTGGTTTTCATTCACGATAATGCTCGACCACACACTGCCAATGTGACAAAATCACTCCTTCAGGGCTTTGGCTGGGACGTGTTTGACCATCCGCCGTACAGCCCCGACCTCGCTCCTAGCGACTTTCATTTGTTTCTCCATCTGAAGTCTTTCCTTGGCGGTCAGTGTTTAAACAGCGACGAAGAGCTGAAAGAATGTGTTACATCATGGTTGACTACACAGGCGGCAAAATTCTACGAAGAGGGTGTACAGAAACTTGTGCCACGCTATGACAAATGCCTGGAAAATCACAGGAGTTATGTTGAAAAATAATGTAAGAAATGTAGATTTGAATGCAATAAATTTTTTTGCTGTATCTGTATTAGTTCTTTTTTTATTTAAAAACGGAACGTACTTTCCGAATATACCTCGTATATTTATATATATTAATTATTTAATATAGGCTATATTAAATTATTTTACTTAGTTGATATAATTCCTAATTAGTATCATTACCCTACTTAATATCAAACTATTTAACATATTTAAGATATAGTTAGTATCTCTAATACTATTAATATTTCATATTAAATATTTTATACAGTTAGAGTGTAAAGAGGAGTCAACTGCAACAGTACAAGTGATACGGTACTTAACAAATCTTGTGGCATAGCATTTTAACCTATAACATCGCGGCCTTGGTGGCAGAGCTATTAGTAGAGCCTCTTCCATTTTGCTGTGACTCTTTAATGGTGAATCTTACAAAAGACAATTAAAGAGCATCCACTGTTGTCCGCAAAGTGTGTGTCACGGATACTTGGCACTCTTTTGATCTAAGTAGTTTTGAGGAAATCAGAAATTAAATTGATTTTCCTCTTGCAGATGACAGGGAAAGGGGGCCTCATTAAGCACTTAACAATGTCCACAAGGCAATTGGTATGTTAAACAATACTTACTAGTCTCATAGATGTCATTTTTCCCTCTTGATTTTTTTAAATAATCTGATCATGCGGTTTGCAGGGCTAGAAAAGATAGTGGAACCTCTGAGGCATACTTGCACAATGAAAGTAAAGGCTAATTCAGTCAAGCAGGAGTTTGAGAAGCAGGACGAGTTAAAGAGGTCGGCGATGAGGGCGGTGGCTGCCCTGCTCACCATTCCCGACGCAGGTAGGTGGCTCTCATAACATCTGTACAAGGTTACAGTCCTATCCTACCATCAATAACTTGGTCTCAGTATTTCTCGTGTTTTTTTTATGTTTTTTATAGCACATTTTGTGAAATAATCATTTTTATGTAAACTTACATACAGTAGAACCTCTCACTCATACCGTTACTCTCTGTTCTCCGTCACTGTATGCAGTGTACGTATAATTTAATTACCAGCACATGTTGATACTTTAACGTGTGTTAGTCAGGGTGTCTACTGTTCACTGAAGTCACCGAAAGTCACCGATTTTAGTTAATGGTCACCGAAGTCACCAAAAAGTCACTGATTTTTCTTTAAAATGCAAGGAAAGGCACACATTTTTAATATAAATTGTGAAAATAATGTGATTGCGAGCAAAATTTTTGCGACTTTTACAATTTTCCCCCAACATTTTCTATCTTAGAGACGGAAAAGTCATTGATTTTTAACAATTTTCACCCCTAAAAGTCACCAAAAAGTCCCTGATTTTTATATCTCTTTAGCAGTTGACACCCTGGTTAGTTGACATGTGCCAAAATTGTATGCGCTATTGCAATTGAACTTGAAGTCAATAACACTTGCACAGGGTTTAGTGTCTCCAAAAAATCTTTAAAATCTACAGACAGTACAGGTTTAAAACAAAATTTCTGTTATCCGTCTATTCAATTAATAGTCCCAGTCCCAAGGGTGACCCAGTTAAAGAGGAGTAGTTTATCTTCACTGTAGTTCATCTTCCTTATCATCAACCCCCTGTTGGAGGAATTTGATAGTGTTAAGACCGAAATAGTTATTTGTGCTTCTAGGGACTAAAGTACAATGTTTCTCCTTGAAGGGAAACTGTTGTCGCCCGAAGGCGAAGCCGAGGGTGACAATTTCCCTGAGGGCGAAATGTAAATAAACACGCACACTGCTCACTCACAGTCTAATATAGGTTATTGGGAGATAAGCTACATTAGACTGTGGCTCACTGCTGACAGAATGGTCAGTAGTGAGCAGCAGCTACAGCTGCTATTAGTAAACAATGAGTAACAAAACAAATACAAGTAACAGCTGACTGTGGCTCATGTTCTTTTTAATCTCTCTTTTAATGTTATTCTTATGTAACTAACTTTAGCCCCGTGGTACAAAAAAAGTTGAGTTTTCCCTAGGTTTGACTGGGACGGTGGCGACGTTCTGTAATCCAGCTACTTGGAGGTCACGAATTGTGGATAGTTATAAGCGATGCCTTGTGTATGCGATGTTCCTTGGTGGGGATTAACGTCCGCACTAGTGAACATTAGTTCATCCATAAGGACCATCCTCATAATTAGACCAATTCGTAAATTGGAGGTTGAAATTGTGGTTCGGATCCCACGTTAAACTGTAGGTCCCTAGATACCATTGGCTGTTGGGCTATTAATTAACAGTCCTGTCTAAGGAGAATGTCGGCCTTAGTCAGTAACAAGACTACAAGATCGCGCCACAATCATCCTACACTCATCTCTCATTCATATTCAGGTTAAAATACCCACTATGTGAGGTCCCTGTCTCAATATAGTGATATAGTGATATAGGTAGAAAAATTAAGTATTCAAGTCACATGGGATAAAAACTATTACTTTAGTACTCTATTCCAATGAGTAAAATACGGCTTTAGATAGTAGGTGGAGGAAAAAGTATAATAAAACTCCCCTGTGCTCAAAGATATTTGTATACCAGGATTTGGTGATTTTAGTTGGCAAAACTGGCTAAGTGAATAGTTTTAAAATGTTAGATGCTGTTTCTTTTCACCTCTCTCACAATGAAGAGTGCCTCATGTTTTTATTCAGTTTCTAAAAAATTGTTCAATTTTTTAACAATGACACATTTAATTTACTCATTGGCATCTGAAGTTTCCTTTATTTTACAATTATGTTTTCTGTTACAGAGAAAAATCCTCATTTGAGTGAATTTGTGACAACAATCAAAGCGACGCCAGAACTTCAGGTGATTTTCGACTCCATTCAAAAAGACTCATCATTACTAAACCAAGATTCTAACATGATGGACTTAAGCTGAGTGTTTGTCTACCCTCTTGTTATTATTATCGTAATATATAAGGCGAAAAACACGTTTCCTACTTTTATGTTATCGATTGCTAAGTTATATTTCATTTCTACAGAGAACACTTGTATTAATTTACTTAAACATCTGGTCAAATTTTTGTATGTATATAATTTATAAGCGTTAGCCGTAGATCGGAACTGGATTGAATATTTGCAGTCTCGTTTTGTATGAATGAATGTACAATTCTGATCGGCTAATCTTAATGTAAATGTATCTTTACAATAAAATTCCTTTAACAAATTCTGAATGGTCATTCCCTTACCAAATCAAGACTTGGGAAGTTAAAAAAGAATTTTAAAACAAGTTTTTGTACCAAACTTTATTTGTATAAAAAAAATCAAAGCGTTTCCTAGTTATGTACATTTATGTATTAATTTATGTAAATAAATTATTTATCGTAACATTTCAATGGTGTATCACAGAATTAAATAACATGTATAGAATAAAATGCATTTTTTAATACTGCAAGTTAAAATACTTCTAAAAAAAATAGGAACTATATATCTAATACTGTTCAAGATATTGTTGCTTACCTTCTATGCATTTTATTCTTAACAGAAAATATGTTGAAAATAGTTTGTTATGAGATATTTATGGTTAGTTCTCCAGTTTTAATTACCTTGTGTATAATTTAAGAAAGATGTAGATTTATAAAATATTTTCTTGCATGTTTACTGACTTGTAAGTTTTTAACTAATCAGAATTCGGTGAAAATTGCAAACATTGACTTCTCTTTAATACAACTCCTAAAATCTTGGTTGTCCTAAAACGCAAAGCCTTTGGATTAACAGTGTATTATTTTATGAAAAAATCTATTCACATTCAATCTTATCCATTTCACTAATCCTTATCATGAAATACCTCCAATATCTTTTTTACTAAAAACCTACTATCAGTTTCATCCCACACAGTTTTGATTTTTTCATTCAAAATAATTATAAAACTATTACAACTTAAATAAATAAATACTGTCATATCCTAATATTAATTCAAGCTATATGGCACACCCAGTGTTGAGAGAGGTAGTAGAGGTGGAGGCTGGTGCAAGCCATAGCAACAATGTTGCCAACGGCAACGAGAGCATGCAAGCGGCGGAAGGTGAAATGTTTCTTCTTGTAGAACGGACAAGAAAGCAAAGGGCCAGGGGAAAAGTGGCCGACCTCTCGGCCTACACCTGCCGCGGCTTCTAACTGTGTCTTCTCCGTGATCAGACGGATCACTGACGGAACAACGTACAGGCGGATGGTCAACTGTAGAAGGAAACAGAGACTCAGTGCTACCACCTGGAAAAAAATTTCATCAGTCAGCTGTTGAAAAACAGAAATACGTCACATTATTGGATTGTACGATTTTCATGATTTCTATTTTCTCTAAACTAGAGTCCTAGAATAAATATATAATTTTCAAACAAGAAAATCTGAAATTAAGAGTTGTTTTATATGTAGAGTTGTCACACATATTATGATAGTTGAGAAATGTAGTTGAACTGGGGTAGTAGGTGCAAAGCTCCGTTGTGTCATGGGAGCCGCTCCCAACCGTGCTGCAGTATTCCGGAGTTTGTTTATCGATAAAAAACTGGTGTGGAACTCTTAATTACCATTCTGGAGAACAATATTTACTTCTTAAGAACATCACTATTACCTAGCCATTGTAACAATGTGTTTTAAATCTTTTGTAATGTCAATCTGTCTATTATGTTCCAAATGTATTTGGTATATTTTAGAACATCATTCCCCTTTCAGCTATTCACTACAGTTTTATGCCTCAAGATTATAAAAAAAGTAGTATTGTTCAGGGATTTCTATTAGAAAGCACTGATACAAGGAGGGTGTCTACTGGTCACTAAAGTCACGGATTGTAGTTAGTGGTTACGGAAGCCACAGAACAGTCACTAATTTTTTCTTAATACCCAAGAAATGTAATGGATTTTTTGTAAAAATTGGGAAAATAAATGCGACTATGAGTAAAATTTTTGCAACGTTTGAAATTTCCCCCAAAATTTGTAAAAAGACCACACTAAAGTGACAATAGTTTGTAACAGTTAGCATCCTCAAAAGTCACTGATATCTATTTGGCAGTAGACACCCTGAATTAGATGATCACTTTAAAAAAAAAAATTTCAAGTGAATCTTGTACTCTATTGGGGTACCTGTATCATCTCTGGAGTCTTCATGTTCGATGAGTGGTGCAGTTTGGTGAATGACAAGAGTGTGACAAGACTAAGGAAACTGTTGATGCTGAAGTATTTGGGGAACAGAACCTTCTGAACTGCCCCAAAGTCGTGTCTCGGCAAGTTAAAATATAGGGCAAGACCTGTAAAAATTTAAGTTGAACTCTTGCTGGTTACAAAGTAATCTTGGACTTCACTTTCTGTAGTAGGTAAAATAAAACCATTGATGCATATCAGTGAACTCAATGAATTTGGTAGAAATTTTAACGTAATTATTTTTCCTACTTAAACTTTTATCGGGATGTAAAAATAAGTGATACAGAGTATTGTTGATTAAAAATTAAAACAAAAACCTTTTGTTATACCTGTCTAACTCATCCTCGTTGGTTTCTCATACCTCAAGATCTCATCATTTATTCCATCATGGTTCTTTCACAACAGACACTAGCAACACAGGATGTGAGCAGTAACATGCATTGTAGTTCTATCAACCGGACTCCCTTGACCAATAAACATAAGGCATTAAGGTTGGGTTAGTTCAGCCGCAGAAATGGATGTGCTAGGGTATTTCAGTGTCTGTATCTAAAAAGATTCTAGCTATTTCAACTAAAAGTAAAAACTCTAATTGTTAAAACTTTATATTTTTTATATTTTCTGACCACATCAGGAATGTTATTGAGTATGAAAAATTTTTTTGGATCAATCCAGTATAATATAAAATGACAAATCAGGATATAGTGTATTAGGGCCCAAATAAAGTTAAAAAATGCAGAGGTTTAATTTTATGAAATAACTAGCTGTTTCCCGTCACGGCTTCGCCCGTGATTGAATTTTTTTTAGGTAATAAAATCTTTAAAAGAGCAACAAAATCTTTTTCCCTAAGAATGACATTGAAACAACAAAGTACTGTGTGTTGAGCTCTGAGGGAATTTTGCAAAACATTTTCTTAATGAGAACCATTAAGCAACAAAGAACAACCATGTCAAATTTCAACCCCGTAGGCCCTACAGTCATTTTAAAATCATGTAGGGCTGAGCCCTAAAGAACATAAAAACTTATATATCTAAAACTGTTTCTTAATAAACACCTATTAGCAAAACGAAACATAAACGTAACATAAACATAAATTTCCACACCATAGGATTTATGGTAATTTTAAGGATTTGTGGGGGGAAGCCCTGGATTAATTTTCAAGTTCTATGGGGCAGAGCCCTAAAGAACTTCTAAAACTGTATATGTAAACGCATTTCTAAGTGAGCACCTATTTGCAAAATGGAGCATCCACGTTAGATTTTAATCCCTTAGCATATATGGTCATTTTGAGGTTCTGTAGGGTGGAGCCCTAAAGTAAATTTGCTAAATTGATTCTTAGTGAGCAACTATGAGCAAAGATAAACGTCAATGTCAACTTTCAATCCCGCGGGCCCAGAGTAATTTTCAAGACTTGTGGGACGGAGCCCTAAAGAATTTCAAAATATATATTTGAAAAAACTTTTCTTAGTGAGCATCCTTCCTATGCTAAGAGGAACGTCCATGTCAAATTTCAACCCCGGAGACCATAAAATGTTTTTGAAGTCCTGTTGGGCAGAGAACTAAAGAACTTCGAAAACTATATTTGCAAAACCGTTTCTTAGTAAGCACCCATGAGCAAAGAGGAATGTCCATGTCAAATTTCAACAACGCGAAGGCCCTAATGTAATTTTGAAATCCAGTGGGGTAGAGCCCTAAAGTGCTTTAAAAGCTATATTTGCAAACCCTTTTCTTAGTGAGTACCCATGAGCAAAGGGAATCCTCCATCATATTTCAACCCCGTGGGGCCTTAAGTAATTTGAAAGTCCAGTGGGGCGGAGACCTAAACGGCTTCAAAACTATATTTGCAGAACGTTTCTTGGATTAGATAGATAGTACCTGAGCTAAGAGAATCGTCCTTGTCAAATTTCAACACGTAGGCTATAGATTCTTTGAGGTAGAGCCCTAAACAATTTTGAAAACTATAATGGTAAAACAGTTTCTTAGTGAGCACCCATGAGCAAAGAGGAACGTCCATGTCAAAAATTTCAACCCCGCGAATGCCCTAAAGTAGTTTTGAAATCCAGTGTGGCGGAGCTCTTAAGTGCTTCAAAAACTATATTTGCAAAACTGTTTGTTAGTACCTATGAACTGTAAAAAAATATAGTAATAAAATACGAAATAAAGTATACTGCACTTAATACAACCAAAGTACACCACACTAAAAGTAATAGTACATCACTCTAATCTTGACAATAACAAACATAAATAAACATTATCTCACATCTGGTTACTTCTATGCTTATAAGAATCATCATGTGGCAGATGTAAACAAACCTAATTCAATATCCATTATCATATGTTAGAATACAAAAATGAAAATGTTGCTTCCATAAGAATAACATGGTAACTTTGAGGACGTCTAGGGCGTAGACCTTTGTGAATATTAATATGAAAATAGTCAGACTTTCCTATTTTAAGCCTAAAGAATGAGTATACCAAATTTCAGTACTGTAGCTAGTCGGGAAGTTGGAGAATTAGTGATGAGTGAGTCAGTGAGTGAGTGAGTGAGGGCTTTGCCTTTTATAGATATAGATTGTATAATTTACATGATACTCAAAGTGGGTACAGTTCACACTCAATACCCAAGGATAATAGAATACGGGAGGTTGTCTCGTTCGCATATGCAGCAAATTTGTGCAACGTCATCGGCCGACCCATCAGCTGGCTGCTTAGAATCAGATGTCAACATTCATTGTTTACATTCTCTTTGTTTTTGTTTGCCTCGTGTTTTTGCCGTTAATATTAATTTGCGGTTAGGTTTTACTATCTAGAAATTAATTACGATTAAATTTATCAAAATTAATGTCAAAATTTTATTATTTGAAATGTGTTGCCTCAGTTTTTTAATTAACACAATTACGAAAAGAATAACTGTTCCAAAATTTTTATTGTATTAAGATCAGTGGATTTGATTTTATTGTTTTTAATGCCTGGGGAGAGGTGCGCTGTTGCTTCTTGCAACAACAGTCGCGTTAAAACAAGAAAACTCGAAGATAAAAAAGTAATTTACCATAAGTTTCCTAAAGACAAGGCCACTTGTGACGAATGGATTCTTCTATGCAATCGCCCGGATAATTTTAACCCTCAAACTTCTGCAATTTGTTCGGATCATTTTATTGAAGAAGACTATGTTAGGGACTTGAAAGCAGAACTCCTTAGCATAGGTGTGCGCAGGGTCTGAGCTCTGTGGGTGCCAAGCATGAAAATGGCGCCCCCTCTCGCCCCCTGCCATCCCTCACCAACCCGCTCTCCAAGCCTAAATGTCACATTCCCACTGCTCTTATTTGCTGTTAAAAACATAAACTTGAATAACTAGAATTCATATTTTAGGATTGCCAACTCAAAGATAAGAGTTTTTTAGTTTGAATTTTAATTGCAGAATTTTATAATAATATTAGGAAAATAGGAACTATTTATCCAATGCGTATTGCCAAAGAAACTAATAGTAAATTGATGTTGAAATCCATAGGCTTTTAAAATAACCAGAATTGTGACAAAATTGTAGGTAGGGCCTACAATAAAATTGACTTTGATTAATCAAGTAGAAACTTGACATTTCAACACCGTCGCAAACGCAAACAGTACAGTATAGCGGCGAGCGGCCCGTGCGTCCGCACGGGACCTCATTGTGTTGCCGGTTTCGGGGGCCAATGATCCCTTGAAAGAGTCGGTAAGAAACTCGCATTTTTTTAGAGTATACAAATGTGTTGTCTCCACATTATCTTTTCATTTCGTCCTTTAAATTGAAATTTTTCTAAGAAATTAAACGCCGCAGATTTAACAATACAAATAAATAGATGGATTTGTTCCAAATTAAAATTCCTTAAAAATCAATTAAAACAATTCAAGTACACTTGAGCAATTGAAGATTGAATATTGTCGAATGCTCAATATTTACCGTACCGTGTAGGCCTATTCATTGTCTTAAGACGATGTATTGAAGTTTGAATTCTCTTAATCAGAACTTCGTCATACCGGACGTCCCAGTTATCAGCTCAGATAAAATTTTCCCACACAGTCTACACAGGTGTATTGTTGAAAGGAGCTTACCAATTGTTACACATTTATGATATTTTAATAACAATATTTTTATTCAGTAGGCAAACGAGATACAGTACATCTACGTCCCTGTCCCTCCAAATATTTAAAAATTGTTTATGTTTAGAATTAAGTTCTGGTTTAAGATGTGAACAAAATTAAGTGGTGCAGGATACCGGAAACGTAAAAAACAAAAGAAGAAAGAGCTAAACAAAATAAACTAAATTCTTATAAATATATTTATTATTTGTTTATAAAACGAATTTTGTTAACTAATTCATAGTTTTTTTTTTTTCATTTTAAACATTTGGTGAACAGTATTGACCTTTTTATGGCCTACCACAGTCTACAACTAACACGGTACCAACAACGCATGAGATTGGGTGTGAAAGTCAGTTTTATCACGAGTTAAACGACAGGGAGCAGGGTTTGGACGGTCGAAAACGAAAACATAATTATTAAGAGCCTACGGTATTGATTACTTTTATTTTAATAATCTAACTTCATTAAACCAAAAACTTACCTTCCATTTCTTTGTTACATGCCACGATGTCATCAAACGCTAACGAAAACATACATCTACACTCCAAAGAAAGAGAAAGAAACTCAAAAGAAAGAGGAAGTATGGAGAGGTATATCTATTCCTGTTCCTTTTGAATAATAAAAGAAGATAAAAAATATTTGATACAAATCCAAACGCAGATATGACATAATGGTTCACTTCCTGTCCGTCCTTCTGAGAAATGGAACGCTGAACTACACCACTCGCACGCACATGTTCCTTGCCGAATTTCATACACTCAAAACATCTGACTGATCAATTTAAAGTTTGTGATTTTTAATATTTAAATAATTTTGTTAACATAATTATGTACCGGTAACTTAACACCACTTTTCATTTCACTACATATTTTAACTATATTTAAAACCAATCGATATTTTCGTACAGTTCTTGAATTTAAGTAAATCTTGTGATTTTTGCGCCAATGGCGCCCCCCTCAGGCCCGTCTGGAGCTTCCGTGGGTGCCGCGGCACCCATGGCACCCATCGTGCGCACGCCTATGCTCCTTAGTCTTACTCCAAAAAGAAATTTAAAGCATGGAACAGTACCGAGTCGAAATTTAAGACCAAATATCAGTGTTCAAATTGACCTAATCGATGAAAGTTTTACAGAACGTTCTATTGACAGTAAGGTGAATGATGAACTTTCTGCGGGACACTCTGTAACGAATGAAATTGAGAGACAATTGACTATCAATGTTAAACCTCACTCAGATAATAGTTCTTCAAGCATTGAACAAAAATCCGTTGACAAACTACAGGAAGAGAACGATCTCCTTAAAGAGACAATTGCTTTTTTGGAAAAGAAAATTAAAATTGACAATCATCAAATAAAAAGACTAAAAAAAGAAAACATCTACCTCAAACGGAAAAATGAAAAAACCTCCCAAACCTTAACTAAAATGAAAAAATCTCTTTCTGGCTTATTAACAGAAAATCAGCAAAAATTATTGTTTGGCATGAAGAAAAAAATCAAATGGACACCCGACGAAATTTCTCTAGCATTTACATTACGCTATTTTAGTAAAAGGTGCTATTTGTTTTTAAAAAGAAAAATGAACATCCCTCTGCCAGGTATCTCAACTTTACAACGTTGGGCATCGACGTTCGACATGCGAAAAGGTTTGTTGGAATCTGTTTTTCAGTATCTTGAGGTTGCCAAGTCTACTTTAAAAGAACATGAACGAGTAGTAGTCCTCCAGTATGATGAGATGAAAATAAAAAATGTCATGGAGTACGATAAAAAAAATGATGAAATTGTTGGACCACATTCTTTGATGCAAGTAATCTTAGCCCGAGGTCTTTTCTCAAAGTGGAAGCAGCCAATTTATGTGAACTTTGATACCCAGATTACTAAAGAAATTCTCAATTCTGCGATTGAAAAACTAAGTGAAGTTGGATACACGGTGAAAGCATGTGTGAGTGATATGGGTGGCGGTAATGTAGGTTTGTGGAAGGAACTTGCGATCTCTACAGAGAAAACCTATTTCATCTCATCTAACAACACCAAAGTTCATGTATTTGCTGATGTGCCCCATATATTAAAACTAATACGCAATTGGCTGTTGGACACAGGTTTTGTACTTCAGAATGGAGATATTATAAGTAAAGATCCTATTAACGACCTAATAAAACTTGAGGAGAGCCAGGATTTAAAGACTTGCTTTAAACTAACAGAAAATCACATAAATGTTGACAAAATACACAGACAGAATGTTAGGAAAGCCAGTCAACTCCTTTCACATTCTACAGCGACTGCATTACAATGCAATTATCCTGATAGTGAAATAGCTAAAGTTACTAGTAACTTTATTGAACTTACCAATCAGTGGTTCGATTTAATGAACAGTTTCAAGCCTAACAAATATGGTAAACCTTTCCAAAAAGCATATGGCCAAGACCTCGAGGGACAAAACGAAATCCTCCGAAAAATGTTAGAAGTTATGCGAACTATGAGGTGCCGTGGAAAAAGATGTATGCAACTCTTTCAAAAGGGATGTATAATCTCAATAACATCATTACAAGAGTTGCTAGAAGACCTGATGAGTGAGTATCAAATAAATTATGTGCTCACCCACAGACTGAACCAGGACAGCCTCGAAAATCTTTTTTCCCAGATAAGATCTAGGGGTGGACTTAATGATCACCCATCGCCCTTGGACGCTCTTTTTAGAATTCGAATGATAACCCTTGGAAAGACGCAGGGTATGTTGCAAAATAATACTAACACTAACAATGCCAATGAAGATCCTGACGAGTTCGTTGTTAAGTAAAGTTCTGAAAGCAACTGGAATCAAAATACACGAAGAAACTGCCTTAGAACCAAATGAAAACGATGAAAGCGCCATAGGTTTTTATGACTGTGATTCAGAAACAAATGATTTGAAATCAAATGCCTTGGAGTATCTGGCAGGTAAGAATATATGCTATGTTAATAAACTTACGTAAAATGTAATAAGCCTAAATTAACTTACTACTAACCTATATTTAAAATATACCTTTTTTTGCACTTGAACCACACATAGAAATGGTACAGTTTAAAACTATAGACTCAAAAAAAATGTCAATAGCCTATTATTGCTCCGTAATTTTTTTATTTAGCACTTACTAATTCTAATCACGGGAGTATAACAGATGTTGCAGACCAATCGTGCACCCCTTATTGAATTATTTTTTTGAAAGGGCTTTCCTTTCACTAGGAACTCAGTCATATTGTAAACTTTGTGAAAAAATAAATGACAAAACTAATATAGGCATAGAATCTAACAAAATGGCTAAAAGAGGGGCTTTTCTACTTAAAATTAATGACTCCCAGTCTGGATAGGTTACTTATTATAGTAGAGTATACCTTTTACAATGAAATTAACCGAACAACAATCAATAGAACGTAACCGGTTTACCTATGAAGGTTCAAACTTAATTTCGCTAATTTTGTAAATTTTAAAAGGGATTTTTACTGGTGGCCCAAATCACAGCGTATTTTTAGATCAGTGGATCTTTGTTTTCTCGTTATAAATTTTTGAATGTGTATAATATTAGGCCTAGGCATGTTTTCGGTGTTTTATAATTGTCATTATGTTACAGGTTGGGTTGCAAAAAAACACAAATCTGACTATCCATATCTGGACGATAAATCCAGAAGTGCAAAAGACATTCAGTGTGGACCGAGTGAAATTAGTAATTCCTGGATAGGACATTTGTCTTATGGTGGCTTAACATTTCCATCTCAAGAATGGTTGAATCAAGCCCATTTCCTCAATGCTGAGTTTGAATCCATACATAAGCATTCTTTAGTTAAGGGGCCTGGTGTGATATCAAACTTAACTAAACAAATCGCTCTAGAACACCCGGAAATACCACATGTTGTGGTAAAGACTTGTATAAAACAAAGAACATTCATAAGGTTGAAGTTTCTGAACCATCGTATTTTTTGTAAGAGAAAAAACGATGACTGTAGAAGAACTGTAAAAAAGTTTAAGAAAATTGTCTTGTAGACAATAATAATCATGAAGCTATATTGTAACTTTGTGTTTGTATCTTATTTTAAAGCAGAGATTGTTATAAAGAGCAAACATTCATTTTGCGTTTTAGTAATAAACAACATCCATACTGTTTTGAACGATTTCGATCTTTATGTAGTGTTATGTTCTAATTGTAGATGATTTTTATGATATAAAAATATTTGATTATAATAAATAATAACTAACTAGTGGATGGTTCCCGATGTACGGGAGCTTAAGGCCAACATGCAGTCTATTAGGATATCCAAGCAGTAAAACCCCGCACAGTAACTTATTCAGTTTTAGTTTATTTCATTTGCTGTAAACTAAATCATTAAAACAGTTTTACACAGTATAATAAGCATGATGTCAATGCCCTTTTTGGAAAACTAACTCAAATACTTAAATAAAATAACTATAACGTAGGCCTACGGTAAAAAACAAATGACAGCAAGAAATATATATCATTGAGCAAATTATTTACTTTAAGTGAAAAAAATAAACCTATAAAAGTAGATATTATTTTTATTTATACTAAAAGACATTTAAACAAAATTTGTTGGGATAGATTCTGTAACGATGGCATCGAAAATAGGATTCATCACTACATGCATTGGGAATTGGGAATTTGGGAATTTTATGCCCCTACCGTAGGCATAAAAATATTATTACTTATTATTACTAATAATAAATTAGTCTTACTAATAAAATTGTTCAACCTTTTATATTATGCCTAATTTGTTAAAGTCAAACAAACTGACTTTTACAACAAAATCATCATTATGAAAATTAAAAATCCTACCCAATTCATTCAAACAAATATTGTTCTATAAAACAAATTGTTACATAAACTCGTGAAAGTTAGGAAAATTCTCAAAGAATTGTTACTTTAATCAACGTAAACAATATTGAAAACATAATAAAATCATAATTTGTAATAATATAATGAAATGGCATGAATAAAATACGGCATTATTATTAAATCTGTTGCCCCCGATAAAATGACAACATTAGAACTATTATTCTCTTGATTAGTTCAGTTTTTTCTCACTGGTTTCGCTAGGGTGGACAGGGTCGGCCGGTGACGTAACGATTCCAGCTGTTACTGTCTACATAGGCCTTATGGGAATGAGACAACCTCTTCTGTTTCTTTTTAATAGCCTTGCTCAATACCTACTTAAACTGTTTCTAGAATTTCCTCCCCTGAAATTATTTTCATAACTTTATAATCTCCCTTCCTGTAGATAAGTTTTATAGTGATTCATTTGCTGTTTTGATGATGTTTTCAGATACATAGTAGTCTTGGACTTGACTTTCTGTACTAGTTTTAATGAAATCATTGATGCATATCAGTGAACTCAATGAATTCGGTGGAAATATATTTGGTGTTTTGAGTCTAATCATTCATTAAACACGTGGGCAAAGTTGGGAAGGTTGATCGCCCTTCATTAGTCGAGATAAAATTTTATAAAGTATTAAATTTGGTCATATGGAATGTGTTTACCCACAAACAAAACGGAAGATTGAAAGATAACACTACAATCCAGTACAATAATAAGTAGTTAAATTAATCATAGGCTAGTCTTATCCCCCAACTTAGAAGCTCTATTAAAATCGTTCTCATAGTTCAGCAGTTGATTAGCTATTAAGTTTAAGATAGGGTCTACTATAAAAGTTTCTTTGTTCTGATCAAAATTAAAGGACCTTTCCCGACCTTGAGAAAGCTGCTTGTTATATCATTACACAGCGTACCTGACACAAATGTCATCCAGAACTGGTTGCCGACGTGCATGCTGAAGGATGACAGGTAGATGAGGTTCACGAGAGTTGACGGGGGCTTGGCGGAGGCGGAGGCTGACTGTCCGAGAGACGAGGAGATGATCAGTACAGCCAACACCATCACAAGATGGGCCGGCTGCGTGGAGTGGAACAGCACACTGGGGTACAAGAGAGATGATCAATCAATCATCATTAAACAATAATATGCACATTGAACAAGAATAGTGTCAGATGACAGGACTGGGGAAACAATGTAATAGACAAGGGCTGTCTCATTAGCAGGTAAAACAATATGAACTACATCACTTGCCTGATAACACAAAAAATGGTGCATGTTATTCTTATGGACGTCACAAGCCTGACTCAAAAGCGGAATTTTTAAACATCAAAAAAATAAAATAGCCCTTCATTTTGTTGATTTTTTTACTGCGGTCTTGGTCAAATGATATTGTGTAACTCTAAATTAACAAGACAATCAATAGGTTACATACCTCGTCTAACAGTTCATAATAATCGCATCCACGACATGTTTCGCTGCTACAGCAGCATCCTCAGGTATCAAATACAAAGATGTTTCATCCGGAAAGGAATCATTGTAATGATAAAATTGACGAACACAACACAGTCACAATAAATAAATAAAACATATACAACACGGAACTGTGTCTTTATTATGTTGACTATCAATTATATTTGGTATGCCTGTTAAATAGCATATGAATAATAAGGGACCTAAAATTGAGCCTTGGGGAACACCAAAACGAATTGGTTGAAAATTAGAGGTGAATATTTCTAAACACCTCCCTCTCAGCTGTGAAATTTCCACATATTGCTGTCTTTTATTCAAATATGATTGGAACCACCTGTACTCTTTATTATCAATACCAAAACTGTAAAGGTAATCCAGCTACTTGGAGGTCACGAATTGTGGATAGTTATGAGCGATGGCTTGTGGATACGATATTCCCTGGTGGGGATTAACGTCCGCACTAGTGAATACTAGTTCATCCATAAGTACCATCCTCATAATTAGACCAATTCGTATATGGGAGGTTGAAATTGTGGTTCGGATCCCACGTTAAACTGTAGGTCCCTAGATACCATTGGCTGTTGGGCTATGAATAAACAGTCCTGTCTAAGGAGAATGTTGGCCTTAGTCAGTAACAAGACTACAAGATCGCGCCACAATCATCCTACACTCATCTCTCATTCATACTTGGCTTTAAACTACCTATTGAGTTAGGTCGCCATTTCAATAAAGGTAAAGGTAAGGTAAGATGTCTAGAAGTGTATTATGATTAACACTGTCGAAAGCACGAGTAAGATCCATAAAAATTCCAATTGGTTTTTTAGCTTTGTCAATTTCATTAATCACATTTTGAATATAATCAATGATTGCCGTAATTGTTGATTTTTTGTTCCTGAATCCATGTTGCTGAAAATCTAATAAATTATTTATTTCCAAATAGTTCATCAGTTGCTCATAAACTACTCGTTCAAAAATTTTGGAGAAAGAAGTTAAAAGTCACTGGTCTGTAGCTTATACATTCTTCAGTCTTTTTTTTTTTTTTTTTTTTTGTATATACCAGGTGTCTCACGTAAGGTGTCTCGAATCGATTACAGATCAACATTTTGTCCTACAATCTTTAAATAAAATCATTTCCCACTAAACTGACCCAAAGAATAATACAAAAATATTTTAACGTTGTTTAAGCGCAGGGTGCCAAAAAAACTGGGTGTCACAGGATTGAATCTCAAAAATTTCAAATACAAACATATGTACATATTATACTGCATTAGAAGGGTCTATTTAATACAAACATTTTGGTGAAAACAGATTTTGGTATCTTTATCCTATACTATAATACGAGGAATGTCTGAAGGGATGTGTGTTCCACGATCTCGAAGTCTAGCTGTTAGATTTTGCTTAAACTTTGCATTTAAGAGTGTTTCGGCCCAAAAATAAGTTTAGAATCAGTCTCAATCCCAGGAAAAATCAAATTTGATCTAAATTTAAGTTTAAAAATCGTAATTTTTAACATTGGTCTTATGGGTTGCTATTTTGGTAACGAAATAACAACTAAATGTAAACAAAAATAAAGGAACATTAATGTTAAGCAGACCTTTTGAAACAGCTGTTAACTGTAAAGAGGTATATAGTTGGTTGTTGGTGGAAAATCACTTACGTCTTTAGAAATTTCTTCATTTATCAATTTGACATACATCAAACAGTATTTTAATAGCAAAAATCTTTTATTAAATAATATTGAAACTAATTTTATTTCTTTCAGTACTTGTAAAAATAAAAAAATCAACCATCTCCAGAAATTTATTGTGATTTGAACACACTAACAGAAATAGAAGAAACCAAATTTTTAGGTGTTGTATTTGACAAGAATTTAAGTTTTAATGGACATATAAATTTCATAAGCAAAAAGATTGGATCTGGAATTTATGCTTTAAAAAGAATATTAAATGGTATATTTCTCTCTTATTCAATCTCACATTGTCTATGGAATAACATGTTATGGATCCACATCTCATCAAAATTTAAACAAAATTCTTATACTACAGAAGAAAGCTTTGAGAATAATGCTAAATTTAAAATATACAGAATCACTAAAGAAATATTTTGCCGAGATGGAAATTTTGACTGTATTTGGATTGTACATTTTTGAGACAATTAAATATACAAAAGAAAACTACCTAATCAAAATTAATACTGTAAATCATAATCATTACACAAGAAATCATAAGTATTCTACGGCGAATCACCATAATTTAAATTTCTATAATAAAATTCCAAGTTACATAGGTTTAAAATTCATCAAAAATTTACCAATCCATATAAAAATAGAACAAAATAATAAGAGTTTTTACAGAAAGCTGAAAGAATATCTTATTTCAAAATCACTTTATTCCTTAGAAGGGTATTTTAGAAAAGAAGATTAAATTATGAAAGTGAAATGAAGCAAGAAGAATTAACTGAATGTGAAATTCCTATACTGTAGTGTTTTGAGTTAGATTATTTAATGTAGGCCTATGTTACACCTTAAAAGACATACGATTGTATGTAGGTGTCTCAAATAAATAAATAAAAATATTAAAATTGAATCAAAACCAACGAGCAAGGCTCGGTTAACCTGGTACTTTGCTTCAAAATGGGATCGATTTTTGTAGCCAAAATAAAAATTTACGGAATACCCGCCTGCAATTCTTTTATTGTTTGTCATAAATAACTTCTGATTCAAAATACTTATTTGAAATAAGCTAAGCTTTGCAATGATATGTCACAAGACCGCATTTATTAAAAAAATAAAATTTCCAAAATTTAATATTTTAGAAAATTTTTACATAAACAAAATTCAAAAATTTTAAATACAAACACATGTCATTTTTTACATCATATTAAAGCTCTCAAATGAACTGAGCAACTATGTAATTGAGAAGGTTGGTGGAAAAACGCTTAAAATGATCCATTATTTAATCCTCTTTGCAGCAGTGTCTTTTTCATGTCTATATCTTGTGTTTTTCCTGAGTTATGATTTTTTTCTGAATGCTGTCAGCCATTACGAGGCAGCCTGGCTTCAGCTGGAAGAAACAGTCTTGTGCAGATGAATATTATGGGTTATTGCTAAACGTTGTATAGGTTTTCTTTGTGTGAAAATTATTGATGTTTAAACGAGCTATCTGTTATTTAAATGTTTAAAGGCTTTCAGTAAAGTCTTTGATGGACCATTGTATCCCTACAAGTTTATTTTAAGATTTAACGAATGATATTGTTGCTAGACCTATTTAATTTTATTTCAAATAAATTTAGTTTTAATATCTATCTAATTTTACTTTATTTCTATCCTCCTTGATGAGTTTAAATGCATAAAATCTAAGTTTTTAATATTGAAAAAGTGGTTTAATGGAAAAACGACCTCTGACGCTTCATATTTTGTTCAATAACTTGTGTGTGATGAAAAGGACATATAAACAAATAAAGATTATATTCTTAATCCAAAAGAATATATCTTGTATAGTATAAGAATCTAAAGAGTAATGCAATTACTTTAATATTCAAAGTCGATTATCTCAAAACACGTTTTTTGGATTGAGGTCGTTTTTCCATCAACCACCTCATTAATTTACAAATGACATTTTTACTTTATTACCAAAAACCAAAAGAGATACGGCATTAGTGTAAATTACAAAGTTGTTCAGTTTAATGAGAGCTTATACAGTATGTACAAAGTGACATTTATTTGTATTAAAAAATTCTTAACTTTGTTTATGTAAAAATTTTCAAAAATATTAACTTTTGGAAATTTTAGTTTTCAATAAATGTGGTCTTGTGACATATCATTGTAAAGCTTAGATTATTTAAAATAAGTATTTTGAATCAGAAGTCATTTATGATGAACAATAAAAGAATTACATGGTATTCCGTAAATTTTGATTTTGGCTAAAAAAAATGGACACCATTTTGAAACGAATATTCTGTGATATTCTGAATGGAAAACTCAAATTCGTGTTAATTTAATTCGTTCCAGAGCTTATTTTTTTATATTAAATACATAACAGAAACTAGGAGAACGTTTATTAAGTTATGTAAAACTTTTACATTAAAATCACTTGAGTGTCACATGATTAATTATGAATGGTATATTTACCGGTAGGCTACACCATATAAAAAGTAGTGCTCACCCGACTGCGGGATGTTTTCTCCTGAAGTCGTCCACCCTCTTGTAGAACGCCTCCACCAGATGTCGCTGATGGGCTGTCACGACGGCCAGCAGATCCAGCGGAATGTCCGGTTCCGGCGGCGGCTCCTCGAGTTGCCTCAGCATCCGTATCCGGAGCAGCACCTCCCGCTTCCGGTCTAGCACACCCACATTCTCCATTTCCAGATCGGTTGTAGCGCACATCGCGTTTGTGACTGGCGCGCCGTCGCTCCTACCCTCATATATAACCTCGCACCCTCCCCTCTCCCTGCCTTCCCCGAAACAGCTGTCTCTCTCCGACCCGTACGTGCGCGCGGGCACACAAGTGGACAATTGGGTTATTGAATCTGCGCTGGAGACGGTGTCTGCGCACTGCACAGCTTTCGAGAACCTATTGTCCGATTGGTGCAAATTGATGCGATGGTTGAGGAGGCACATTACACCTCACTATGGGGACCTTTACAAATATTCTTCAAAATGTCATCCAATAACTGAGTTTAAAAAATGTTTTAAGATTACAATTTTAAGGATGCACAGCAGCTTCTTTAGACGATTGCCTCATTTTGTTATAATTTATGTAGACCTAATACAGTCCAATTAATTGTGATCCTCCCCATATTTTATAATTTTATTTACAAGTTAAACTTTTAGATTTAAGAAACACTACATCCATTTCCTATTAAAAAATGTATGCATATTTTTTTATTTTTTTAGTTATAAAAGTTGATTATTTTATCGTTAGGATGCCTTTGCTGTATATATTTCGAGTACGGTAACTTTATAACATTATTCATATCATGATGTTACTTTACTTTTCTTTATCTCTCTACTTATGTGAAGCTCCAAAGTTGTAACAACGCCTCCTCTCGTTCCACTTGCTTGCTCCCAGGGAAGAAGTGATTCACTTACTGATACATGAAAATTAAATGAAACAATGCAAAAGCGCAAAACCTAAAGGCGCAATGTAGTAATTTTTAGCGAATTTCCCTATAGGGAATACGCTATTACGGTAGTAGTCACGGTAAGACCTAAGCCCGGGACCATGATACTTTTTCGTTTTGAGGTCCCTAGAATCCAAAAACACCGTTCGTTCAAATTGATATATATGTATATATATATATATATATATATATATATATATATATATATATATATATATATATATGTGTGTGTGTGTGTGTGTGTGTGTGTGTGTGTCCGTGAACACGATAACTTTTGAACGGAACCTCCGATTTTGATGAAATTTGGTACAGGGGTGTAAGCCAGCATCTACTAGGTTGAGTTCGCGAACCAGAATGATCGGACCATTGGAACGGGGTTTTATGGGGTTTCAAAAGGGTTAAAAATGGGTTTTTGGCATTTTTCGACCTTAGTTTTTAAAATTCAACAATTTTAACTGAAACCATTTAAAAGAGCTTAAAAAACAAACAATTTGGTATTTTGAATTTTTATCTTAGCATAACTGGTTACGGGGAAAATCAAAAAATGTGTTTTCCATGTTATTCTTATGGGAAATCAAGAAAAGCCTATATCTTGCTTATTTATTGACATAACTTAATCAAATTTGGTATGTACATTATCTAGATAAGGTTTAACTTATACTTGCTTACAAAACCCATATGGCGGCAAACCTACATACTCACCCCCATGGGGTTTATGGGGAAAATAAACAGAACACCATAACCTTATAAAATTTGGTATGTACAATCACTAGATAGGATTTAACTTATATTTACCAACTAAACCCATATTATGGCGGCAAACCTACATATTCTCATCCCCATGGATTTTATGGGGAAATAGGAAATATACCGAAATTCCATTGGAAATTCGCTGAGTACGCAGGTCTGCTGCGACGGGGGTATTTAACTTCATTTAGCCTAACTGCGATACACAATATGCCTAATGTGTGCACCAACCCCATTGCCAGTCTACGCTATTCAATTAATAGTACATTACGTTACAAGTCCGGTAAAGAGGTGACCGGGCGAGCGTGATAGGTAGTTCCTGCGCGAGCTGAAGTTGAGTGCGGGATTATCATACGAGTCCAATAAACATCTTCCGGACATATGTTTCACCAACTAGATACATTGCAATGTATCTAGATCAAACCAAGGTAAATGACACCAACAGCTCTGATTGAAGCGGCTCCTGCACCTTTGACGTCATGTTGTTTCTCTTGACACATGAGTGGTTTGCTTTGAATAATTAATTTAAGTGCTGCACGGTTGACGTAATCGATTTTGTTATTGTTTTTGTTGATTTCAACCTACCTTCTTCTCATTCTAGATATCTTGATACATTGCACCAAACTACTTCAATTTCAACAACTTACCGAGTCTGGATTTAATCCGGGAACTAGCTGATAGCGAAATGCATAGACAATCAAATTTTATTATAGAGGTAGCCATTTTCAGGGTTCCAGTTGTAATTAAGAAATGTATAATATCCCGAAGGTGGTGAATTAGGTTAGTGACATGTGTCAGATGTAAAATACTTGTTTTAAATTAGAGATTTAATACCGTAATTGTTTTGTAGATTGATGAAAATATCGTCCGTTAACTCGTCCAGATTCTGTTTGCCGGACTTGTAACGTAATATGCTATTTCTGAACGCATAATTATCTTTTGTAAGCAAAGCATGGCCCGACCTTCTTGTTGAGGCCGACGCTCCACTAGAGAACTCAAGTGCATGGAGGACATAATAGCATTGGAACTTGGAACAGCCTTGCCGTGACCTGTCGAGGTCCATGTGGAGAGGCGACTGAAGACTACGCAGTTGCTGTAGGGGTCAATGATCAGTGTAATAAGATGTAGAATAAATAGTGTTGAGTCAAACTTATTTTGATTGAAATCAATGCGACAAAACGTACATATTTGACAGTGTTACTTAATCCACAAAGTAGTAGATAACCCAATCGAGTTATGGATTATCCTAGTAATAATGTGTAATAAACAACTTATGTATCTCACATATTTACGTGATATTACATACCGGTAGGGCCTACTTTCAATAGAGCAATTATTATAGGTATTTGCCTATCACTTTACCACTTGCAGGTACAGTACATGAAAATAAGTTTAGGCATACTTCGTTCTTCAGTACTGCATTATCCCGTTCAAAATTAATGTGTGTGGTCGAAAGACAGAATTTTATTTCCCACATAGAGGAAATTTCTCTCCCTGTTCTCATAATTTCCCCTACTTTTTTCACAGATGTTATATTAATTTCACCATAGACATTCTGAGCAGACAGTAGCGCTGATGTTATTACAAGCACTTCTTTTACATCTCAAACTCCAAATAAGAATATATGTTTATACAAAACCAAAACATTGGCATTAAGTGACGTGAGGCATTAAAAAGCTGTAATAATTCTCAGTGATATAGTGACTGGTTATATTTTTGGCAGGGGAAGGAACTGAAAAATAATTAAGGAACTGAAATCAGCGTTTCGACCGCACATTTATTTTGAACGGGGTATAGTTTCCTGTAGTAGGTTTACTGCTACTTTAGTAGTATTTGTGAAGAAGCTCCAAAAGATGTGCTTAAAAATATGTGCTATGCGGAAGGAAGTAAATAAACATGTTTTAAGTCCCTTATTTTACTGTTAATGATAAAGAGCCACAAAAATAAATCACAAGACATGATACAATGTTGTAACTGAGTCCATCACATAGCCTAATGTAAATGAGAAGCATAGGCCTGCCCAGTGGAAGGCCTACACAAATCAACAACAGTCTACTTAAAAAAGCAATAAAGCACGCTTAGCCACCGAATTGTCCAAAGCCCATTCCATATGAATCACCAGATTAACCCAAGACCCATTCAATGAGTCACGGTCGTCTGTTCTCTCGCCGCCGCGCCGATGCGTGCGAGTGTGCGTGCGTGATGTGTGCGTGTGTTATGGGCACGGGCGTGCGGGTGTGTGTGTTTATAGCTTTCACATAACGCAATCTCGCCCCTAGTTACATCATGTTAAATAGAGTTTATCGGTTCCTCCTGTTTAATGCATCTGAAGAATGCCCCTGGGGCGTTGACTCCGCCTTTGAAAATGCTAATAGCTATACTGACTGTAGACTGTAGATCCGAGGAATCATAAGTTAATAATAACATTTATTCCGCTGACAATATTTTACATTGTATGGGAATGCATATATTTTGGGGAATTCAAATAAGTCTTTTACCAAACTTATGAACTTATTAAACTTATGAATTGTGTTTCACAATTTAAACCTTCACATTGCCAAATTTTATTCCACTAAGTCTTTTAAATTAATTATTTTTACATAGTTTTGTTCATTCTTATTTTTTCCTTTATTTTATAAAAATTAAATTATAAAAATTAAACACTTACCGTGAGTATATCAGTTGCATTTGCAAGCTATTATTTAAGGTCGTTCAAAGTATATAAAAAGCTTAACATCTCAGGCAATTATAAACTAAGTATACATATTAGTCGTCTTATAAATACTTTATATTAGCAAAAATTCACCTGGGCAGGCCTGCCCCAAGGGCCAAGGGCCCCTTGCCTGCCTCTGTACACGTTGTATAATGGAATAAGCTGTTGATACTTTCTGATAGAGACTTTAGAGACTTCATTTGAAACACCGACGCACTTTGGCGTATTTTAAGGTGAGTATGACCATTGACTTTGTACACTACGTGAGTAGACTTCTCATAGCATAGGCGTGTGTGAAGCATATTGACGGTGGTGCGATCTCATGCGGCGTCCATCGAAGTACACGTAACATATGATAGATAAATCAGTATTACCACTCTTTTAAACCAAGGATGAAACATTTTATAACTGAAAGTTATGTTTATGTTTTGGTAAAATGTTTTGGCAGCACTGTAAATTCAGCTGAATAATAACAACATCGATGGCAGCGACACTGGTGCGGCGTCCCCCGAACTTCCAAACTTTTGCCTCAAACTAAATGCATTGGATGAGAGGTCTATTCACGTTAGTGTACATAGTCAATGGTATGACTGAAGGGGTGAGTGTGATGATTGTGATGGATCAGATGAGGTGTAGCTTTGTTACTGACAAATATCAGCTGTTTTTATTTGTCAGGATCATTAATTAATAGCCCAATGACCAAAGGCAGCTGGGTCCATACTTATTAAGAATACTTATTAAGGGGCAAGGAATCTAAAATTTTATTTTTTAGATTCCTTGTTAAGGGGTTTTTCGTTAAGGGAACTATTCTTCCAATACTCAAAATAAAAATGGTATCCATAATTTAAATTTGAAATTTTCCTATTAGAATAATATTGGTATTGATGTGAGCATTTCCAACATCTGTTAATGTACAGCTGTAAATAAGTGTAGTTGTGCACTGATAATCCCAATATTGGATTGGATTATCAGTGCACAACTACACTTATTGGAGTAAAATTGAATTTGCACTGGAATTTTTAACAGAGTCTAAATTAAAATGCTCGATTTCGAGCAACAAGTATACTATATATATAGTGAGATGGTAAATTGGCGATAGTTTGATGAGAAATATAATGAGAACCTAAGGCCGAGAAAACAACACGGAATTTTTACTCATGAAAGGAAAATTCATAGAATACATCACGGGACCTCATAAAATTAATTATAAAATCACCTAACTTCAATGGGAGATTGAAGGATGCCTGAGGCGGGTAAATTATTTCTATTGTTTTGAACGGAGTGTCACCAGTCATTTGTTGTGATGAAAAACTCATTCTATGTAAATTTGTTGAGTATAGTCAGTTATGAATTATCATGCCTATGTATCAAATGAGATGAGATAATTGACTGAATAAAGAAATCATAATATAGCACGAAAGAAGCAAAGAAAATTAATATTGGTACTTAATAATATTGAATGTAAATCAATGACTTTTTCCTGTAGTTTACGTTCTCCATTCACCCTTATCAACAGCCAAGAGCATTTTCGTGTCCGAGAGTCCCAGCAAGATAGCACATCAGTTTCGTCTAGCTCCAGCAGTTCGCCCGTAAGAACTTGCTCTGGAAAAGCATTTTACAACTCCCACAGAACAGTATCCTCAATTAAATAAATATAGTTTACACAAGTTGGAGATATCGTTATTTACCAATATTGACCTAAGTTTAAAATAGCTGTACTTTTCAAGTTTCTCTACAATGGCGGATCTTACACGGTCAATATGGATCGCGATATTCGGATCGTGATGTGATCCAGGATCTGTATTGACCGTGTAAGATCCGCCAGTAACTTAAAACCGGCCAATAAAGAGTGGTGTATAGAAAAGGGTAGGGTTTTAATATGGGCATAACTGTTAAACTAATAAATTAAAAAGCCTATTAGAAATATTCACATTTGTAAATACATTGCTCAAAATACCCCCCGTCGCAGCAGACCTGCGTACTCAGCGAATTTCCAAATTAGTAATATTAATTTTGACCAGCTAAACTTGTAAACAAAATTTCATCACGTGCTCATAAATAGGGAAATAAATGTCTATTCTCCTTAAGATAAATATAGGGAAAGAGTATGCAGGTATGCTGCCATGGGGGACACTAAAAGTAGGTTTTTAGCATAGAAAAAATTTATTTCGACCATATAAAGCCATATAGTAAGTTTCGTCAATATCTGTCCATAAATAAAAGAGTTTGCCTATTCTCCATATGAATAACATGGGAAAAGAGTATGCAGGTTTGCTGCCATGATAAGTACAAAAACCAAGAATTCTTACCTTAAATGGATGAATCTCAACCAAATGAAGCTAAATACCAAGTTTCATCCAAAAATATTGGTTAATAAGTTAAATATTAACACATCCTTATTCTCCATAAGATTAACATTGGAGCCCCAAAAGACAATGTACTGTCTTTAGACTTTGTAATATCTCGGTAACCAATGGAGATAGAGCAAAGCTTCAAAATACTAAATTGTGTGTTTTTTTGAGCTAAATCCAATGGTCAAAATAAAAATTAAAAATTTTTTAAATTTACATATGAAAAATGCAAAAAACCCATTTTTGGGGTACAAAACCCCCCAAAACTACCCCTTCCGGTGGGTCGATATGTCTGGTTTTCGAACTCATCCGAATAAACGTAGGATTACACATCTCTACCAAATTTGGTGTCGATCGGACCATTTTTACGAGAGTTATCGTGTCTAGGGACACATACATATATACATATATATATATATATACACATATATATATACATATATACATATATATATATATATATATATATATATATATATATATATATATATATATATAAATTTGAATGACTATTATTTTTGGTCTCTGGGCACCTCAAAACGAAAAAGTAACATGGTCCCGGGCTTAGGTCTTACCATGAGACCTACGGTAATAGCTTATTCCCTATGGGAAATTCGCTAAATCAAAACTCTATATTTCTGTATAGGTCTAATATGGCTTACCTTATGTGTAGCACGTTTTTAAGGTCACATTTTATTCACAGACCACAGAGAAGGGCCGAGAACCTGATGAGTTAGAGGAAATGAAAAAGTATCTAAAATCTAAAACTATCCTAATTTACCATGAAATGCAAATGTAAATCAATGAACTTACATGGGCGGATGCATATCTAAAATCTAAATCTATCTTAATTTACATGAAATGCAAATGTAAACTTACATGGGCGGGATGCGTTTTGGGAGAATTTTAAGGCTCTAATACTTAGCATATTTGGAAGTTACATATTTTTCAAGATGATGAAATAAAATACGTCTTTTAGTACTTGTACTGTAACCACACACAGAACAGCATTTTTGTAAAATATGTTAAATACCATAATATGGCATTTAAATAAATTTACCACCCGTTTGTTTCACACCAGAGAACATAACGCAGCTGGACCTACAAACAGAACGTGCGACTCATGTGCTTACCGAACTGCATTCCACATCCACGCACAAAGCGTTGATGAGTCGCTCGGTAGCCTACGTGACCCGACGTGATGACGTAGGCACCAGACACAACAGACACCTCCACCTTCCCTGCGTGCCTTTCACCCCAGGGGGGAGCGTGCCCCGGGGCACGTCGTCTGGTGCATCACTGTTGACACGCGGGGGGCAGAGTTTGGCGACAAGAGTTTTACACTCGAAATACTCGTATAATGGACGAAAATGATTTTTTGTCTTTCTGACTTTCTTTCGTTTTGAACTTCAAATCCTATAATTCCCTCTAATTTTTGTTGTTTTGTTTGTTGACACCACAATGTTTGACAGTTGGAATTTTAAATTAATTACGTCTCACAGTTGACTGGTCCATCCCCACTCGTTACTTTCCTGGCCGCCGTTTATGGCTTTTGAACTCGTAAAAGAAAGTTTAACTTTTTGACCCAGAAAATAATATAAATAATAGTTTTATTGCATTTGACAATAACAATTGCATTGCAAACATCAAGGATCAGTACAGTAAACAAAATTACATTTATCTCTGCCCTCTCTTCCGTACATTATTACGAAGGTCGGTATATTAAATAGAAATGTAACCTATTTGTATAATTTTGTTTAGAAAGATTAATCGGCAGGGGGAAAATAATATTTTACACCCCCGGTAAGTTTTTTATCTTTGATGACATATTCTTTTATCGGTGTAAAATCGGAAATTGAATGTAAAAAAAAATAAATAACGCGCCTTATATGATTGATCTATAAATATAAGCTTTGAAATATTTTCTATCACTACTTCAAACACTACCTGGAGTTTATAGAGGCGTCGCTGTATCTCTACGATCTCTACAGGTAACACTGAATATCTTGGCCTGTGATGGTCGTTTACAATTTAGGGGTAGAGCAACGAAGTTACAAACTGTTTTACCTACGACTGTCCGGGAAAGCAGTTGTTTACGCACTTTATACGCGCCGCAAAACAGGTGATTGTCGTATTCATGTTACTTTGCGCATAGTAAATTAACTTTGCGCACTTCAGTGTTTAAACATCAGAACACAACATGCATTAGCCAGGAAGGAAACATTGTTTAATCAGGAATTAAGTTGGTAACACTGGATATAAACATACTGACCTGTTGTCCTTGGTGTCGTTTTCGATTTAAACAACATAAACGTAACCTAAAACCATCTTTAGGCGAGACTGTGTGTAAGTGCACAATTGATGAACTATGACTGTGACTTTAGTGATTTAAGTGACTTATTCACCCTGACGATCTTGCAGAGACTGCTAAACACTTGTTGCATAAATAACTATAAGTACCACATGTTTACCAATTTGAATCCAGAAGTAAAGTTTAGTAGCAAGTGTTGACAGAGGTCAAGATATTCCCTGTTATCAGTATCACAGCATCTAGAATATAAAAGATGTTATTAAAAAAAATCAGCTGCAATTAAATTATAAACTGCCTATCTTACCTGTCATTTAATTGAATTTGTAAACAGTCTAAAGTATGGTCTTTGATTTGAAGACATCAGAATTTATTAAAGTTAAACATGTTCAGAGGATCTTATCAGAGAAAATTACTGACCATTTTGTACAGCGGCGGGAGCAATCCTTTAGAAATATGGGACATTCAGGTAAGGCGTGTGAACTGTTTAGAGGAAATACGAAGCAAAGGTTTATGTAAGTGGTGTGACTATTGCGACTTGATCATATTATTGGGATTTAGGAATATTGTGATGCAAGAATGTCATCAACACTGAGGCCCATTTTTCACGAGCGTTTTTGTCGCGGTGTCTTGGTCTTGTTTGAATTGCGCTTGAACTGGAATCACGGTGAGCAATGGGTGCGTCTCCACGGTCGTCTTTCTGTTGTCGACGGAAAGTTGCGTCGGCATTGTCGTAGGCGTAGGACTGTCACTGTCACCATTCTACAAGTATCGTCTTTCCCACGACTGTCACCCGACGACCATCCAGAGTTGCCTATAGGGTATCAATGATCACAATGAGTGGTAATCTGGTAGTACTTTATTTTATTCACTTTAAGTTTGTCATACTTTACCCGACATATGTACCCGACCCATGCATGGCAGGGTTCTAGACCTTCAAACGTGGATATTTAAATGTGTTTTATGACTCGAAATTCGTATTAAAATGTAGATCATTTGGCATTTAAGATAACATTTTAAAATTAAAAAAGAAACCGACGAAAACACAATAGCATATATAGTCCAGGCTCTGAACAGGTTGAGCATGCATCAAAGTCTAACAAAATTTGACTTTTGATTATTGTTGGGAACATTTAGTAGATGTAAAAAATCGATGTTGCCACATTTCCAGAGTGGGCACAACACGGGGGACGACCCCTAGAGGAAGTTGTAGAGGAAACTGAATTGGCCTATGTCATGTTATATATCATTTTAAAGGTCTTTGAATGTAGATTAAAATGCCACAAACCCGATCTCCAAAGGTCGAATATAACGCGAGTTATTGCGTTTTGAAATTTCGGTAAAATCCTTTCATGCAAAATTTGACTGTTTACCATTTCTGGCACCAACGTTCATTTGAGGTCGAGTTGGCGACATTATTTTCAAATCTATTTAAATTATGTCTATCTCCTCTTTATAAATATCCTGAAAATTAAGTTAAATGTTTTATTTTAAGTCTTCATCTGCCGTCTTCAATTGCTGTCCGAAATATTATAATTACATTATGATTTTCAGTCCTATTTGGGACAATCCACGAAATTTTTTATGAAATATTAAAAAGCTTTAAGATCATGTTTAATAGAAAGCAATTTCGCAAAGCCGACCATAAATGAACGTTAGAGTTAGAAATGGCAGGCAGTCAAACTTTGCATAAAAAGCATTTTGCCGAAATTTCAAAAGGCAATAGTTCAAGTTATAATCGACCTTTAGAGATCGGCTTTGTGGCATTCGAATCTACATTCAAAGACCTTTAAAATGATATACAACATGACATAGGCCAACACAGTTTCCTCTACGACTTCCTCTAGGGGGCGTCCCCCGTGTTGTGCCCACTTTGGAAATGTGGCAACATCGATTTTTTACATCTACTACATGTTCCCAACAATAATCAAAAGTCAAATTTCGTTAGACTTTTATGCATGCTCAACCTGTTCAGCCTGGACTAATATAATTAGTTACCTACTTCAAAGATGTATTTACTCTGAAAGAGTTTTAAATATAGGGCCTACGTGAGTTGCATTGACCGTGAGCACGATTTGATGAAATTTCTTTTTCATTTCTTATAGGGTGAAGGATTTTTTATAAAATATTTGTAATAGAAAGGGTGCAAGAATCTCAGTGTAAGAAGGGCTACAGTTCGGAGGAAGTGGGCGATCTGCGACAATCAAACTCTCTTTGTGTGCAAACGCTTTGCCCGAGATATAAGCCTATACTTTTGCAGTTTCAATGTCTCATCTTAAGACACAATTATTGTTTTTTCCACTCAGCTCATGGGCGGATTTAGATCTTGATATCCAGGGGGGGGGGGTGCGAGCTCGCCGAAAGGTGTGAGATATTTGAATACCGTACCAAACTCATTCCTCATCACAACACAGTTTAGAGGTTCGTTTTTAATCGTAAAAGGTAGAATACTTCTTTTATCTATCAATGATAGTTTCAACCGTTTTGAAGCTCCTCAGTACAATTGTTAAAAAAAAAAATATCATCCCAAAAATCTGGGGATGCTCCGGTAACCAGATCTGCACCCCGATCACCTCCTCAAATCCGCCCATGCTCATCGGATGAAACGAGATGAAAGATGCCTGCTGATGGCTTTCTCTGTGGGCTTCCCGACTAAAAGAAAGTACAATAATCCGTCACAGGAGCATAAAACACGCGGTGGTGGAACGAAGTCATCATCTGTCTGGACAGGTGTCACCGTTGTTGCTTAAAGTGGCGATCCCTTGTGTTCTTACAAAGTTTGAAGCAAAAAGTAGAGTTCCAGATGCTAGTCCAACACTTCGACATTGTATTATATTTTAAAAGGATTCATATGAGATTCAATCAATGTCAAATAATCACAACCTGTAATGTTCCAAACTTCTCATATCAAACTTTAAAACATAGTACTTATGTATTTAATTTAGTTAAGTAACTACATTTCTAATAATTATATCTAGTTATATGCAAAGGAATGAGAGTTTCGTCTTTTCTACAAATAATCTGCTCCTGTCTTCAATTTATTCACGTTGAACTATGACCTGCAAGGTAGGAGGTACCTTGGCTGCTTGGTGTTCGGACTTGGTTTTTATTTTCTTTACGATTTTTTCAGGTGAGAAACGGGTTAATTGTTCTTTACATGTTGGACTGGTGAAGAACCGGTGGACGTGGCTCATTAGGGACGCTGAATCGCGTGTTCGAACAAGGGACTTGTTCTTCTCACTTTCTTCACATGTTGTGCAGGTGAAGAACGGGTGGACGCGGCGGGTGAAGGACGACGACTTGGGTTGCATCGTGTTCGAGATTTGCGGCACGAACGTGGCGACTGCGTACATCGTCAGTCCGCCGGACCCCCGCGCAGTGCTGGGCATTTCACTGCCGTTCATCACCATGTTCATCAAGAACCTCAAGCGCTACTTCACCTTTGAGATTCAGGTAAATCCCATCAAAATTTTTTTCGCTAACTCAAAAGCCAACGTTAACTGTACGACCAGATGGGTTACCTCTGGTCATCAAGAAGGCTGTTAGGCTACTCCAAGTCTGATTGATATAGTTGCTAACAAAGATCTTCCATCGGATTTTACATAAGATGAGTTTGTAAATAATGAATAGGGATTTCTGTGATGTGTCATAAAGTGATTGAAAAAATATCTTCTGTTGCAGATTTTGGATGACAAACAAATGAGGAGGCGATTTCGCTTCAGCAACTACCAGTCTTCTACAAAAGTGCGCCCTTTCACTTGCAGTGTTCCTCTAGCCCTCAAGCCAGGGTGGAATCAAATGCAACTTAACTTAGCCAACTTTACAACCAGAGCCTATGGGACAAACTATATAGAAACTCAGCGGGTGCAGATCCATGCCAATTGTCGGATCAGGCGCGTCTACTTCTCCGACCGACTGTACACAGAGGAAGAACTCCCGAGGGACTACAGGATATACCTGAACATTCGCCAAGTTCCTCAGGTTCCCTCCCAAGCGCATCCGACGCAGCTGAGTCAACCTTTAATGCCAATAGGTAGTCGAACCTCTCAACCGGTTTCGATACTGAAACAACAGTCTATCGTTCCTGGGACAGCTTCAGAACTAATTGCGCAAACTTCACTGAGGACCTCAACAGCTATGTCCGTTAGGGCAGGATCTAAATCGGAATCCAGAGTTAGTATACCGGTCGAACCTGGAGATGAAGGAGAACCCAGAGCATCCTTTCATTCGGTTACTTCACGGAAAAGTCTGAGATCCAAGGTAGAAGAAAGAAGGTCCAGGTCCATGTCAGCGATCGCAGAAGAAAGGGAACCACACTCGCCTGGAATCGAAGGAGGGGAAGGAATAGAAGGCGGCGAAGAAATCATAGTTGGTGGAGAAGCCGAGTTAATAAAGCCTGAATTAATCGAAGGAGAAGGAGATGTTCAAGCGTCTCCAGAAGAAAGTGCTAGGGCAGAAGAAGAAGCACCGACCAACGAGGGAGACAGTCCCAGGACGGATGAGGTGGAGAGCCCCAGATCTGAGTTTGTGGAGTCAGAAGCAGCAGAGTCTGAGCCGATACCGGAGTCCGACGCTGAAGAACCTGAAGGTGAAGGATCCCCCGACCCTCCCCCCTCCCCCGAGCCGGAGGAGCCTCCGACCGAGTGATGTCACGGACTAAGGGCGTTCTAAAAGAAACGCGACAGAAAAAATCGTACCTTGGGCGAATTTCTTTTCCCAATATTCATCTCCTGGAAAGCAACTATAAAATTGTTTGTAAATATATAAATGTAGAGTGTTGGAAAGGAATAGACTTATTCATTTTGAAACGGCGTTCATTTTATTTTTGTTATGTTGGCTGGGTAGCTGAATGTTTTATAGAAAGCTCGCCTTTGAATGTGGAAGCTGCCAATCCGATGGTAAGAAAAGATTTTATGGTTTGAAGCTGGTTGCAGCTGCCTTTATGATGATCTTTGTCAGTAGTTAAACTACTTCATCTTTTCTAGAATATTCACCTTAAAATACGTACCACAGAGTGCGCCGGTGACTTAAGTAATGTATATTATATGATGATTATTTTATGTTTATGCATCAGGATTCCTGATTGCATATTTGCATAAAACATTACATTGTGGCATCGAGAGCTTCATCAATTAATTGTTAAACTATTCGGGACTTTGGGAGCCATCTGGAACAACCTCAGCTCAGTATAGTCTTTCGTAAAATGTATTTATTGAAAGGCCAAACAAAGCCAATACAGTTTAAATCAAAGTTATAATAAATTTTGACCCATATACCGAATCTCATGTTGTTATTGTTTATCTTGTATTTGTACTGATTTCAGCTGTTTAGTATCAATAAAAATTGACGTAGACAAATATCATTAAAGGTTTGTTATTGTTTCATTTGTTTCGTTTGAAATTGTACAACGGTATAACTTATAAGTATAGAATAGCAGCGCTGTAGGTGTAAAATCTTGGAAATTTTTTCCAGCCTAGTCCCAAAACCCACTGTTTTCCGGGGTGGTCCCAAAAACTATTGTTTACAAATACGTTTATCTAACCCATCGATCACAGCTGACTGCTCTGAAAACAATATTTATCGCAATATTATGATGAAAAATATAAATGCATACAAAACATGTCCATTTCACTATCAGTGCATTTTTGTCAGCTGTCTTTTATAAGAGGCTGCTGTAAAAGAAATTTACAAAATATAACCAATTAGTTTATACATCCAAAATTTTTGTCATTTGAAATTTAAAGTTAAATAATTATTCATACAAAGGAATACGGTAATACTCGAAAAGCTATAGAATTTATAATATGTATCTTTAAGAAAACAATTGATTTGTTCAACATGTTCAAAGAAAAGTACCAGACTAAACTGTTTTCGATTTTCAACAGCAGTGGAAGTGGACCTCTTCAAGATTGGATTGTTGAGGTGAATTCAGGCATTTTTATCCCATTACTGAACTATTTACTTCCTAAGTTTCCCCGTTCACTCAATTTATTCAATATCAGTTCAATGTACAGATACAGCAATGGTCAGATTACAGTACCTTGCAAGACGTCGAAAAATTAAACAAATTTTTAGACGGATGTAACCTAAAGTGTACAAAGTGTGTAAAATTAAAACAATAATCAGGAAATATGAAGGTTTTGCTTAAAAGGTTTTTAACATAGAGACAAATACTGCTTTTAAATATTTTTCCTGAAAGTTCCTCACATCAAAAATGTCTCTAAAACAGCGAGGGTGTGGCAGTGTGAATCAAGCCAAAGACGAGGAGTTGAAAACCCACGTTTTGGATCTGCGGAGCCCCAATGTGGCCACCACGTTCATTTCCTGCCCCCCTCCCCCCCACTCCTCGCTGGGTCTGGGACTTCGGTGTCTCACCCTCCTGCTGAAGCACTTCGACCAACACTTCTCCTTCGAGGTTCAGGTGAGAGTGTCAGTGAGTCTGATGGGAGACAGTACTGCATTGTAAAATTTCCTAAAGAGTTGAAATGTTATAGCTTTCAAAGGGAATATACAGTAGCAACCAGTTTGTTCTCTATTCCATCATGACTATGATCGTGTCTTCCCATTTCATCAATTCCCATTCTCCTCCGAACCCAAATCGGTGCCATCTCATCCGAATTCCTGAGTGACCCTTATAATCCCCTGCCTTTACCGCGGCGGCGAACCGCGGCGAAGCAACCCCGCCGCTCATATCCCCCCCTTCTCTCCCCCACCCCGCCATCTACACTATCCAACCACCGCACTCTCACTCACAGCCACGAATTACTATTAATTTCCTTAGCTTAAACTGTTTGTTTGTCAAAGTATGCGAATCTTCTATGAATGTATAAATAAAAAATTTAACCCAATATATCAATAATGACATTTTGTAAAGATTTATGTGTCATATTATGAAACAGATTATATAGTTGATTTGCCGAATTTCTATAATTCGAAATCTTCTTTTGGATTACATACACACACCCGATGAAATTTTAGTCAATACGCCTCTAACAGAAGAATTGTGTTTTATTGTAATGTAACCTAAAACTTAGAGCAATCCGATAGTGTGCAGATAAATAGGCCTAGAGCAACTTACACGAATTTATGTAATAGTAAAGTAACACACTGATTAGCAATTATGAATTTCAATGGTTTGGCAAAAAGGAAGTTGAATTTACTTACCCCATTTCGTAGGTTCCTTTTTTCACAATTACGTTTCCCTTCGTATCCACAAGATTATTGTTGCAGCGCTTATCAACCACATTTACCACTAAGAATTCTTTTAATTAATTTTGTTTTCTAAAAGCTGTTCTTAGTTTTATAGTGGGGGTTTACTGTATCACCCGTTAATCTGAATACCGAAATATGAATTCTATTCTTCTGTTAGAGGCGTATTGACTGAAATTTCATGAGTGTGGGTATGTAATCCAAAGGAAGATTTCGAATTATATAAATTCGGCAAATCAACTGTATAATCTGTTACATAATATGACACATAAATCTTTAAAAAATGTCATTGATATATTGGGTTATTTATACATTCATAGAATATTCACATACTTTCACGAACAAACAGTTTAAGCTAAGGAAATTAATAGTCATTCGTGGCTGTGAGTGAGAGTGCGGTGGTTGGATAGTGTTGGTGGCGGGGCGGGGGAGAGAAGGAGAAGGGGGATATGAGCGGCGGGGTTGCTTCGCCGCGGTTCGCCGCCGCGGTTTGCCGCCGGAGGATTATAAGGGTCACTCAGGAATTCGGATGAGATGGCACCGATTTGGGTTCGGGGGAGAATGGGAACGGATGAGAAGGGAGGTAACCACTATGATGAAATCAAAATCATTAGGGACCTCAAGGTCATTAAAACCAGTTTAAGAAGAATTTTTAAACCGGTTTGGTGTAATTGGTTAATAAAATAATCCAGTAGATATAATAATTTTGAAACTTCTATTAATTTTGACTATTTGTTAACCCATGTTTTTGCCTTGAGATAAAAGAAGTGAGTTCCATTATAGCACATACAAACCCTTGTTGCTCACACCAATTGTGAACACTAGTAGCTGTATCCCAGGTATCACTGACTGTAGAACGCTCTGTACTTATGTTTACTAGTAATGGTTGTTTACTTCGTGATGAATGAGACGTTTGGTGAAATTCCATGGACAATTCTCGAGTTAGTTACACAAAACTAACTTATTTGATGGCATGCTTATTTTGTTTTGGTGGTGGAAATAAATGTTTGAAACCAACTGCAGAGAGGAAAACTGACAACAATATTTCTATCTTCTGATTTAGCTCTTTGCATTTACGACTTTTGAACAGTATTTACAAGATTACATTGCTATTTTCATAAGGTCTAGATCGTCTTCTCCAAGGAAACTAAAATAAATAAAGAGAAGGTAGGGGTCAAGACATTCAAAGCCCTCTTTGCACCATGTGTTTTTAGCGAATTTCCCTATAGGGAATACGCTATTACGGTAGTAGTCACGGTAAGACCTAAGCCCGGGACCATGATACTTTTTCGTTTTGAGGTCCCTAGAAGCCAAAAACACCGTTCGTTCAAATTGATATATATGTATATATATATATATATATCTATATATATATCTATATATATATATATATATCTATGTGTCCGTTAACACGATAACTTTTGAACGGAACCTCCGATTTTGATGAAATTTGGTACAGGGGTGTAAGCCAGCATCTACTAGGTTGAGTTCGCGAACCAGAATGATCGGACCATTGGAACGGGGTTTTATGGGGTTTCAAAAGGGTTAAAAATGGGTTTTTGGCATTTTTCGACCTTAATTTTTAAAATTCAACAATTTTAACTGAAACCATTTAAAAGAGCTTAAAAAAACAAACGATTTGGTATTTTGAATTTTTATCTTAGCATAACTGGTTACGGGGAAAATCAAAAAATGTGTTTTCCATGTTATTCTTATGGGAAATCAAGAAAAGCCTATATCTTGCTTATTTATTGACATAACTTAATCAAATTTGGTATGTACATTATCTAGATAAGGTTTAACTTATACTTGCTTACAAAACCCATATGGCGGCAAACCTACATACTCACCCCCATGGGGTTTATGGGGAAAATAAACAGAACACCATAACCTTATAAAATTTGGTATGTACAATCACTAGGTAGGATTTAACTTATATTTACCAACTAAACCCATATTATGGCTTCAAACCTACATATTCTCATCCCCATGGATTTTATGGGGAAATATAAAATATACCAAAATTCCATTGGAAATTCGCTGAGTACGCAGGTCTTCTGCGACGGGGGTATTTTGCATTTATTACATCACCATTTGCTAATACTGCTAATGATAATGATGACGTCATAGGTGCAAAAGAACACCTCTGGTGCATAGAGGGTGTTGCATGGCTTGACCCCTATACCTTCACATTATTTATTTTAGATTCCTTGGTCTGCTCTATGATAACTCTGTTCGTCACACTACTTTAGAAGTCAGTGTACCTACAATTTTGAAAATGCCCTAAAAATTATTGTTAAAGTTCGCAGCCGTAATTAGTTGGAGACTTGTTTGTGACCGGTGGCCGGTATCTCGTATCTTTCTAAATTAATAGTGGAGATTGAACTACCGAAGGGTTAACCAAAAGATTATAATGATATTGTTCATTCGGCGATAAGGTACTGGATGACGAAGACATCAAGAGGAGGTTCAGGTTCAGCACGTACAACCGAGAGCTCAAGATGACCACTTTCGTCACGTCCATGGGACTGGCGCTGGTACCTGGCTGGAACGTGGTGCAACTCGACTTGGCTCAGGTACACTTTAGTTGGAATTCTCTAGATCAAGAAAAAAGATCATTCGGACGGTTGATACCAAGGTGACTGTAGGCCAGGGTCAGGTGAGCCGCATCCCATAAGAGCAATGGTGTCACTATCTGCGTCATCCATGGATGTCGCCTACCGGCAAGTGTTGCCAACAAAACAGCAAACAACAATCGTTATCGTTTGCTTTGGGAATTTTTTGTCTCAACAATTACTAAAATAAGGAATTTCAAAGCAAAATAGGGTAGAATTTATGGTTTTAGATTTACCTTGATTGATAATTTGTAATTTGGTCATTACATAATGGTTTGTTACCAACTAATAATCCAAATTTAAAATAGAGTAATATGGTGTCGTTTAGATAAATATCGTACCCATGGCAAGACTGCTTCAATCTCTTTTTCAATCAGCTGTGTAATGGTAAATATTATAACGTAACTTCCGTTGCAGTTTAGACGCCTCATATCCAGTGGTGTAGTGGTGCGGGAACGCGTGGGAACGGCGTTCCCACACTGGTTTTCAAGAACCCGGGAAAATCCCAGTGCCCCGTTCAGGGAAAATTCGGAAAAAATAGCTAATATGTTTCTAAAAACAAATATTAATTCAACAATATAAAAATATTTAAAAATATTTCTATGCCAATAATAAAATGCAATACTTTTGTAAACACGATTTTACTCTGTATCATGTTTCCAAAGATAACCTCACTCTCGCTTGAAATTTGTATTGTGCACAGAGTACGGTATACGGTGGCGGGCATCACTCTCCCGTCCCTCCACAACCCTTCCACATCTACAGAAGAGGATGCATTTGATGACTACTTGTAAACATGGTTTTGTCAATCTGTTAATGTACTTTCATTGTAATTAATTATTCTGTTTTTTTTTCTCTGTTTTATGGATTTAATTTATTTTAGTTCTCTGCTTTTGTACTTGTATAGAATATGTCAATTAAAAATTAGGTTATGTATGTTGCTATTTTGGGGGTTAAAAATAAAAGTAGTTAATAAATTAATAACCTTTTCTAAAACAACCTTCTTTTGTGAAATAATAAAGTTAGTTAAGTATAAAATATAAACAAAGGAATATATCAAAATATATCATAGATTTTGATATACTGGTGTTTTATTTTGCTTTTCTCAAAATCATCTAAATTATTAAATAGTAGTAGTGGCAAAGTGGGGCTGCTGGCTCAGGTCAATGACCCCTGAGGAATGCTGACGTCACCAAGGTCACTGACGTCACGAATGACGTCATCGGTGACGTCATCGATGACGTCATTTCTATGACGTCATAGGTATGACGTAATAGAAATGACGTCATGACGACGTCATCACCGCTGACGTCACCATAATGACGTCATTGACGTAATTAAGGTCAAGGTCACGCGGAAAGACAAAAAAATTTTTCTTTGCACTCTTGTGGTTCCTAGTATTCGGCTGTGGAGTGAAAATCCACGAGAAACCACAAAAGTGCAAAGAAAAATTTATTTTCCCAGCGACCAGACCGAAAAACCTACCAAATGTGACGTAAGGCATTCCTCAGAGGTCATTGACCTGAACCCCAGCAACCCCACTCTTAAAACTAAAAAAATAAATAATTTTTTATTTCCACTTACCCACTGGAGAAACCCGAAGCCCAACTGGAAACAAAATTGCGAACAGCCGACGGTGGTGGTGTCATCACCGCGCGGGAGCCGGACGCCGACTGACCGGACAGCACCGCGCCGTCCGGGTACCAGACCGCGTGGTGGGGGTAAAGTGGTCAGATGCGAAAAAATAAAAAAAATTATATTTTTTCCAACAACTCATTCGAGTTTGTCCTTGTTGGAAACATTATAAAAAAAAAAATATTTTTTTTTTCTCAGGTGAACTTGGGACTTGTGAAATTTTGAGCTAAATGAAAAAAAAATAATTTTTTAAATTTTTTTCTTAGGTGAGCTTGGGACTTGTAAAATTTTGAACCATTTGAAAATAAAAAAAAAAATTTTTTTGCGATTTTTAGTTTTGCTTAAAACTTGTCAAATATGTAAGTTTTAGCTAAATATTTCATTTAGAACTCCAGTTATGGAAATTAAGTGGAAAAAGTGTGATGTGCACACTGCAAGAGTTGAATAGCGACTGACCAAGTCACTCCGTGCATCCTAGGTACCCAGTTATTTGGTGGGGGTTATGTGATCAGATAGAAAAAAATTTTTTCTTATTTTTCATCCACATTCTTCAACATGTTGAAACCTGTTCAAGGTCAACCATTTGAAGTTTTAAAAAAAAATTTAAATTTTTATTTACAAAAATCCGCCTTCATCCTCATATGCGCTGGATGGACTTGTGCTTGTTGTTGTTGAAGTGCTACTTTCACAGCAACAAGTTTCTTCTTCTGTATTGTGGACCACTCCTTCGGGTATATCCATACTGTCGATGGTTGGACAGTCGTATTCCAAATCCATTTTAATTACCATCCCTGGATGTTGAAGTAATAACATGTGCAGTTTTTGATAAATTTCTTTCAGGTGTTCAAGGCTGTCAACAAGTAATTCCCACTTCATTGTATCGTGTAACCGCTAGCGTAGCTGAGCTGGAAATGAAGTCAGACTTGCATGTAGGATTGCTCTTTTGGAATTGTGGTGGTGGTAGGGGTTTGGTTTCTTAGAGGAAAATTAATTCTGTTTCATGATACAACCAGACAGGTTGAGACATGTTCAAGGTCAACCATTTGGAGTTTTAAAAAAGAAAATTTTATTTAAAGAGTAGCGTTGAAAACTGGCAAGTTGGCTCCCTTGTCAGCACACTCCGTGCACCTTAGACAGTATATGACTGCGTAGACCAAGTAGACGAAGACTGCAATGAGTAAGGCCAGAAGCATGACAAGATCCAATTTTAAAATTTTTTGTGTTAGGATGGTATCCTTCCTGATCTGCCTTTCTTCAATTCTCCTTTCCATCAACTCCACTAGATCCAAATGCTGGCATCTCCTCCTCTGTCCTCCTGCCACATCAGCCTCATATATTGGTGGTGGGACATCCATGTTTGCAGCTTGAAAGATCAAGATGTAATGAAACACATTGGTGTTGTTTCTCAGGTCTCCAAGAGGAAAAAAATGGTGGGGGAAGTTTCAAGGTTAACCATTAGGAAATAAAAAAAAATGTTTAAATTTGTGGTTACGTTTACACCTGTACATGTTAGAACCTGTTCAAGGTCATCCAATTTGTGTTTTAAAAAATCCTATCTTGCTACAAAACTGTAGCAAGATAGGTTTTTTTTATTCTTTTATTACAATACAATAATAAGCATATTGAAGTAAAGTAAGGAAACAAAATATAAATATTAGTCAGGAGAAATATTCCAAGTTTGGACTGGCTTGAGTCTTCATGGACGATCTGGAGGAGTAGGCCGAGGAAGTTGATGATGATGGTGACCTTGGCGGCTCGTCATCCCTGAAGCCATGGGTGCATTTTGTGTTGCATGCAAAAATTTGCATGTTTAGTCGGTATCCCTGTTCGATTAGTGATTTAAATTCTTCAACAATTTCGTTTAATTCTTGCAGATTTCTTACAAATACTTCTTCATAATTTGCGCATTTTACAGTGAGAGCCATCTTGATGTTTTCCGTGTGATGTCCAAAGGAGGAATGAATATTAGCATGGTTGTTTGAAGGTAGTATGAAATAGTGGTGGGGGAAGGACTTTATATGCTGTCTGATGGGAGGTGGTTAAATTTTTTCCAACTAAACATATTGATTGAACAAATTGTGCAAAGTTCTTTGGGTGTTTCGTAACTCATAACTGGAGCTACATGGCCTGATTGTAAACATCCATCATCTTGTAGGAATTGTGCTGGGTTAGATACAGCAGCCCTTCCACAATTTTGACAAAATTTTGTACCATCACCAAACTTGTACCACCCAAAAGTGTTGTAACCTCTGTTGTCTAGCTTGTACTGTTTGATAAAAATTTTAATTTGCTGAGGAGCGTTGGAACGTAAAGTATGGCTAAATAGCTGTTGATCTTGAATAATTTTTCTTACACAAAGCTCAAATAGGGTGCTCATGGTTTGACAGTTGCAATTAAACTGGACTTCTTTGCAGTCTGTATGCTGGTAACCCAAAATGGTGGGGGAAAACACACACACACACACACACACACACACACACACACACACACACACACATACACACATTGCTGTTTGAAAAATATTTTTATTTTGTTTAATTTATGCAAAGGTCAAAGGTCAAGGTCACCCCAGAGCTTTTTTAAAAAAAAGGCAACATATCAATATGTGAAACCTTTTGTTATTTGTTTCACATATTGATATATTGCCTTTTTTATTTTTTTATTTTTTTTTGTTTTTTTTTGGTAATGTTTATTTAATACAGTACAAACAAGATTACATGAGAAAAATTATATAGTGAATACAAACAGATACAAGAAAAATTTAAATTTTATTTAACACTGCTGCTTCTCGGCCATGTGGATGGTCAGCTCGGTGGAGTTGCTGCCGCTGGATCCGTGGGACACCAAGTAGAGGCATCCCGGTTGAATGGAGCGCAGGTCTTCGTTTTGTAGCAGATGGACGAATCTTTTTGGCAAATAAATTTGAAATTTTGCTTCATCTCCCGGTGTATATGGAGCTTCGCTCAAGCTGCAGCAGATTGCCTCGCCGACTGTAGTTTCCATCTTTTTCATAGCATGTATGATGTAATGTTTTTCATCTTTCAGCTCTGAACATTTTTTTACCGGCAAAATTGTAGACTTGGAGTGGGCGTTGAATTGTTCCACCAAAGACTGCAGAAACTGGTTGGATGCCATGGTTGTTCTAGAGGTCCTCGCTGTCTTCTAGCTCTGAGATGTTGTCGTCTCGGAGTCTCGAGTAATACTCGTGCCAAGTCTCGGTCTGCTCCTCGCTTTTATAATCGACGTTACCCCCACCACCACCACCGATTTCTCCATCTTGCAGGTAAGTAGCTAATTTTAAAGCGTTTTTTAATGCACAGTGCCTGTCCCTTTCATGTTCTACGCTTTGTGTGCAAATACAAACGTTTTCAGAAATAAATTTAAAATTTTTATCAATTTGCACGTCTTTGACTGGATTTGATGTATATTGTTCTATCCATCTTTTCTTTTCAAGTCCCTTTGTGTAAATATTAGTAAATTTATTTGAAAATTGATGCATAATATGATACAAGTCTGAATAACTGGTAAAACCGTCATACCAATCGATGTGATGAAAATATTTCCAAGTCCATCGGTTTGTTGTTGCGGCTTTGGTGGTTAGTGAAGAAAAAGAGCATGGTGGTTTGAATAAAAATGTATAAGGAATATTTTTATCTATATCATAAAATACTAGTTCTTTAATAATGAACCGATCATCGTTACCACGAAACGCCTGAAATTCAATAATACCCGGTTTGGACTTGATTTCTTCTTCCATGTCCATTTGAAAGGTCACCAGTCTATCCATCACGGTGTCGGAAGGTCAACTGTTTTCCACACCACGGTAGGCACGTATTTATGCCAGGCCGTACAGTTAAAGGCGCGTTGGTGTATATTTAACGTGGGCACCATCCCCGGTAGGCCTAACCCCACAAAATTTTGAATTTTTTATTGAAAATTTGCCAATTCAAGTGTAAAGTGTTGTGAAAAATTTTAAAAATTTATTTAACTTTCCATCTGGTCATTTTTGTTGTAGTCATTTTCATCACTTTGATCCTTTTCATCACTAAAATGTGTTTCTTCATCCGATTTTACAAAATTATTTTTTTCTTGCACATATTGTTCCAATTGTCTCCACATTTGAACTTCATGAGGAATTCTGTTGAATATTGAAGTGTCCACAGGTCCATACAAAATTGGTGCGTCCGGTTGTTTGTCCAAAGTGTCTGTTAAATAATCTTTAATAATTGAACTGGAAAATACTAGTTGTCTTAAATATCTTGTTATGGGTTCCGTTGCACATGTCAAAATAAAAAATTCTTCTCTGTTAAGTTGAATTTTTATGTCATGTTTGGTTGTATCTCTGAATCTCATTTGATGTTCACCTCGGTGTTTAATAATATCAATTTCCAAGTCTGAATCCAATAGTCCTACTTTTGTTTTCCTGCCAAACATGTTGCTATTAAAGTAACATTCCAATAAATGGAGGTGTTTCATAAAAGATTCCCAAGCATTGGCTGTAAACAAAATCATTTTTGTTCCGTGAGTTAAAATTACTGTAGGTGAATAGTCGGTTGATTTCATTACTCCAATTAAAACACTTTTATCCAAACTTGAAGAGATTGGATAAAAAATTCTTAAAAATACTTCCATCAAAATATTTGGTGAAATATTTTCTTCCACATTTCTTTTCCTCTTGGACAAATATTTTTTCTTTTTACCTTTTTCTTCTTCTTGATCTGCACCGTGTTGCTGTCCATTCATGTCCAAAAATTCTGAAATTTCTTTTTCTATATCGCATTCGGTTGTACCACTTGTAGAAGCCATATTGAAGATGATGCTACCCATACGATGTCAGGCAACAAACTGATCAGGAGCGACCTGCGCGCTCCCCTTTTATAATCGCGCCCGTGATTGAAATTTTACAAAAACGAGTTTTTATAAAACATTTTTAACAATTCCTGTCAAAGGTGTGTAAGTGACAATTTTATCATGTAAAATTAAACAATATGCAGTTGTATTTGCAGGTATAGGATCGTTGAATTCCATTTCTATCTTTATGTCAACACTTGATGATTTTACTGATTCATTTTGTTTAGAACAATCAATTACAACTATTGTGTAACCATCTAAGTATTCTTCTGGTGATAATAAAGGTGTATTTGTTTTACCGTAATATGAATTTTGGAATCTCGCATACATATCGTATAATATACTGTACTTTTTATTAGCGAATGACACATTTAAATTGTCGTAGGGGAAAAACTGTGAATTCAAATAAACTTTAATATTTTTTAAGTTGCAATGATCAAATTTGCCTGCATGTTTTGTGATACTGTCTCTCCTACCTGTTTGTAAACCAAATATAATATACCTGGCTCGTTCTACGTAATTAGATGTTTTAACAGTCCAAGTGTGTCGATCCGTAGCAGGTAAACTGGGATGTTCATGGAATTCCCAACTTCTAAAAGGAATTACAATATCACGATCAGCCTTTAATTTCCTTAATAGTAGCATTCTATGCTCGTCAGCTAATTTAACATGTGGAACTCTCCATACAATTTTGTCTAATGTTAATTTCCATTCTAAAGTTGCATCTGTTGTACCGTCTGGAGCTTTAATAATGTCTTTATCGTTAGAAGATCTCAACAAAACTAATTCTTGTTTAACATTTAATATTATTTTTCTATAATCTTCAGCAAATCCAAGCAACAAACGTAATGGAATATGAAAATCAAAATATCCCTTTGTATTCGGAGTGATTATGTCATGTTCAGGTAAAACCCATCCGGCCGGTTGAAGTAAATTGGTTTCATTAGGTGATATAGATGTTACCCCCTTTAAAGTTGTTGCAATACCTACTTTTTTAGTGGAATCAACTGTTACACCTGATATTTCATATCTAATTTCATCAAACAGGAAAGCCATAGGATTATTTATAAATGGAACTGTTGTACCAGTAGTAGTACCGTCCTTTTTTGTTACTTTTCCTTCGATATACAAGTAACTTTCACATGGTAGTGTGTAAATGTCCTGATGTTGTATAGGAATACGAATTTCGTCGTTATTGTTCAATTTTGATGAAGTGTAAGGGTTGTGGGTGTGATATTCTTTTTCCCATAGGGTTTCGTCGAATGTCGGACCCTGCGCTATATCCAGTATATCCATAATCGGTTAATTTTAAACCAATCTTTTCTAAGAAACGAATGTTTTCGCGTGTTAACTCCTCCACAGCTGAAGAGCTACTAATGCGGTTTCCCGTAGGTTGTCCACTTTTAAATGATAAACCCATGATTTTTGTATTAAAGTGTCGATTTTAAATGTAATCTAACTGTAATTGGCTCTTCTCGGAAATCTATCAAGTTACCGTCTTGATCCAATACGTTCAACACGATGTCTGAAATGAAAGTGGTGTTCAACGGCAGATATACTAGGTTTTGTGGCTTTTCAACTATTTTAAATCCTGGAGGTACACTTGGGTAAAAAGTATGTATTATATGAGTATTTGCTCCATCTCTGTAAGCTCCCTGTATAATGTTACAAGAGTAGTAATGCCGGGCACTTGAGAACCAAGTAGGGTTGGCGAGGAATGGGGACAAAATCCAAGATGGCGGCGCCCATGTACCTAATTTTCGCGCCAATTTTCCTGTGACGTCATCGGCGGCGTCTTTTTTCTGTGACGTCAGCTGTTTTTTTTGTCACGTCATGGCGGCGCTCTTTTTTTGTGACGTCACCAAGATGGCGGCGTTCGCGCCATTTTTTTTCAAGATGGCGGCGTCTTTTTTTTCAAGATGGAGGCGTTTTTTTGTGACGTCATCGGCGACGTCAGCTGTTTTTTGTGACGTCATCGCGACGTTCGCGCCAATTTGACTGTTTTTCTGTGACGTCATCATGGGGAACAAGACCATATGGATCGCTGGGGTCATACTATATAAAGTGTACACAATACTATATAAAGTGACATGTTCGCGCCGACGTCAGCTGTTTTTCTGTGACGTCATCGCGGCGTCCGCGCCAATTTGAGCTGTTTTTCTTGTGACGTTATCGCAGCGTTCGCGCCAATTTTGACAGCTGATAGGATTTTCGTGCCAATTATGACGTCATCAAGATGACGACGTCCGCGCCAATGCGACTGTTTTTCTGTGACGTCATCAAGATGGCCTGCCAATGGTGGTGCCTGACAGGTGTCGCCGAGGGACCGTTACCGGCCGCGTGGTTCGCCTACATGACCGATGGCTGCCGTTTGGCGGGAACCATCACGTGGGATAAATAATGTAAGAATATTTATGAAAGCTCAACATATAACTGTGGAACTCTCACAATTGTCGTGGGACCGCTATTTTGCTACTACTTGTAACCGATATTATTACCTAAAAATGATTATATATTTACTACTTTTAATGTAAAAAATTCAATGATCCGACCGCGTGTTCCGCCTACGTGACCGAACGTTACCGGCCGCGTGGTCCGCCCACGTGACCGATTGCGTCATGGCTGCCGTTTGGCGGGAACCTTTGTGAGTGACGTCACCGACCACGTGGACTGCTCTGGTGGACCGTGGGATAATTGGCTCACGTTTCCACACCACCCAAGGGAGCCTCGGCGCGTTCTTTTTGTTAACCCAGAGCATCCCCTGGAGGCCTAACCTCTGGGGTAGACCATTACAGTTTACTGTGGGGCTCAACGTTTCCACACCACCCAAGGGAGCCTCGGCGCGTTCTTTTTGTTAACCCAGAGCATCCCCTGGAGGCCTAACCTCTGGGGTAGACCTTTACAGTCTACGGTGGGGCTCAGCGTTTCCACACCACCCAAGGGAGCCTCGGCGCGTTCTTTTTGTTAACCCAGAGCATCCCCTGGAGGCCTAACCTCTGGGGTAGACCTTTACAGTCTACGGTGGGGCTCAGCGTTTCCACACCACCCAAGGGGTAGGAGCCTCGGCGCGTTCTTTTTGTTAACCCAGAGCATCCCCTGGAGGCCTAACCTCTGGGGTAGACTGCCCCATCCATCGCAGTCTACGGTGGTAGCCACTCCATAACAAATATTGCTACCTCCCATTTTTTTTCCTCCGCTAATCCTGGTCATTAGGTCATTTACTAAGACAGAGTCTGTTCATTTTAACCATCTACCAAGATTAACGGAGGGGTTTTATATTTTTTTAACGTTTTTGGTGTGGATTGTGGTGACGTTGACCGGCTCATTCAGAGGTTTACGGGCCTTTTCGTCAGCCGCGCCAGGGACCTCAGGACCGTTCCAAGGAGTAGCCCGAACCCTCCTCGGGTCGGGGCGCCTCAATTTACTAGGCCCTCACATTCATACTGAGGTTTACGGGCCTTTTCGTCAGCCGCGCCAGGGACCTCAGGACCGTTCCAAGGAGTTGCCCGAACCCTCCTCGGGTCGGGGCGCCTCAATTTACTAGGCCCTCACATACAGAGGTTTACGGGCCTTTTCGTCAGCCGCGCCAGGGACCTCAGGACCGTTCCAAGGAGTAGCCCGAACCCTCCTCGGGTCGGGGCGCCTCAATTTACTAGGCCCTCACATTCATACAGAGGTTTACGGGCCTTTTCGTCAGCCGCGCCAGGGACCTCAGGACCGTTCCAAGGAGTAGCCCGAACCCTCCTCGGGTCGGGGCGCCTCAATTTACTAGGCCCTCACACACCGATGGGAGGTTTTTAGGCCAACCATCATGCTCACTCCTGGACTTATGGGTTTTACGCCTGCCTGTTGAGTGGCAGTAACATTCACCATAATCCACAATTTTAATCGAAATATTTTTTATGTTCATCTAGAAATCTACCACTTACATCTTGATATAAGGCCACATAGTCCCAATCGACTTTACTAGCAAAGTCACGGATAAATTGTTCGGATAATGTTTGATATTTACACAGGACGTACCAGCAATTTTCAAAATTAGGGACCATCTCTCTTAGGAATTCTTCAGAGAACTTAGTTCGTTTTAAAACCTTGGCCCAATTGACTCTATGCGCATAGATCCGCAACATATCGATGGAGAAATCATAATGAGAGGATAAAAGATCCCAGTTCATGAACCGATCAAACTTCATGATAAAGTTGTCAGTCATGACCCCGGCGGGTTCTTTGGGCTCTACCGAGAGAAGATTCCATACAAATGTTGCCATGACGGAGGCTGAACACAGACTGAATCAGCGAGTTAAGCTCTTGTACCTTTTATGCGCAGCGTAGAGTGCGCATCTGTCAAAGCCCCCAGCGTGTTGGGGTAGGAGACAATATGAATATTCGACAGGCTCCTCGGTTCCGTCATATTCCAAGATGTTTGGATGAAAACGTCTTAAAAACTTTACTTTTTCCAAACCTTTAGTGTAGATGATGTCAAATGGCTTGCATAAAGTACGTATCAAATTTTCATCATATTTAATTTTGCCGTCACACCATCGGATGTGGTGATGGTGACGTGTGAGCCATCGTGCAGTACGCTGCATCTTTTCATTTAAATTTTGAATACTGTAAGGGGGACGAAATACTAGATGGCTGCATATTGAATCACCGACGATGGCAAACTCTTTTACAATAAACTTGTTATCGTTATCTTTAAAAGCTTGGAATTCAACTACCGCCATTGTAGAATGGCCAACGTCTGTATATTTGCAGCTCATTGAAAAGGTATGTTGATAAGTGTTGCGGAAGACTACTGTCAACGTCTACACTGTCTTTGTCTATTTTTAACACTTCCTCTATAAATTCTCTTATAGCAGGTTCGTGAAGGGACACGTCAGCCAGACGGATGTAGATCAAAGGAAGGCTATTTATAAACTGAATCCACTCCGAGCTGTTGAGCGCTAAAGTATGCTCCCCATCGTGCAGGAACACGTGCTGTTTGCCAAATACAGTATTGACTTTGATGCCCTCACCGCTACCCAAAATATAATTGAACTTTTTCCCCTCTTCTATGGCTACGGTGACATTGTTAAAATTGGAAATGCCAAATTGATTGAAAACATCGTGGGGCCAGTAAACGCACCCCCTTTTCCCCTTAAATAAAACTCCCAAACTGTTATTTCTATTTTTAACGATCCCCGTTATGACACATTTAGTTAGTTCGTGATCGAGAAAGTGGGTTGTTTTTAAAAATACCCCGGTTAATATGTTAATGGGTTCTTTGGGCTTAGGAATTACCTGGACGAGATCCTCACTCGACGACTCCATCTCCACAACTGACCATTTTACAGCAGCTCCTCATCTGAAAATTCTTCTTCTTCGGAATAATCGTATTCGGTACGCCACTTTACTACTATTTCATCAGCCCCGGCGGGAATATTAAACAAACCTTCTTCGTTTTCCCCATTATAGCAGTTGACGTAATCTCTTTTAATGAAAACCCCACCACTATAATATTCAACCTTGACCCAGCCGTGGAAACCCATGTTGACGCTACAATGACAGGCGATCGACTGACACGTTTCATATAGTCATTTTATTTACGGTGCCAGTGAGTAGTGAGTATGTCATGTGACAGTCGTGTAAGAAAAGACAGTATGCCGTAGTATCTGCCTCCACGTTGTCCTTGGTTTCAAAATCAATTCGAACATCTACAGGTCCAGACTTGATTGTATCGTTTTGTTTGGAACAATCGATTACGTACAGAGGGGTCTCAGTTTTAAATATGTCCAGCTCGACCGTTGGGGTCGAGTTTCTATTGTAATAACTATTTTGAAATCGATAAAACATCTCATAAAATATGGACGTGTCACCGTGGATGTTATCGTAGGGGAAATATTGCGAGTTTAAAAATAGTTTTACGTTTTGTAGACCGCAAGAGTCAAACGACGACATGTTCTTTTTTAAATCATTTTTCCTCCCCGTTTGAAAAGCCAATATGGCGTAACGAGGTTTCTCGAGCTGGGACGATGATTTTACTGTCCACGAATGTATTTTGGATGTATTTAAAGTGGGATATTCGTGTATCTCCCAAGAGCGAAACGGTAGATGTATTTTTGTATCTTTTTCAATCATTTTAAAAAGTTTGAGTTTGTACGCATCAGACACGGTGACATGCGGGACTCTCCAATATATATTTTTAATATCAAGAGATATTTGAGAAGCGTTCGCACTATATACTGCGTTATTATCACTCGATGAGCGGAGTAAAACGAGTTCCTGTCTTGTATTTACAATAATACGGCGGTAGTCTTCTGCAAACCCGAGCAGGAGACGCAAGGGAATGGAGAATGAAAAATCCCCATCAACTACTTGTGTTTTGCCGGGACCTAACCAACAAGCGTTTTTCAAGCCGTGCAGCTCGCTCGGCTGAACCGATAAAAGACTTTTAATAGTTGTCGTTATACCGACATTTTTGGTTCGATCCACCTCAACACCCCCAATCTCATAGCGGATATCGTCAAATAGAAACGCTATAGCGTTATTTACAAAACTTACACTGGCCGCAGTATTATCGGCTTTTTTCCCACTAAGTGATCCTAAAATGTACAGAGTACTATCGAACGGTGCCGTTATAATATCCTGCTGACTTATGGGTATGCGAATCTCATTGTTATTTTTATACGTGGAAGACGCATATGGTTTATGGATATGGAATTCCATTCCAGTGACTACATCACTGTATTCAGCGCTATTTTCTATGTCCAACATTTTGAACCTTGAATCCCAGAGAGCGTAAAAATTTAACGTTTGCCGATGTTAACCTTACGGTGTTCGCACTCCTACTGACCTTAACCGTGTTTGTAACCTCCCTAAATACAAGCCCCATCCTTCCGTCTTATATGTAGTCTGACAGAGAGTGTCTCGTTTCTTAAATTTATTCTCTCACCGTTCTGGTCCTTTAGACAGATTGTAACGTTGTTTATCCTCTTGATGTTCACGGGCAAATAAACGATTGTGTTGGGTATCTCCACTATTTTATACCCCGGACCTACGTTCGGGTAGAACTCGTGGATCACGTGGCCCTCTTCACCGTTGTTGTACGATCCTCGAACGATATTACACTCTACGCGTATCACATCGACTTTCATAATATTGACTGGCCTATCAGATACGTGCTTTACTCCTGGAGGTAGCTTTCTACTATCGAATCCCAGCAGCGAAGCGATAGTTTCCTCCTTTGTAAAATCGATTTCTTTTTTACATTCGATTTCAGCCTTTAACGTATTATTATTCGCTTTTAAACTTAATCCCGAGTCGTCTCCGGTTTTCTCCTTTAATAATGTTTCCAAGTCTTCAATTTCGTACGCCCCCTCGTCTATCGTGACACATTCATCTGTCCCATAGTAAAATTTGTCATTTAAACCCTTTTCGATATTTGGAATTGAATGGTAGGTCATCAAGTCAATTAGACCAATCTCCCACTCCCCCTGGCTCACGTCTACTGTGGGAAAATAATCTTTCGAGAGGAAAGAACCTCTACCGTTTAAGCAAAACATTGTCGCAAAGAAACTTTAAGCACAAGTGTCCGCACACGACTGAATTGAAATTCTGTTCTCGCTTGTAGTTATAGTAAATTTCACAATCACCAAAATATCGTAACAGCTCCACTGGAGGCCTGAGGTTACCGAAACTATCATAATAAAATACTTTACGACCGAGTTTTCTGTAGCATACCCAGTGCGTGCCACCCCCACTACTAGAGTCCAAATTTACAATAGCGGATTCGTACCGCCTGACAGACTGCGGCAGAGCGTCTCTCATATAGATTCCCCTAAAATTTGGTATTTTTAGCTCTTTGGCGTAGTACAATAAATCGTAGTTTGTTAAAGGCTTTATCGGGATCGATGTTTTTTTTTAGTCACCTTTGGCTTTTTCTTACCACCTCCTCGCTTCGGGTAAGGTCTTAGGTATAACCCTTTGCCCTGCGTCTTGCGTTTGGCTTTAGGCTTCGCCTTTTTACCCCCACCAAATTTTGTTTTAGCTTTCATGGCTGTTGTTACAGCCCAAGCAGCTGCTTTTTCCCCAACAGAAGCGTCGGCCGCTTTAAATCTCCGCCAAGCGCGCTCAGCCAACTCTTTGTCCGCCTGTCTTCTACGCGTGTTATCGCTATATTTTGAATAAGCAATATCGTGAATTTTGCACGCTTCGTCGAGACCGTTCACGCCCTTATCACCTCGAGCTAACCTTTTCTGTAGCCTGGTCCCAGGACCACAGTAATTATACCCCGGGAGATGTGCTTCGAAAGGTAACAAGTCAATAGCTTTGTTAACTACAGAGGAGATGATACCACCACCTCGTACGACAGCTTGACCGCGTCTGACCGATCTTGCTTTGCGCCCCGCCATTTTAATACTGATGACGTGCCGACGTCGTGTATAGTTAAATACCTACAGAGAGCGTGGTGCACAGGGCGTGCACTTAATCCCAACTTTTCCTAGTTTCGCAATATTTTTTAAAAATACACGTACAAAACTCGTTGTGAGGACAGTCATCGCAATATGTATCTATAACAGCGTGAGGGGCAAATTTAACACATTTCAAAGGACAACATGTATAGAAATGCTCCAGTTTGTACAATTTTAGTATTCTTTCCTTAGGCTGCATGCAGTCTTCTATATAAGTCTTACACCTACAACGACAATAACCAAAGTTATTACATACTCTGTGAGCAATCCCTTCTACCTGGCTTTTCGGTAGTATAAAACACTTTTTATCGCAACAGTACTGCTCCATCGTCGATGTTCACCGCAAGACTTCACACTAACGACTGACGATTTAGGAGCCTCCACCCAGCCTCCTAGCCCTCTCCTCCGCAGTTTCGAGAATCCCTGGTTGGTTCACCAGCTCTGACGCATCAATAGTTATCTCGTTATTGAACAAATCATCCCACGAGGTCAACTCTTGCACAACTTCAGTTTTCCAATCTTTTTCGTTGTGTAAACCCGCCCTGGCTCCATCTTTCGCTTTTAATTGCTTGTATATCGAGTATGCCAGTTCGGCGAGGGCTTCTTTAAGGTACTCTTTATTTACAGCGTCAGTCAGTCCTTGAGGCTTTTTTAGCTTTCTAATCCGATTATTCCCAGCATTCCAATGGGGTTCCTCTGTCCTCGGCACTTTACCTTTACCGGGATCAACCAGTACAATAGCGTTTTCTTGCAAGTATTTTAATGTTACCGCATCGTGTATGTGTGTCGGATCTGCAACCTGAGAAATCTTTTTATTTTTAAAGTTCCAAGTCTGCGTGCCCGGAATGGGAGTACGATGGTCTAAATAGTGTTTGTTTACCGCATCGCCCGCCTTTGAGGGTGGAGCCACATTTTGTATTATAGTATTATGCACATCGTAAGCCCCGTTTATATTTCTAAATATGGTATTACCTTTAAAAAACGAAAGACTCACAGCATCGTTATTTTCTACGGGTGGTGCTACGTTTCTTATTATGGAATTGTTGGCGTTATAAATCCCCTCATTTGTTTTACTGATGGCATTTGTTCGAACATATGCCCGATTTACAGCGTCTCCGTCATTAACTGGTTGAGCTATATCCTGTAGACGATACTGGTGAAATGAATACGAATCGTTTAGTTTAATAGGAATCTGTGATTCCATAAAATGTTTATTTACAGCATCGTCTTTTTCAATAGGACTTCCTATACTACATATCCGTGTACTTTGCGCGTCAAATACATTATTTTGCAAACTGATACAGTTACGAAACGCCTGAACATGAGTTATATAGTTGACGGCATCTCGATTTTCTACGGCGTCTCCTACATTTACTAAACGTTTGTCTTGCATGTCATAATCACCTTTGGGGGTAAGGTTGAACCCCTCACCCTTGGGCCCCCTCCCCCCACCCTTATCCTTTTTATCCGAGTAACGTCCGAACTTGTCTACGCTCATCGTAAAAGTGACTTGAATCTACTATTACCTCCCCCTTTTATGTACCCGGCCTCCCTAAGCTCCTCTATGATATTGAGTATCTCGTTACTGTGGGAAGTGTTACCCGTCTCTGTTGACATTGCTAAAAGTTTAAGTCTACCGACCAATTCATTGGGGTTATCCCAATATATAATGTCGCGCGATTTGTTGGATTTCCACACGAGCCCCTTGCCTGATTTACTTGGTGGAAACAAGTCTTTGATAACATGTTTATATTTTAAACTATTATCCCTTCTAATCTGATTGTAAAAGCTGTAGCCTTTCTTGTGAGCATTAGTAGCAACAAGTATATCCTTGTACACTTTCAAATCATCCTGCGAGTATTTTTCTTCACTGGGAAGTCTTTTAAAGATCAGTTCGTAAAGCCCCTCAGTTGGTTTATATCTTGTATTATTTATAAGGATAGCTCCATCAGCATTAAAATCTAAATCCTTATCACCAATCATCAATTTATTTCCCTCTTCGTTGTATCTCGGTCCAAAATCGTGATCAATTAATTTTGTCTTACCACCAGTATCCTCCATAAGTAATTTCATATACCGGAGAGTCATGGGGTTTTTAAACTGTTCTTCAAGATATCGGGAAGCTGTTTCAAGTCCTGTAGGAGTTGACACTACTTCCTTTACCCGGCTAGAGCTGGCCTTGGGGGTAGAAACACTCGGTGGATCAAATAGCCGTGGTAAATCCACATCGGTTAATTCATCTTCATCGGTTGTATCATAATCCATTTGTTCTACAGTAGGTTCCTCATCCTCTTTCGCTTCTTGTTTAAAAGATTCAGGTTCAGATTTTACAGAAGGTTGAGCCGTTTTACGCAACTCTCGAATGATGGGTTTGTATTGCTTTTCCAGCACCTTCTCTGTTTCCATCATACCATCTTTAAACATTCTATATTTACGCTTTATAGCCTCCTTGAGAGCGGCTACTTTAAGCGTTAGCTGTTTATCAGTCGGCTTCATGATGAATACTGAACTACAATCTCAAGGTACCCCTATTTTAAGGCAGTTCCACCTGTTTGAAGAACATTGCCCGCGTCTTGTTCCCGCGATGTAGGAAATTTAACCAGGTCTCCCTATTATAGGTACGTTTACTAGCGGATATCACGAGTAAAATTACTGGTGGTATCACTGCTGAACGCTTAGACGTCTTATGCCTCCAACAGCGTTTGTTAAACGTATATCCGTGTGGGGGTTTCCTGGAACAGTAATTACCGCAAAAATTTTTATCTTTATAATAATATGTACAGAGATTCGACTTGACCTTATGTAGCCTAGTGTCGAAACCACGCAGGTCGTTATACGTGTAGATGCGCACCATTACAACTCTGTAATGAAACTGTCGATATTTATCCTGTACCTTCCCTTATTAAGATCGCGAGTCTTATCAATCAATAAGAACGCATGGTTGTCCCTCCATGCCAGAGCACAGAGGGTTTTAAACTTTTCAAAAGACATGTCAGTCGTTACGTGATCATTGTATATGTGTCTGAGGTTCATCTCGTCCTGTCTGAAAACTATTATCATATTACAATTATCTCGAACCAGCTGTTTGGGGATACTACTGTAGGTTTGTCCTAAATAAAAAACATCGATATTCTTATGTCTCCCCATGGTGAAATAACTTCGTATATTGTTATGTTTCTCGCAAGAAATGTCGTCAAATATCATTATAGAGTTAATTTCGGCCCCATCCGGGTGAATCACCTTACCATTATCATCGAAAGCAAAATAACCGATTTCTTTTGGTAAAGTTTCCTGTAAAAATTGATACTTTGGTTGGTACAGAGATTTGGAAAAAATGTATATATTTTCGAATCGCAATCCGTTGGGATCGAATAAAAGATTAAAAAGCACATTGGTTTTACCACAATTTGACGGCCCTGATATTATGCAACGAATGGAATCTGGTAGTAAAGGCCCATGTTTATTTTGGGAAGCCACACCGGAACCCGTAAACTCGTCAAAATTTCTTATAGCAAGGCGGGGGCTCTGTGTTGTCACGTGCATCGTTGAATGTAAACTGAGTAAAATACACACGTGCGTGCGCTTAAATAGATTAAAGCAGAATATCGCTTTTATCCAGCCAGCTATCCTGTTTCTTATCAAACCCCAGCCATCTGACCTTAACCTTATCTCCCCTGCGTTGGAGCACCTTTTCCACCAGATATACGTCTCCGGTGTTTGATTTACTCAACTCTTGTTCATAAAAGCCTCCATCCAACACGTCACCGGAAGAATCTTGCAAAACATACGTGACCGGTTTTGTAGGCTTAATAGCGTATATTTTAAACACTTCATTAGTCCAATTGGGAAGATATCCTTTAGTAAAAACTTTTTTATATTTACTTATTCGCACACTATCGCCTAGATTAAATTTCGTTTTATTTTTGACTACCTTACGCTTGCCAATTCTCGCCAGGATATCCTTGACATGCTTTCGCTTAACGTCTTTCGGTTTCATACCTATCGTGCGATGTACCGTATTATTGTAATTTTTAACTATAGTCGGGAGTATACTTATCCATTCATACGTCCCCTTTGCGGTAAACTCTTTCCACATGCGCTGCTTTAGCGTTCTATTAAATCTTTCAACAATACTCGCTTTCAAGTCTGAAAACGTCGCGTAATGATTTATTTTAAATTTTTTCATCAATGCGCTTATATATCTGTTAAACCATTCCGTCCCTTGATCGGTTTGAAAATGTTTCATCTTTTGTTTAGCGAGTATCGGTTCAAGAGCCTTGGCCACCTCGAGCCCTGATTTATTCTTTAATGGAATGGCAAAAGCGAATTTAGTCAAACAGTTGATCATGGTCATTATATAACGATATCCTTTGTTTAATTTTTCATAAGGCTGCATCTCGACAAGATCGGCCTGATACAAATCATTTAGACCTTTAAGAGTTACTCTACGTCTCGGATAATTTTTTCGAGCTGGTCTATGGAGCTCATCAGCTATAGCACGTCTGACGTCCATGTTTACAATGATGGAAATTAAATGTTACAATTTAATTTATCCCTTTCGGGATGCTGCGGCCCCTACCACCGCCGCAGCAACGTGATGGCCTTCCAGAAAAAATTTAGTTGCCACCCCCGTGTTCCAGTATTCCGTAGAGACTATCAGTAAATTAGATTACCGATACTCTTCAAACGGAATACACGTACAGCCCCAGCCTCGCTGCACGCCGTGGTAGGCGAACTGAAGGTTCCCCACCTCCACCGTTATACAATCGATCTGCACTTGTAGTACACAATTATTAAAAATATTGGGGTATTGAACACGTTCGCTATGTTCATACCTGTGGCGGCCGACGGAAACTCAATGTTCTATGGTTTTTAGGCCAACCGTCTCATCTACCAGGTCTTACCTGAGAGTGCCTTGGTAGGTGGCCTCACCACGGGAGAAGACGAGGCAACTCCCAGTAGTCCGTGGTAGTCAAGGGAAATCATTTTCTACGGTAATTAAACCAACCCTTCCATCAGCGCTTGGAATTACGGTGTTTTATGCCAACCTTCACGCCGGTGACTATCCACAGACCCGAAGCGTTCAAGACTAGGCTTTACTAGCTTCCCTAACACACACACACACACACACACACACACACACACACACACACACACACACACGTACGCGCTCAATACCCTATTTTTAAAATGTACCACAAGTGCAGGATTGATTGAAATATATAGAATTTGGAAAAATTATAGCCCCTCTGACCAATCCTTTCTGTTTTTACAATGCTTTAATATACATATACAAAATCCGTTGAGATAACATTTTGGGCAATGATTGGCAAATTCATAAGCCGTTAATTTTATACACATATCAGGACAGCATGTAAAGAGGCGACTCGTTTTATAGATTTTAATTTTAAGCAGTTTAGGTGGATATGAAACTTTATATGATTTACATCTACACTTGCAGTAGCCAAAGCTCTCGCATTTACTACAAGCCAATCCGTCAACCTGTTCCGGCGGTCTCTCAAAACATTTTAATTTACAACAATAAATATCGTCTTTACGTTTAGAAAAACAATCCATGTTTACAGTTGCACTGCTCGGCAGCTACTGAACATATTTTACAAATACTCACCATAGGTACACGGGGTAGGATTAGGCAAGTTTTTGGAGTTTGTAGCCATAGGGTAGGGTGTCATACTCACCATGACGTTTCCGCTTGGGCCCTGTAATTTTAAACAATTTAGTTTCATTAACAGTTACAATATCTTTGTCCTTTGTTCTCCGGATTCGGAATTCATTGATTTCTAATGCTTCCGTTTCAGGGGACAAGATCATTTCCTTAAGTTTTTCAAAATTTACAATAGAAGAGGTTTTCATATTTAGTGTGAGCCCCTTTACTTTGCACACTGGGATCAATGCTTGCCTGTCCGTTGACCAAACGAGGTATGCATATGTTTTCGGCCCTCCAGAGACAAATTCGACAATAAATGAGCCGGGCCCGTAGTCAACCAGCTCATCCGTCATTTCACCGAGGTAGTCCCCAGTTGGAACTCTGTACAGTCCACCCCTCAAATAATAGATCGTCGAGTCCGTGTCAAAATATAATACTTGACCCCCTAGAGCCTCCAGGTGCTCATATAGCTTGAGGCGAGCCTGAGCCGTTGTATAGGCAGCTATCACCACGTTGACGTTTCTCATAGGCTCACCCACTTCTTCTATGTACTCCCAGCCAACCAGAATCACATCTTCATTTATAACCTGGATCCTATTGACCATAATGTCGGGGCTCGTTAACATTCTGAACAATTCTTTCGATTCCCTCACAATTGACGCTTTAGTCTGATTTTCTCTCTGCCCAAACTTGCCCCAAAATGAGTTTAACATCAATTTCGCCAATGATCTCAATCCTCCATTTTTAACAATTTTTTCCTTTTCTAATCTGACCCCTTCGTGTTCGTAATAATCCGCGATATACTTATCCCTGTCCTCTTCAGTCTTGCACCACCCAGGATAGCCCGAAGCTTCTTGTTTCATCTTTAAAAATTTATTGATAAAGTCTGTAAATAATCCTCCTTTTTCGTAGGTGGCCACCTGGTATTCCCACAATTCAAACATATCTAAAATTATGTATCCCTTCTAGACAGCCTTGCGAATCTCGTCCATCGTCCAGGTACCTACTAGGGCTCTTTCTCCGCTTTCGTGGTCACAATCTTCTTGGTTCTGGGTCTCGCCACAGGTTCTACAGAGTACAAACATTAATTTATTGTGCATTTTTGCTGGGAGTACGGGGTGATAGAGATCTCTCGGGGGCAGGACTTTGCATTTTAGCAAACCATCCACTTCCAAACCTCTCTCCCTACACTCTCTGTCTCCCACGTAGATTGTGGGGTGTCCTACGGGGTACTTGCCATATTTACACACGTACGGATAGAGAGAGCACACGTCGACGTATTGTATAGTTTCCCCATCCGCACATTTATGGTATGTCTTTGCATTGCCAGTCCTGCCGCCAAAAAACGCCTTCCTCGGATCTAGGGGCAGAGTGTCAAGAATCGGTAAGCTATCCAAATGTGTAAGTTTTTCTCTCTTTTTAAGGGCTCTGAACTCACATTCCCACATTTGGATCACGTTGTCACCGAGCTTTTCGATTTTTTTCAGAGTTCTTTCATATCTCAGCTGTAGCGTGTCTGAAGGGTCTTCTTTCAGGGGAGCCTCTCTGTTATAGGGGTAGCACTTTGGGCACCCATGCCAGTAGCACCCTTGAAACTCGTAAATGTTTTCACCATCGAATCCATCCACTTTATAGCCAGAAATCTTGACTTCCTTTCCTCGGCCAGCATGATCTATTCTTATGCCTCGTGTTTCCTCCTCATGGCTAAGCCATTGGATGGCGATGGCTGATTGCTTATCTGTCATTCTATAGCCATTTTTCGGGATAATGCCGATAGTGTTTGGTTTTAAAAAGTTTCTCCGGAAGGCCAGGTTGCATGCACTTGCGATGGTAATCGATTCAAGGAACGGATCGACCCTACATTCTTGTAGAAATATGGCCCTAAACTTTAGGCAGGCTTGAGCCAAAATCTCAACGTCAGACATGCAGTATTCGAGCAGCTCTTTCTGAAAGTCAAACACGTAGTTGTTGCTCACCTGTTCGCTGTACCATTTTTCAAAATCGCTGTGAGATTTCTCGAACATTGTCTCGGGGCAGTAATACTGTTTATCTGGCATGGGGCCAACATAATTCTGATTCGCCAGAGTATTGAATATATGTGGGAAGTAGCCCTTTTTCTTTTCCGGCGGGAGATCGAATGCCTTGGGGAGAGCTGACAGGGCCATGGGGAAATAACTAAGGGAATCTATAAACCTGACGTTATCGAATTTCATTAGAATAATTTTTGTGCCTCTCATGACAAGCTCGGGGGTGAATTTAGTCTCTTCCATCATGTGTTTTAGTAAAAATTGGAAGTCAAAGCCTTGTCCATTGTGGGCGATCACACAGACGTTTTTGACATTTCTTCTCACCTGCAGGACGTACTCCATGAATTGTTTCACTGGGTCAGAGTTGAACACTCGTGTGCGGTTCTTACATTTTATACAAAAATCACTATCGATACACTCAGAGCAGAACTGCTGTGAAACACAGAGGTTGACTTTGTGTACCTTAACCTCAGGTTCACTGGACAAAGCCTCGTCTTGGCGTGTTTCAAGGTCAAAGAAAATAAATAGAAAATCTTTGCTCTTTGGTTTCCCATGATTACGCTTCATATAACATTTGTGGTTGGGGTCTGTATACTCATCACAAATCTTACAGTAAACCTCACCACATTTATGAGGGGTGGACCGCTCTCGAATCATCACCAATTTCCCGCAATCAAGACATTTATGTACAGCTTTACATCTATCGGTCTGGTGAGCTATGAAACATCTCTGATTTTTAAACTTCATGTTGCATTCTGGACACAGTATTCCACCATGTTCTTCTGTACAAGGAGGGGAAATGGTCTGACATTGCGGGCAAATGTTTGAACAGCGGTGGCGATTTTTGTGTTCGTAGGGGATGTGGCAACCCTCGCAAAAGTAGGCACAAGCAAATGCCGCAGTCAAAGAGTTGATCACGTTGTAGTGACCATTGTGGAAAAGTAGGTTAATTTTAAATTTTGGATTTTCAATGCTACCTTCAAAGTACACATCTCGCCCTTTGTGGTCATAATTGTAGACGGTAATTTTGAAATCTCTCAAGTAGGCTTGAAACTTTTCCAACTCTGGGATTCCCCCGCCGTTCTCAGGCATCTCCACTCTAGCCCTGCGAAGTAGCTCCTTAGCCCTAGCTGTTTGTCTTTGGCCTCTATCCTTTCGTATTAAATTATACTCTGGGTCATTCATAATCTTAGCTGCGGCCACTACTAAAGCACGAGGCAAACACAAATTATCTTTGTTATTTATCACCACAATTCCTGATCTAGCTCTACATTCCTCAGCAAACGTATTATACAGTCCTGGTCGTCTTTTACCACTGCCTACAGGAAGGTTTATTCTGGTACATTCTACTTTAAACGTGTCGGTGGATTTGATGGATTCGGAGTTACTCTGTACAATGCCTCCAAAAATTTGCCACAAAATATCCTCGTTGACTTCCTCTGCAGGTCGAAAATTTACATAACCTGGCTCCTTACTTTTTAAGTTTAACGATTGAAGCGTGAACCCCAATTGGTCATCTGCATTTGCTTGCGCTTTCATTTCATTTACAATTTTGGCAAACCCCTGTCTTAACCAATCAATCTCGCTCGTTTCAGGAGGAGGATTTGAAAATTTAAAAATAGTCTTATTGCCGTAAATTCTAAATTTCTTAACATATGTCTGCTCATCACTCAGTATTTCTACAGGCTCATGGGTTTCCTGTACAGGTTCACGAGTTTCCTCTACAATCTGTTGGGACTCCATAGTACAAAGAAAATGATAAGACTCACCCAAATATACACACACTACAGTAAAATATAAAGAAAAATAATTACACACTACGTTAAAAAACCGACACTATCACAAACTAGTTTATAAAATATAAATATCACGGAGTACACTCAAAAAACGTCTTATCAAAGTAATAAGATTAAAACTCACGGAAATATACACACACACTATAGTAAAATATAAAGTGAAATACAAATAATTACGCACTACGTTAAAAACCAACACTATCACAAACTAGTTTATAAAATATGAATATCACGGAGTACACTCAAAAGACGTCCTATCACGACAAACCCCTGGCAGAGAATGAGAGACAGGTAGGAGTGTGGAGGGAGCGCCGAACGCCAGCGCACCTACGTTTCCATAGTCACGTACGCACCTGGCACAGAAAGGCCGGCTCAGGTGGGGTATTTATAGGCGCGGAGGCTGACGCAACAGCATGGTCACCTACACGGTGACATCTATTTATAAATACAACTCGGCGGTCTGTAATGTTTTCCCATAATTCCCGCTAGTATGTGGCCGATAATATTAATCAACAAATTAACGGCTGTCAATTACGTCATCCATCATACGTAGCGTCCCCGCTACAGATAGTCACGTACGCCATGGTGGTCCAGAAACACGAGGCCTGGCACGTGGGCCCAATCACGGGGCGACGGCAGGTGACGTGGCCCGCGGCCATATGCTCTGCCCTATCGGGATTGGGGGCGGTCCCCGCTGGGCGGTGACGTTGCGCGCGGCCATGACTGTTGCGTCACCCGCGGCAGGCCGCTGTGTGGGTGTCACCCGCTGGGCGCAGCCATATTCGTGCGGCGCTGCGGCGCTGCAGCGGAGAAATATCAAACTGCGTGGGCCGTGCTGCACTCCAACGGTAGGAATATCAAACAAGGCCGTGACCGGAGTGCGTCATCGCTCCAGCGGTAAAATAACAAACTGCGCGGGACGTGTTGCACTATATTTATCATTGAATTTTTTACATTAGAAGTACTAAATATATAATCATTTTTAGGTAGTAATATCGGTTACAAGTAGTAGCAAAATAGCGGTCCCACGACAATTGTAAGAGTTCCACGGTTATATTTTGAGCTTTCATAAATTTAGTAATATTCTTACATTATTTATCCCACGTGTTGGTTCCCGCCAAACGGCAGCCATGACGCAATCGGTCACGTAGGCGGACCACGCGGCCGGTAACGTTCATACGGTCACGAACCTGTCAGGCGCGGCCATCTTGATGACGTCACAAAAAACAGCTGACGTAAAATTGGCGCGGAAGTCGCGATGACGTCACAAAAAACAGGCGAATTGGCGCAAACATGGACATCGCCATCTTGGTGACGTCACAGAAAAAACAGCTGACGTCGCCATGACGTCACAAAAAACAGCTGACGTCGCCGATGACGTCACAAAAAAACGCCTCCATCTTGAAAAAAAAGACGCCGCCATCTTGAAAAAAAAATGGCGCGAACGCCGCCATCTTGGTGACGTCACAAAAAAAAGGCGCCGCCATGACGTCACAGAAAAAAATTGGCGCATGCGCACGCCGTTTTTTGTCCCCGTTTCTCGCCAACCCTACTTGGTTCTCAAGTGCCCGGCATTACTACTTACAAGTTATATCTATACTATTAACTTTTAGTATAGTTACAGTTTGTTTACCGGAATGTGTTTGATTTGGTTCTAAAATTGGGCTATCTTTGGGAAATCCTAACAATTCACCGATTGATTGTTCCTGAGTAAAATCTATATAATATTTTGAGTTAATTTCAGCTTTCATAGTATTGTTATTACCTTTTAATGTTATATTGTCTTTCCCCATTTTATTTTGCAAAAATTCATTAATATGATCAATTTCATAAGAACCTGTGGGTAAACTGCAAACTTCTAAGTCTGTAAACTTCCCACTGGCATCTTTTCCTTTATAATAATGCAATAAGTTATTTTTACCTTCCGTAACATTGGGAATAGAGTTGTAAGTTGTAAAATCCAACAGTGCCGCTTCCCAAAATCTTCCTTTTTGCAAGCGTAACGCTGGAAAAAGGATACTTCGTAAAGTGGACGATTTTCCTGTTAATGATACCGTATAGGATGACATGTCAATGGTGACTGATACTTTTAGCTAGGAATTCCAAACATAAATGGCCACATATTAATGTGTTATCAGGTTGTTCTCTTTTATAGTTGTAATATATGTTTTTAGCAGATTTAAAGTAATGCTCGAGTTCTTTAGGTGGTGGTAAATTGCCAAAACTATCAAAGTAATAAATATTATCACCTAATTTCTTATAACAAACCCAATGAGTGCCAGGACCTTCAGAATTGTCTAAATTTACAATACCGGTTTCGTTTTTCCACATTTTAACTGGTAAAGCATCTTTCATAAAGACACCGCGAAAAAATGGTATTTTTAAACATGAAATGTATTTAAATAATTCGATATTTGTTAACGCTTTATGTGGTATTACTAATTGATTTCTTTCATTTAATATGCACGATACGGTCTTAGGTATAGACCTGCCCCGTTTTTTACCATTGACCATACTGTTGGTTTTTTGCTACCCTTTCTGGTGGAACGTCGTTTTCTTCTAATATTCCCTCCATGTTTTGTCTTTGCTGATCTCCTTTTCACTCTTCTTCTCCTTTTTCCACCTCCTACTGCTGTTTTAGCCTTCATACCTGTTGTTACCGCTAAAGCCGCTGCTTTTTCTGCAATACTAGCGTCACTAGACTTTACTCGTTGCCAAGCTATATCCGCGAGCTTTTTATCAGCTATAGATCTATTTTTTGTATCGCTAAATGTGGAATATGCTATATCGTGTTCTTTACAAGCCTGATCTAACTTATTTATGCCTGGATCGCCTCTTTCCAGTCGTTTTTTCAATTTAGTTCCTGGTCCGCAATACTGATAACCTCCCGGTATGTGAAATTCGTATGGTAAAGCGTCTATTGCTCTATTTACGACAGATCCTACTGGAATTCGATTTAAAGCTTTACTTAACAGAGAAACCGCTGTGGACGTGATACCGCCTCCTTTCCTTACAGTGTCTCGATATGGACTGATATATTGAAATGTCATAATGCACTTTTATAATTGAATTTCGCAACTTATGTGTTACCTCTACGACAAGTTGAACATAAATGACTTTATTTATGCTTTTGATCAATTAAATACTAAAAGGATCCTAAAATGTTGATCCTTAAGGTTGTGTTGTTTTAGTAAAAAAATACTTATAAAAAACTTCTTGTTTTATCCATGAATTTCTCATTTTTTCATCAACTTGATTATATTGTCCACTTGCAATATAATTGTGCATATCAAACATTATATTACCTATCACTTTAACAAGAAAATTAATATTTACAGCGTCATCTACATAATCAGGGTCTGCAACTCTTGTTAATCGTTTGTTATTGCAATTCCACCATCTATGTCCAGTTGGCTCTAATTGTATTATCTGTTCAAAAGTAACAACATTACCAGGCAATGACGCGGGAGCTATATGTATCATTTGTTTTCCTTTACCATCCCAAACATTATTCCTTAATACATGTCCATCAAGAACTTTATTCTTTTCTTCAAGTAATGTAAACTTTTCATTTCCTTGTACAAACACATCCCCCTGCCGTGATACCACTTGGTCTTGTTTTACAAATCCAGATGTCTCTTGTTTTAAAGTCTCTTTCATTTGACCCACTGTTGCACCATCTGATGGCGCCGAACCATCTTTAACATTTGCTAAACAATTATTAAAACATTCTATAACCCCTACATCACGTATGATACAATGATCTTTAATATATTTTAGATTTACAGCATCGTTTTCAGTTTTTGGATAACCTATATCATTAATAACAAATTTATAAAAAGAAAATCCATCTTTTGTCTTTTCAGGTATCAAGGAATGTAAATAGCGTCTATTCACGCTGTCTTTTTCATCTTTAGGGTCATCTACGTTGGATATACGTTTATTGTTAGCACTATACGTTTTTCCATTGAATTTTAACGTATTTTTTAATTCAGATGACAAATAACCTTTGTTTATTGCATCACCGTTTTGATTTGGTATACCAACATTGATAATTCTATGATTTTCTGCATCATATGTGTTATTGTGTAGTCTTAATGTTGGTGATAGCTTTTCCTTTACTATTTTTAAATTTACTGCATCGTTTTCGTCCGTGGGATCTTTTATGTTTTTTAACCTTTTATTACTAATATCATAATCTCCTTCAGGTGTTTGTGGTAAACCAGCACCTCTTTTTAAGTTATTCGCGTAATATAATCCATCCGAGGAATACCGTCCAAACTTGTCGACACTCATGGTGCAACTGAATAGCATTTTAGGGGGTAACGCATTCTTATGAGATTACCCCGCGGTTTCTAAGTTCATCCACTAAAGCCACCCATTCGTTTTCCAATCCAGTATGACCCGCTTCTTTGGCTTCATGTATTAGTTTCATTCTATCTACCAATTTATTGATATTATTGTAATAAATTACGTTTGTATTGTATAGTTTCTTCATCAATCCTTTACCGGTGACTGATTTGCTTCTTTTTCTCGGTTCTGGGGAACTTAAATCTAAAGTGGATGCTACTAATCTTCTTTTTACAGGTTTTCTTCTTATAATTGGTATTAATTTGGAAACAAAATCTTTATATTTTACAGATTTATTTCTATATATGGCTGCTTCAGGTAAATAATTTCTTTTATATGCATTAGTTTGATCCAAAATTTTGCTATACACTTCCAAATCATCATTTTTTACTAATGCTTTTAAAGGTTTATTTTCAAATAATAATTCAAATAGTCCCCTTGTTCCCTTATATATTTGATCACCTACGTGAATATTATCATGTTCATCGACATCTAATTTGCTATTACCAATCATTACACCTTCTTTGGACATTCTTGCTCCATAACTGTGGTATTTTTTAGTAGAATCAGTTCCAATTAACAGTTTTAACAATTATTTTCTTCCTAAAGGTCCTTTTGTATGAATATTTTCACCCAATAAGCTTATGTTTGATGGTTCTCCTTCTGTTTTTTCTTCTTCACTCGCTATAGATACCGCTTCTTCTTCACTACCACCATATACATCTTCTCTTTCTGCCGTTGTATCACTATATATGGAGGCCTCCGGGTCCTCATCGCTAATATCTTCTGATATTACACTTTCCCTTTCATATTGTGTTATCGGAGCAATAATATCACCTTGAAAAGAAGGTTTAGTCAATTTTTTGTTCAATTGTTTCAAAGGCTCTGTAATAGGTTTAAAAGTAGATTCGAGAAATTTCTCCCTTTCGCTGATACCTAACTTTAACGCTCTGTTTTTTGCCCGAATAGAATCACTAAGTGATTTAATTTCCTTTACTAACTTTTCTTGGTTAACCATGTTTGTAGCAAGACGTGCTGTACAAGAATGATTGTGTGATATAGTGGTTAGTGAATTAATATAAATTTATCGAAACCTATCCTGTATCGACCGTTATTTAGTGGTTGTTCCTTCATAATTGTCAAAAATCCATAATTTTCAGCCCAAGCCTTACCACATATGTCTTTAAACCGTTCATATGACATATCCGCATTGACATGATCGTAATATATGTGTTTTAGGTTAGTTTCATCCTGTTTGAATACAATTAACACATTTGCATTGTCTCTTATCAGTTGTTTTGGTATTTTACTATAAGTCTGACCTATGTAAATGCTATCTATATTGTTATGTCGCCCCATAGCGAAATAGCTCCTGATAGTGTTTTGGTTTTCACAGGATACGTCGTCAAATATAAAAACTGAAAATGGTTTAGCTTCATGCGGTTGCATTACGCTTTCACTTGCATCAAACTTATAATATTTCACTTCTGGCACATTATTAAATATTTTTTCTAATAATTGGTATTTGGGTTGTTGTAATGATTTGGAAAAGACATACAAGTTATTGAAACGTAATCCTTTTGGGTTTGTAATCAAATTGAATACTACATTTGTTTTACCACAATTGGATGGACCGGTTACAAGACAACGCACCGTGTTTGGTAACAAAACACCATGTTTGCCACTGTTTAATTCTGAATTGTCCACCGTGAGTTCATCAATATTATTAATAGGAAAACTATCCTTTTGCGGTATTATCTCCATCCTTTGTAAAGGTTCAACCTAAAATGATGCTCCATCATTATATCAGATCCTTTTTAGGTATCCAAGAATCTTCACTCTTATTAAATCCTAACCATCGCACTTTAACTTTATCTTTTTTCCGTTGTAACACCTTTTCAACGAGATATACATCACCTACTGAGGATTTTAACATTTCATGTCCATAAAACCCTCCTTCGAGCAATTGTCCTTTATTATCTTTTAAAATGTAAGTTTCCGGCACTGTAGGTTGTACCTTAAATACGGTAAAAACCTCATTTGTCCAATTAGGCAGATATCTTTTACTGAATACACCTTTGTATTTGCTTATTCGCACTTTATCACCAACATTAAACACTTTAGGCTTTAATTTTTCAACTTTTGGTTTAGTATTTATTTTTATACGTTTTAATACGAGTTTTTCATTTTTCCTAGTCACTTGGTTTGGTTTCATACCAATTGTTCTATGGAACTTGTTATTGTAATCTTTTATTAGTTTTGGTAACATATCAATCCATACGTGCGATCCTCTGTTTGAAAACATCTTGTACATCGAACCTTTTAAAGTTCGATTGAATCTTTCTATGATTGATGCTTTTACCTCTGAATTAGTCGAATAATGGTTTATATTGTGTTTCTTCATTAAATTTGAAAATTCTTTATTGAAATATTCTTTACCATCATCGGTTTGTAAATGTTTTATGGTATTTTTGTCTCTCTGTATCGCAGTTTCCATGGCTTTTGTTACACTCTTGCCGGTTTTATCTTTTAGCGGTAAAGCATCTGCCATCTTTGTAAAACAATTGATAATAGTCAATATATATTTAAATCCTTTATTTTGTTTGCTATAAGGAATCATTTCGATTAAATCAGCTTGATATAGATCATTCATTCCTTTTATAACAGTATTTCTTCGGGGAAATTTTCTTCTAGCCGGTTTATGAAGCTCATTAACAATTTTTTGTTTTAAATCCATAATTTTATCCTTCCTCTTCGGTAGATGAAGTAAAAATATTTTTTTTATTCTATTATACCCTTATTTAACTGGGTCAAGGTCATTCAAATTGATGTAAAAAAATGGGGAACACGGCGTTGGGCTTGCCGTGTTCCCCATTTTTTTACGGAAGGAAAAGGAATTTAGGTCGTAGAGGGGTCGAAGAGGGACGAAGAATAGGTTAGTCGTTGATAGGATTAAGAGAGTAGTGGCCAAAAGGAAGAGTGTTAATTTTATCATCCATGATATGCCTTTTGTCATCATTTGCCGATAGTGCTTTTTTTACTTCTGTAACACTGTATAGTTTGTGTTTTTCACTTCTTATGGCGTTGAATTTTGCTGTTAAGGTGGTGTCGTTAAATAAACAGTTTTTGTAATGTTCAAAGTTTATATTTTTCTTTAAATAACCTGTCTTCACACCTTTTGCTTTCTTGGTGGTCGATGTTTCTTCTTGTTCTCCCTTATACACTTTGAAAGAATACAATTTTGACATTAGTGCAATAATTTCTTCCATGCTAGCTCCATTGCATTCGTCTTTAAATTTTCCAAGCACCTTTTTGTTTTCTTCATTGAAGTTTGGATGGTTTCTTGGGTAGTCGGAAAAATCAAAATCATTTTTGTGTATGAACGTTCGAAGATCTTCATACATATCTTGCGTCTTGATCCAATAAATTAGTGCGTCCGTATCCATGTAGGCTACTCCGATATTTTCTCGTCCATAATATTGTACCATTTTGTTGTAATGAAAATCATACATATGCGTTTTACTTATATCCAATATTGACATCCCTATGTACAACGGTCTATCCATAACAATCTTGGTTTTGTTCATGCTTACCGCTACTAAATTTTCATTAATTATCATAGTGGTTCCGAAATTTGGTTTTTGTACAAGTTTTTCTAATGCTCTTGGATCACTTACTAATTTTACAATTTTGTGTTTCCTCTTATTTTCTAAAGTTTTTCCAAAGATTGAGTTGTTCATCAGTTTATAAAAATCTTTTTCAAAAGCTGATGTGGCTGCTGCTCTCCTCACGGTGTTGGAGTCTATGTAGGGTTTCAAGTAACAAGATTGAGAAAATTGTAATACTCGGTGAATTTTTGTTATTTTCAGTCCTAACTCCAACGCTTGTTGTACAACCCAATAGTGCGCCACATAACGGTTTTTGTTGTTTAATGTCATCATTAATTTGGGCCATCTTCCTGTCGGTGATACTTCAGTTTTAGCCAACAGTGGCAAGTCGTAATGATGATCGTGTAGGTGTTCTGGATACTCGAAGTCGCAGTCGAAAATGTAGCCGGTCGGTCCATCTTGTGGGATCTGCATAATGTCCCCGATGCTGTCCGGTTCTACCCACTGGAAGTCGCCATACGGAAGGGGTTTGGACATCGCCCAACCGTATAAATTATTGGCATCAAAATATCCAAGAAAAATTGAATCTTTAGTCTCATCATAATTTGGTAGAAATTTATTGTTAGCTTTCACATGTCTTGTAACGGCCTGTGTTAATCCACCGCGTACACCTGATTCAATCATCAAAACCATATCGATGTCGTTTAGCAGTTCCAACTTGCACTCGGTAGATTTTAGCATGGCCTGCCATGCTAAGCCGGGGGATGTAAACGAATGAAGGGGGTCCAGTCCATAGGCGTCAAAGCAAGTGTTCCTAAATTGTTCCATAACATCACACAATAGTGTTACATCCAATTTTACATAAAAATCTGAATATTCACCAAGATTTTGCATACCTAATTCATTCCAGACGTTACACGCATGATTATAATCTTCAATTGAAATTTCCGTGTCTGTCAGTTTACTTTTGAAAGCTTCAATGGGTGGTAGTCTGGTTTCTTCAAATTTTTCAATTCCTGTAATATAGTCATAAGGAAACACTCCTTTTCTTAATGCTAAATCCAATTTGTCTGCAGGTACGATTTTCTTTGTTTCCTTTAAATCCTGTCGTCTTAAATTGTCAGTTAGTTTGGCAAGGCTTGATGGCATAAACCTATATGAGTCAACAAATCTTAATTTTATTTTGCCAATTTTCTTAGAAAAACTAATATAATGTTCTAAAGTTTGAGCTATCACATCAATCTTGCCTGTGTCTCTTCCCAATTCCGGTATTATAAAATGGGAATCATACCCGCTAAGGTTGTGCAACACAACTGGAATGAAATTTGGAAGTTTTAAATTTAAATTACATGCATTGCAAGCTGGTCCTCTGTAATATCCGGTCAGATGGTCATGATCGTGAACTTTATAATTGTCCACTGTAAATTCTTTATTACATATATAACAAGATGTAGCATTCAAAAATTGAATTTCCTCCTCTTCTTCAAGGGGTAACATAGGAACAATATTATTTTTATCATACAGTTGATCCACCTTACTAGCTATATCATACAACGTATCTACAAAATATTTAGCAGGATTTTCACCTCTGTACAATACCGGTGTTGTGGTTAGTCCGAAATTTTGCAAGTGTTGGTCAGATAGTGTAGACTTAACCAACAAACAAAAACTATTTGGTTTATGCATCTGGTACTTGGTTCTTCTAGTAATTTCACCGTCAGGGTTTTCCAGCGGTACAAGTGTAGACTCAAAGTCTGCATAAACAACAATTGGTATCCTATACTGGTGGTTAATATGATTAAACTGTACAACAGATCGGGTTGGTGGTGGTAAACTAATTTTACACTCGTAATTTTCATTGCATAGCCTTTGATGTTCCAACAACCACTGGGCACCACCTCTCCTTATATCCTTATTTACAAAACAAAAGCATCTTTTGCAAAAAGTTTTTTTACATTTCCTACGAGACAGCTGTTTGTTGACTAAAGCATCAAAACTTTTAATATATACATAGTGAGATATTTCACCTTTTGTAATCAACAATAAATCTGTATGGTTTCGAAGTTCTCTCTTTACAACCCGTAGTGGGTACACATTATTGCTATCATCAAGCCCAAAAATATTTACACTGACTCCGGGGTTTTGCTTCTCAAATTTACATACATCTTTAATATTTACAGGATAAACCATACCACAAAAATTATATCTATTTTGTACATTTTGATATTCAACACCGGGTCTACAAGTATTATTTACAACATATTTGGCTAGCATTGAATATTTAAAACATTCCGTGTCAAAATTTTTTACATTTATACACGCTTTGGTTTCTTGGATCTTTTTTGGTAGGGGGATGAAACTACTCCCCCTCATACCATACCCATGCTTTTGAATTCTTAAATCCATACCTTCCACTGATGTTAGCGTCCAGCCAGATCCCCTCCCTTCATGCTCTTGAAGCTTCGTCAATAACTCTTCCAAACACTCCACAATTATATCATCAATATTGGATGCAAAAGTTAAAGTACGGTTTTTAGTTACAAATCCTCTTGGTGATGTTTCTCCATTAGTGTTTGTGAACATAGCGTCTAATACCAGTCCAAATTTTAAAAAATTTAATCTTCTAAGCTCTTCCTTTAGTGTTTTACTCACTAAAAGTTTTGCACTGTCAATAAAATTTTGTAATTCCAATTGAACATTATTTATTGTAAAGTGTGTGACAACAGGTCCTTCCAATGCTATAGTGCGTAGTTGTGTTATGCCATTACCTTCAGATTCTGAATCCAAATCCATGTTTATGTCCGAGTCCGAGTCCGACGAGTCCGTGTCCGTGTCCATGTCCGCTGTAGGTCTCCTTCCAAGTCCTGATGTTCCGGCGCCTCCAAACTGAATGACGGTTGGCCTCCTCCTTTGCAGCAACTGCAGCTCGCTTTCCCAATCGTCCAGTCTTCTGTGATGTTCTGATAAAAATTTTTCAATAGAGTCCAAATAGTCTTCACTTACTTGCACATTGTCCTCTTCTTTATGCAATTCCAGATGGATTTGCAAAATATGTTCATCAGGGAAAAATTCCCCACAAATGTGGCAAAGAAGCATTTTTACCACAAGAGCGTTTAGATGTTTACTCCACAAAGGTTCATCCAATAATGAGAGGCTGGGTTATCCGACCTCCTTTTATAACGGGTGGTGGGGGGTGACCTTAGAAAAAACCCTTCTGCGCATGCGCAGAACAAAATGTTATAAATTCTTTATAAAATTTTTATTCAGGACTAATATATAGGTCAAGGCCACCTTTGTTATGGTAAAAAAGAGGGAACACTGGATAAGAGATGGTAGTAAGATCAACTTTCTAACAAATACTTTCAATAATGTATTAACAGGTGCAAAAGTTAAATATTTTTATTTTTTACATACCAACTTGTTCAAAATTAAAACTTTTAAATATATTTCTTTGAGCAAATGCTTTTGGCACACTTACCACACGCCAAAACTCAAAAAATGTACAGAATTAAGACTGATCTCGCGGGGAAATACTTATGTGACACCTAACATTGGTTATCTGACTCGAATAAGAATTGGTGATATATAACATATTGAAAAAAATTTTATGTTGTATAAATTACCAATACTATGCGAGTCGGACAACCAATGTGAGGTGGCTACATAGTATTTCCCCGAGAGATCAGCTTAATCCTGTACTTTATATGAGTGTTAGCGTGTAGGAAGTATGGCAAAAGCATTTGACCAAAAGAAAATATATTTAAAGTTTTAAGATTAAACAAACTAGCAAGTCTAAAAATAAAAATATTTCCTAACCATTGACAACCTGTTAACATATTGCAGTGTTAAAGTATTTGCTATAAAGTCAATCTTACCATCACCTCCGATCCAGCGTTCCCTCTTTCTTACCAAATGAGACTGAGGCTTGACTACCCGTATATATGACGTTTCCCCCACCACTAATGCTCTCCCCCACCACAATTAATTCACAAAAGTAGGTCAAGGTCATCGGACATTATTATTTTGAGCGGAGGATAGAGCATCTGCTGCTCTATCCCCCGCTCTATTTTTTTTTCTTTTTAACATTTTATATTTTTTTTGGGTTTTTAAATGCTAAATAATATTTTTTTTTACAAAGGTGAATATTCATCACTACTGTCCTCCTCGTCACTACAATCAAAAAATAATTTTCTGCTACACATAACAAGTCTTTTGCACAATGACATTTTATCCAATACTGCTCTTATTTGAGGAGTGATGTTTTCCTTATTGTCCTCTTCTTCGGATGATTCCAATGTTTCATCAGCATACAAATCAATGTCAAAGCTGTCACCATCAGTGTTTGCAAAATTATTTTCACCTGCTTCCATCTCTTCCTCTTCGGATAATTCTTCTTCCATTACATCTTCTTCTTCTTCCTCTTCCTCCTGGTTAACTACTTCTATTGGAATTTCTGGCAAAATAAGTAAAATATTCTTGTGTGCTGCTACGGTGTTGTCCCTCGGAGGCATCGTGATTGAATATTCACCTTTGCTGTTCACAACCCTATTATATACACAAAAACTATCCCCACCACCAAGTTATCCGTTAACCAAAATATCATAGTCCAAGTCCAAGTCCAGCTCGTATAACAATAACTAATAAGTTTTTCATTTCTTAAAAAATATTGCCATTTTTGCATTTACTTTGTTATCAAATAAATACTTTACGAACTCAAAGTTTGTAGTTTTGTCAGTTAACTGATTGGAAATAAATTTTTGTACAATTTGTTGTGACCTCTCGTCCTGAGGTTCACATCTTACATTTTCTATTGTTCCTTTCCTGGTTGTATCTTCAATCAGCTCCACTATCTCCACCAGGTCCTCCTCCAACAGAACAAACTCCACACAATGGCTTACCATGATGATGCTGGCTGAAGTGCTCTGCAAAGAATAAATCCAACAGATGCTTTCCACTACGTATATATTAACTTACCCCCACCACTTTTCAAGGTAATACATTAAATACCATAAGTAAAATTTTGTTTTTACACCTAAAACCTAGGCGCTACCCCTGGCCAACGAAATAATAAACTTCTTTTTGGCTCAACCTGGTTTCTGCTATACGTATGCCAGTCGTGTAAATAAGCTGCACAAATATCACACCTTTCTTGCGGTATTTCATTTCTTTTTAGGTTAGAAATTCCAGTCATCACCATGTAGCCACCGCTTTCTACAAATTCTGTCATGTCCTCACACGCAAAAAAACCACAGTCTTTGCAAAACTTAAGATTTTCATTTCTAAAAACATACGCAAAATAATTGGTGTAACCATTTCTTTCAAAATCAAACTCCTTAATTAAAATTTTAATTTTTGGTGGTGCACCAGACTGATGCACCACATAACGGAACAATTCAGTTTCATCGGAAATTTTTTCCAAACACAATTGTTGAAGACTGGAAGGAGTCATCTCGAAGTGTGTGTCTCCTGGCTACGCTAAACTGAGACTGAGCAACCTCCTCAAAACCCAATGCTTGGTTAAAATTACCCCCACCACTTTTTTAGTGGGTCAAGGTCAAATAAAATTACCCTGTGAGCGGGGGATAGAGCACTAAGTGATATGTTATTCCAGTATCACAGAGTGCTCTATCCCCCGTTCTGTTTTTTCCACATACCAAACAGCTAATCCGTGTTCAAGTCCAATTCACACAAAATAAAAGATTTTATTACTTACATTCCTAAAATTTGTTCATTACCATCATCAACCTGCTCAGGACTTCGAATCACTAGATATTCAGAATTATTATTTTTATTTTGCAGTTGTCTTTCAAGAAATTTAATTTTTGATTCCAACAAGCAGATGTAATCAGAAGCGGCTGTCAGGGTGTCGAGCTTGCTGGAACGTTTGCTGATTTTAGGCACTAACAACTGCAAACGGAACATTGCCGCTCGCTCCTTGTAGTTACGCTTTTGATCCGCCAACCGTTTCATATATTTACTTTTTAAATTTCTGTCCAATTCACCCTTGACCAACTCACTCCTCAAAATACTAGTTTCTTCACCATCATTGGAAGGTCCAGGTTCTGGGGACACATTTCTGACCAACTCACTCCTCAAAATACTGTTTTCTTCACCATCATTAGAAGGTCCAGGTTCTGGGGACACCTGTTGTTCAGGTGAACAATAATTTTTATATTCCACCAGCATCGGAGCATATACATGCCCCGATGGTAAACGCTGCAATTCCAGGTCTCCAACAAACGGATTGATACTGCACATTACGTCTGACAAATTGAAACGTTCAAGGCAGAATGAGCTTAGTGAGTGGGTATAAGAGTTCAGTAATGGTGGGGGAACCCTGTTGTCACATGATCATTGACTGGTTTACCTTGAAGCTAAACATCAGTTTAATACAAAAAGGTTTTTTGCTATAACTTTTTCTTCACCATCCAGGACACTGGTTTGGGACGTGTCTGAATAATGTTTTTTTTTAAGAAAAAAAAAAACATTATCCCCAGGTTAAGATATTATATAAATGAACTATTTTTTTTTTTTTTTTTTTTTTTTTTTTAATAGCTCATTTATATAATACCCCCCTCCCTTATTTCAAGAGGGTGAAGAAATAATTTGGAAAAACAAAATTTAATAAACTTTAATTTGGAAAAAGGAAATGTTTGGAAAACAAAATTTAGAAAATTAAACAAACAGTCTTACTGATTGCATTACTCCTGCAAACGCCACACAGTCCTCAGCTTGTTTAAAACTTTAACACGTATCAAGTACCCTCTGTTGGTCATAAATCTAGGAACAATGAATTTTTTAGCAACCCTTACATGAACGTTCTGGTCTTTATGCCTCATCAAAAACAGGTGAGGTTTCACACAAACGTGTGCTCGAAAGAAATATTTTTCACCAGCATAGAGTCTTTGATAACGTACCTTGGGAATCTGTGTGGTTTTCTTAGGGGCAATGTTAAGCGAACATGAATCAAGAGTGCTCCGATTGGATGCTGTTTTGCGGTCGAAGTGATAGCGGCACAACTCCTCGCCGCTCACAGCCCACCTGGTGCATTTTTGATTTACTTTCGCTCCAGTTATCCAAACATAATTACATTGGCGTTTCGGTGCCGCTGCCTTCTTTACTGTTTTTTTCAGACCAGAATTAATTTTACTTACTTTATTGTTTGTGGGTTGCTCCACTTGAAGGTCATTGGAAGTGGAAGGGAAAGAAGTTAAATTTAGTTCGGGTTTGGAAGGGCTATGGACGGGAGAGATAGGATCAAAGGTGGAAAAATAATTTTTGATAGGAGTAGATGGCTTGGAAGGTGACCTCCGTTCCTTCGGCTTCTCGAAGATTTCCTCGTCCGAGTCCAAATTGATGGTTACCAGGCCGGGATCCACACTACTTCCACTTGCCACGGTTGTGACTGTTGGTGTTGTCACAGTACACATAGCTGTCACCGTGGTCAAAATTGTGCGAAGCATAGTGCTGGCAGTGATGGTAGAGGAAGCGCCGGGTCTCAGGTCCACAATAATTTTTTGAGGCGAAGCAGTCGTGGTTGGCGGCAGTGGAATCTGCGAAACATCAAGAATCGGCATTGAAAGGGACGAGGCGGTAGGCATTGGAGCGGAGGTCACAGCAGGCGAAGTGGTCGGCATTGGAGCGGAGGTCACAGCAGGCGAGGCAGTTGGATAATTCTTGATGCGAACACCCATGGTCACGAGAGCGGTGTAGAGTCGGCTAGCAGGCTGCAAGTCTGAAAGCAGAATGAAGCAGCTCGCGACCCATTGGAATATTCCAGCACACTATGTGGTGGGGGCAAACAAGTCTGTTACGTAATACCCGGATCTACTTATGTAACCAAGTGGCCAAACGTGCCAATGGAAAAGTACCTGAGGCCTCCACCTCCCCCTCGGAGGGGGGGGGGGTGGGGGGTTCAGTTTTCGTCCGGAGCAAAAAATTTTTGGTCAAGGTCAAAATAAAAAAAAAATTTCGGGGGGGGGGGGCGCAGTTTTCGTCCGGAGCAAAAAATTTTTGGTCAAGGTCAAAATCCAAAAAAAAAAAATTTCGGGGGGGGGGGGGGGTCACCTACCCCTAGGACTTTAACTCTTGGATGGCTGCTACCCTTACTTATGTGTGAATATCAAATAAAATATTTTACCACTGCCCAGACAACCAACACTTTAACGCATATCGCTCTAAGTCCTGCGAGCTCTCAGGACTTTGGCAAAAATCCGCCAAGTGTTGGCTGACTGTGACTACATGTGGAACAAAAATTATTTTATTTTTTTATTCACACACAAATATAGGTCAAGGTCATCCAAGAATTAAAAAGAAATTCCCCCGAGGCCTAAGACCGCCGGCGGTCAAAGGCCTCGGGGGAATCTCACAACTTAGGGGGAGGTGAAAAATAAAAAAATAATTTTACTTAATTTTGAGTTTCCATAAGGGAAACATGCTACAATAATTTTGGTTCCCCTAACGGGAATCATAAGGTCATGCTAATCATGACCTGGGCCCCATCTTAACCGATAAACTGACATAAAGCCTAACGTATCGGACAGTGTCAGGACCCGGTGCTTCGTGCTGAAGGATGCCAACCACCCGTATGTTTCCAGTGACGAGTGATGAGGCCCAGCAGCGCCCTTGGTCCGAAAACCTAAGGGTGGATCCCCAGGGGCCTACCCCCAGGCTCGTTAAGCACCATACTACTGTTGTTAAAAAATAATTATTGAGGCATGCTAAGCCTCCAAAAGAAATTATTTTACGGAGGCTTCTAAGCCTCAAACCTAACACTTTAACTGCCAATTTACAGAGGCTAATCCTCCAATATACGAATTTAGAAAATATTTTTTCTTAGGGACAACCTGTGGAAGATTAGTACAAAGAAATATTTTACAACACAAAACTTAAACATAGGGGGATTCATGTTACAAAAAATAAGAAATTTTTACTTAATTTTGAGTTTCCACAAGGGAAACATGCTAAATAATTTTGGTTCCCAATGGGAATCATAAGGTCATGCTAATCATGACCTGGGCCCCATCTTAACCAGTACACTGACATAAAGCCTAATGCAATGCACTGACATAAAGCCTAATGTACCGGTCAGTGTCAGGGCCGACACTTCGTGCTGAAGGATGCCAACCACCCGTATGTTGCCAGTGACGAGTGATGAGGTCCAGCAGCGCCGCTGGCACAAGGCCTAACGGTGGATCCCCAGGGGCCAACCCCCAGGCTCGTTAAGTGTCATACTATTGTTGGTAAAAAATAATTCTTGAGGCATGCTAAGCCTCGAAAAAAAATTTAATTTTACGGAGGCTTCAAAGCCTCAAACCTAACAGTATAACTATTTACATAGGCTAAGGAAGCCAAAAATTTATAAAAACTAATTTTAGGGACAACCTGTGGAAGATTAATACAAAGAATTATTTTTCTAAACACAAGACTTAGACTAACACCAACCTGTGGAAATATTAGCACACACAAATATTTTTCACTGCACAACACTTTCACTAAATCACAACCAACACCGAGCACCAAGCAGCAAGCACAAAATAAAATTATTTCCTAACACTACACATGCCATGCCTTAGACTAGAAAAGAATTCCCAATATAATGCGGCGCCAACATTACATTGCGAATCCTGTAGGGCAGAGCTTCAACCACTCAGCTGAAGTGTTTGAAAGCAACTGCGAGGAAGCTAAGCCTCAGAGAACCGAAGCTGAGCCGGTCAGGAGTGGGGGAACCGGACCTGGTTACGTAAACAGGCAGACCTCGACACGTACTTGTTTGCGGCATTGGACAATCTCCAAGAGCCACACCTGAATACATTACTAACCGGATCTCATTATGCAACACGTATCAAGGTATGGCAACGCCTCGGGCTATGCCACCTCCTCCTCCCCCCGGGGGGGGGGGGGGGGGCGCAGTTTTCGTCCGGAGCAAAAAATTTTTGGTCAAGGTCAAAATCCAAAAAAAAAAAAATTTCGGGGGGGGGGGGGGGGTCACCTACCCCTAGGACTTTAACTCTTGGATGGCTGCTACCCTTACTTATGTGTGAATATCAAATAAAATATTTTACCACTGCCCAGACAACCAACACTTTAACGCATATCGCTCTAAGTCCTGCGAGCTCTCAGGACTTTGGCAAAAATCCGCCAAGTGTTGGCTGACTGTGACTACATGTGGAACAAAAATTATTTTATTTTTTTATTCACACACAAATATAGGTCAAGGTCATCCAAGAATTAAAAAGAAATTCCCCCGAGGCCTAAGACCGCCGGCGGTCAAAGGCCTCGGGGGAATCTCACAACTTAGGGGGAGGTGAAAAATAAAAAAATAATTTTACTTAATTTTGAGTTTCCATAAGGGAAACATGCTACAATAATTTTGGTTCCCCTAACGGGAATCATAAGGTCATGCTAATCATGACCTGGGCCCCATCTTAACCGATAAACTGACATAAAGCCTAACGTATCGGACAGTGTCAGGACCCGGTGCTTCGTGCTGAAGGATGCCAACCACCCGTATGTTTCCAGTGACGAGTGATGAGGCCCAGCAGCGCCCTTGGTCCGAAAACCTAAGGGTGGATCCCCAGGGGCCTACCCCCAGGCTCGTTAAGCACCATACTACTGTTGTTAAAAAATAATTATTGAGGCATGCTAAGCCTCCAAAAGAAATTATTTTACGGAGGCTTCTAAGCCTCAAACCTAACACTTTAACTGCCAATTTACAGAGGCTAATCCTCCAATATACGAATTTAGAAAATATTTTTTCTTAGGGACAACCTGTGGAAGATTAGTACAAAGAAATATTTTACAACACAAAACTTAAACATAGGGGGATTCATGTTACAAAAAATAAGAAATTTTTACTTAATTTTGAGTTTCCACGAGGGAAACATGCTAAATAATTTTGGTTCCCAATGGGAATCATAAGGTCATGCTAATCATGACCTGGGCCCCATCTTAACCAGTACACTGACATAAAGCCTAATGCAATGCACTGACATAAAGCCTAATGTACCGGTCAGTGTCAGGGCCGACACTTCGTGCTGAAGGATGCCAACCACCCGTATGTTGCCAGTGACGAGTGATGAGGTCCAGCAGCGCCGCTGGCACAAGGCCTAACGGTGGATCCCCAGGGGCCAACCCCCAGGCTCGTTAAGTGTCATACTATTGTTGGTAAAAAATAATTCTTGAGGCATGCTAAGCCTCGAAAAAAAATTTAATTTTACGGAGGCTTCAAAGCCTCAAACCTAACAGTATAACTATTTACATAGGCTAAGGAAGCCAAAAATTTATAAAAACTAATTTTAGGGACAACCTGTGGAAGATTAATACAAAGAATTATTTTTCTAAACACAAGACTTAGACTAACACCAACCTGTGGAAATATTAGCACACACAAATATTTTTCACTGCACAACACTTTCACTAAATCACAACCAACACCGAGCACCAAGCAGCAAGCACAAAATAAAATTATTTCCTAACACTACACATGCCATGCCTTAGACTAGAAAAGAATTCCCAATATAATGCGGCGCCAACATTACATTGCGAATCCTGTAGGGCAGAGCTTCAACCACTCAGCTGAAGTGTTTGAAAGCAACTGCGAGGAAGCTAAGCCTCAGAGAACCGAAGCTGAGCCGGTCAGGAGTGGGGGAACCGGACCTGGTTACGTAAACAGGCAGACCTCGACACGTACTTGTTTGCGGCATTGGACAATCTCCAAGAGCCACACCTGAATACATTACTAACCGGATCTCATTATGCAACACGTATCAAGGTATGGCAACGCCTCGGGCTATGCCACCTCCTCCTCCCCCCGGGGGGGGGGGGGCGCACTTTTCGTCCGGAGCCGAGGGGGGGGGGGTCTTGGGACTTAGAATATTTTTCGGTCCAAGACAGTTGCAGTATAGAATAATATTTCATTTCATTTTATTTTGTCTCTCTCAGCTCAGCCTACAGTCAGTGTTGGTTGGGAACAAATTTAATTTTGTCTCCGGTATCGCTTGCGGATTACATAACACTTATATAACCAACCCATGTCTGCCATCTTGCCTCTAAAAACAAGTCAGTTACTCGGCAGCCTTCTCCCACGACGCATGGTATACGCTGCGCCTTAACGCTACCAGACTTTCTGTGAGTAAAATTTCAATTTTTACATCATTCCCTCTTATTATGTGACTTGGCAAAAATATATCGCTGCCTGTTTGCTACAAAATTAATTTTTATTTAGCTCTACAAGCCTCCTAATATTTTCGCAGATGTGTTTAAATATTTAACCTCATGATTAAATTTTGTTCCACACTGGTGGATTTTGAACTTAGCTGCAAAATTGAACCATGCACATCTTGTACAATAATTTTTTTCATTTAGCTCTACCTCTTTATTAACCTAACAATAAGTATTTTCTCGGACTTAAATTTTATACTAGTCTCGCTGTTATTTTTTCTACACAGTATGTGTTAATACTTGAACAGTTCGCAACAAACTGTTTCTAAACATAGCAACACCAGACCGCATTACCCCCACCACTACAGCCCTGTTCCCCCACTACTTCCAGATTAGGTGCTACAATTGACTGAGTTTTTCAGTTTTATACTAACCTTACTGTGAGACACAGCTATGGCTGAAACTTTGCGAGAAAAATTATTAAGAGTAAAATTTTTGCTGGCAAAGCAAAATAATTCTGTTAGGGTGTCCAAGACTTCCACTTTGACAAAAATGAAACGCTGCCTTAGGAATAATCCAAAATTTTACTCAAGGGACACCAAGATCACTATGGATGATAAAATGTTTCAAAAACTTTTAGACGAGCTAACTTTTGCCAGTAAAATAACGCTGGTGACTCCAATTCCAGACTAAGTGTCAAGGTCACTTAGAAATTAATAAAAAACTTTTATTCTCTTAACAAATATTTCCACTCCAAGTAACGGAGGTCCAGCAAAAGAACAAACTCGGATGAGTTGTTGGAAAAAAATAATTTTTTTTATTTTTTCGCATCTGACCACTTTACCCCCACCACGCGGCCTGGTACCCGGACGGCGCGGTGCTGTCCGGTCAGTCGGCGTCCGGCTCCCGCGCGGTGATGACACCACCACCGTCGGCTGTTCGCAATTTTGTTCCCAGTTGGGCTTCTGGTTTCTCCAGTGGGTAAGTGGAAATAAAAATTATTTATTTTTTTTAGTTTTAAGAGTGGGGTTGCTAGGGTTCAGGTCAATGGCCTCTGAGGAATGCCTTACGTCACATTTGGTAGGTTTTTCGGTCTGGTCGCTGGGAAAATAAATTTTTCTTTGCACTTTTGTGGTTTCTCGTGGATTTTCACTCCACAGCCGAATACTAGGAACCACAAGAGTGCAAAGAAAAATTTTTTTGTCTTTCCGCGTGACCTTGACCTTAATTACGTCAATGACGTCATTATGGTGACGTCAGCGGTGATGACGTCGTCATGACGTCATTTCTATTACGTCATACCTATGACGTCATAGAAATGACGTCATCGATGACGTCACCGATGACGTCATTCGTGACGTCAGTGACCTTGGTGACGTCAGCATTCCTCAGGGGTCATTGACCTGAGCCAGCAGCCCCACTTTGCCACTACTAATAGTTTCCTGAATCCTCAGGAAATTCATCAGTTAGCTTAAAATACATAGCCTAATATGCAAAGCTATTGCTATCGTACCGCATTCAGGGAAATTTTATCTTAATTTTCAGAAAATTTGAGAAATATATTAAGCGTTCCCACATTGGAAAATTTGCCACTACAACACTGCTCATATCCGGAACACAAAAAAAGCTATTCGGCTGACCTGGGAAAAAGTTATGCTTCTTCCTTTACAGACCTTGGGTTGATACCAGCAAAATTCATATTTGGAGAATGATCTATTAATGATTGATTATACTATAACTAATATCGATATTGCATTCGTTCATACGCATTGTGTTCACTGTGTTGACGTAATTGCTCAGCAGTAACATCTCCATGTAAATGGGTTGCTAGTTTTTTTTATTATCATAAAATAATAGAGCACCTGCGAGGCAACGAAATCCGAGAGCAATTTTAGCAGTATTATGGGGTATGGGCATTTTGAAATATCGTTTTAAATGATTTTTAAATTTGTAGTCTCATTTAGATAATGGTAAGATAATGGGAATGTTTCAAATCTTCTCCGACTCTAATGATGAGTTTGTAAACTTTGTGAAACAGATTTTCGTTTAAAATTAATTTAACGAAATTCATCACAATATCTTACATTGAGATAATCTATCGCTTTTCTCATCAAATTTTATCGTCATTTTTACGCATTTTGCCATAATTTTAAGAACCACAAAGTTCTGTCCCAATGATAGTTCGAATATGCTTCACGTGTCCAACAGTTCACCAGCCGCGCCTACGGCACCATGTACCTGGAGACCCTCAGGGTGACGATCCACGCCAACTGTAGGCTGCGGAGGGTCTACTTCTCCGACAAGCTCTACCCGGACGCGGAACTTCCGGCGGACTACAGGCTGCTGACGTCATCTGTGCTACCGGCCAACCAGAGGGCGAAGGAGGTCAAAACTGAGAGCAAGACGGGGTAGCTATATGTACGGCACAGTATTGTCATGAGTAAATGAGTATACAATAAAGAAGGTTCATGAGTAAATTATTCATTCTTCAAACAGATATGAGGATAATTAAGGGGGAAATGTGTTTAGGACTTTCTTTGTGGAAGTTGTAAAAAATAAAGTAAACTTCTTCACACCCAAGATGAGTGTATCCAGCCTTCATTCTTAAATCGGTTTAACTCATACCTACCTACCTTCATATGGCTGATATACCTACTAAAACTTTTTAGTAGAGAGTCTTCTTCGCCATTGGGCTGGTAGCTCAGTTGGCTATGTATATAAACCATATAGGCCTACAGCTTTTGGGCAAAACATGATGGTGTTGTATTCCTCGTTTCGGAAGTGGTTTTTCAACCAATTTTCTGGAAACTTGGTAATTATTGAGAATAGTTACATTAGAGATCTCATGTTAAAAGTTTGAATATGTGCAAATACAATCATCAGTGCTGTGGAAAAATTTCCCTCAGGGGGGGGGGGAATTAATTTTACTGATAAAATTTAGTTTCCCGGACACTGTATATTAGGACACTCTTGACTACAGCATTTATCTGCAAGAAAACATCTTTTTTAATTTAAAAAAAAATTGTCAAAACAGGTGAGGCATGTTTTAATGTTTTTACAGGGGTGAAAAAGAAACTTAGTTCAAAGTGCACCAAAGAGGCAATATTCGTGTTAACTAGGCATATGTTTACTACATAGAAATGTCGTTTTAGTGAAAATTATTTATTCCTTTTCACATTTACAGTGCTTTACAACATAATATTAAAACTAAATAATACCGGTTTAATTAATTATACAATTAACCAATAACATGTAAATATCTTGCAATCGTTATGTTGAGGTTATTGTTCCAAACCTCGTTTCATTCGCTCTTCTGCCGCATGATGTCGTACAGCCGCGTGCGTTCCTTGGCGGTGAGAGGGTCGCGCACGCGCGGCAGGCGGGGGCGGGGGCCCGGCGTGTAACCCGCGGAGAAGATGGTGGCGATCCGGACGCCGTCCCAGGCGCGGACCTGGCGGAGGGCCAGCTCCTCCACCTCGGCCTGTAGACGCTGCGCCTGCAGCTGCCGGTACCGGGACTTGCGCTCCCTGCATATCACCGTGCTGCAACACAACACCAGGACTAGACCATGCACTAGACCACAGGCGCGAACCTGACGAAGGGCCAGCTCCTCCACCTCGGACTGTAGACGCTGCGCCTGCAGCTGCCGGTACCGCGACTTGCGCTCCCTGCATATCACCGTGCTGCAACACAACACCAGGACTAGACCACAGGCGCGGACCTGGCGGAGGGCCAGCTCCTCCACCTCGGCCTGTAGACGCTGCGCCTGCAGCTGCCGGTACCGCGACTTGCACTCCCTGCATATCACCGTGATGCAACACAACACCAGGACTAGACCATGCACTAGACCACAGGCGCGAACCTGACGCAGGGCCAGCTCCTCCACCTCGGCCTGTAGACGCTGCGCCTGCAGCTGCCGGTACCGCGACTTGCGCTCCCTGCATATCACCGTGCTGCAACACAACACCAGGACTAGACCATGCACTAGACCACAGGCGCGAACCTGACGCAGGGCCAGCTCCTCCACCTCGGCCTGTAGACGCTGCGCCTGCAGCTGCCGGTACCGCGACTTGCGCTCCCTGCATATCACCGTGCTGCAACACAACACCAGGAATAAACCATGCACTAGACCACAGGCGCGAACCTGACGCAGGGCCAGCTCCTCCACCTCGGCCTGTAGACGCTGCGCCTGCAGCTGCCGGTACCGCGACTTGCGCTCCCTGCATATCACCGTGCTGCCACACAACACCAGGACTAGACCATGCACTAGACCACAGGCGCGAACCTGACGCAGGGCCAGCTCCTCCACCTCGGCCTGTAGACGCTGCGCCTGCAGCTGCCGGTACCGCGACTTGCGCTCCCTGCATATCACCGTGCTGCAACACAACACCAGGACTAGACCATGCACTAGACCACAGGCGCGAACCTGACGCAGGGCCAGCTCCTCCACCTCGGCCTGTAGACGCTGCGCCTGCAGCTGCCGGTACCGCGACTTGCACTCCCTGCATATCACCGTGCTGCAACACAACACCAGGACTAGACCATGCACTAGACCACAGGCGCGAACCTGACGCAGGGCCAGCTCCTCCACCTCGGCCTGTAGACGCTGCGCCTGCAGCTGCCGGTACCGCGACTTGTGCTCCCTGCATATCACCGTGCTGCAACACAACACCAGGACTAGACCATGCACTAGACCACAGGCGCGAACCTGACGCAGGGCCAGCTCCTCCACCTCGGCCTGTAGACGCTGCGCCTGCAGCTGCCGGTACCGCGACTTGCGCTCCCTGCATATCACCGTGCTGCAACACAACACCAGGACTAGACCATGCACTAGACCACAGGCGCGAACCTGACGCAGGGCCAGCTCCTCCACCTCGGACTGTAGACGCTGCGCCTGCAGCTGCCGGTACCGCGACTTGCGCTCCCTGCATATCACCGTGCTGCAACACAACACCAGGACTAGACCACAGGCGCGGACCTGGCGGAGGGCCAGCTCCTCCACCTCGGCCTGTAGACGCTGCGCCTGCAGCTGCCGGTACCGCGACTTGCACTCCCTGCATATCACCGTGATGCAACACAACACCAGGACTAGACCATGCACTAGACCACAGGCGCGAACCTGACGCAGGGCCAGCTCCTCCACCTCGGCCTGTAGACGCTGCGCCTGCAGCTGCCGGTACCGCGACTTGCGCTCCCTGCATATCACCGTGCTGCAACACAACACCAGGACTAGACCATGCACTAGACCACAGGCGCGAACCTGACGCAGGGCCAGCTCCTCCACCTCGGCCTGTAGACGCTGCGCCTGCAGCTGCCGGTACCGCGACTTGCGCTCCCTGCATATCACCGTGCTGCAACACAACACCAGGAATAGACCATGCACTAGACCACAGGCGCGAACCTGACGCAGGGCCAGCTCCTCCACCTCGGCCTGTAGACGCTGCGCCTGCAGCTGCCGGTACCGCGACTTGCGCTCCCTGCATATCACCGTGCTGCCACACACCAGGACTAGACCATGCACTAGACCACAGGCGCGAACCTGACGCAGGGCCAGCTCCTCCACCTCGGCCTGTAGACGCTGCGCCTGCAGCTGCCGGTACCGCGACTTGCGCTCCCTGCATATCACCGTGCTGCAACACAACACCAGGACTAGACCATGCACTAGACCACAGGCGCGAACCTGACGCAGGGCCAGCTCCTCCACCTCGGCCTGTAGACGCTGCGCCTGCAGCTGCCGGTACCGCGACTTGCACTCCCTGCATATCACCGTGCTGCAACACAACACCAGGACTAGACCATGCACTAGACCACAGGCGCGAACCTGACGCAGGGCCAGCTCCTCCACCGCGGCCTGTAGACGCTGCGCCTGCAGCTGCCGGTACCGCGACTTGCGCTCCCTGCATATCACCGTGCTGCAACACAACACCAGGACTAGACCATGCACTAGACCACAGGCGCGAACCTGACGCAGGGCCAGCTCCTCCACCTCGGCCTGTAGACGCTGCGCCTGCAGCTGCCGGTACCGCGACTTGCGCTCCCTGCATATCACCGTGCTGCAACACAACACCAGGACTAGACCATGCACTAGACCACAGGCGCGGACCTGACGCAGGGCCAGCTCCTCCACCTCGGCCTGTAGACGCTGCGCCTGCAGCTGCCGGTACCGCGACTTGCGCTCCCTGCATATCACCGTGCTGCCACACAACACTAGGACTAGACCATAGACCCTATTACACACTTATTACCCTAGACCATAGATATAATTTAAGTATTGAAAAAGAGTCGTGAGACTTTAAAAAGAAACGCTCAAGCGCACCCAGATGTCTAGATCCGCCACTACCGTAGTGATTGACTGTTTTTACTATTTCAGTGTTTTAGTGAATGTATTTGTCATAAAACAATGCACACTACGCATTATTTTTATTATTAAGTAACATCTTCCATGATAACAATGTTTTCGTTTAAGAATAGTTAGTTGGAGCACTACACTTGTCCGGAGGAGCGGTATCCGCATTAGATTCTAGACGTTCCCCAGCCAGACGTTGGGCGTAAATGGTAAAACTTTTTGTTCTAAATGTTTTTTTCATCAATGCCAGTGGCATTTTCAAGGAGAGTACTAAACTTTTTTAGGGGAAAACGGTCCAAGCCCCTCAGTCAGTGGACATCCCGGGGATCGAAGCCGTGACCTCTTGAACTGAAGTTCAAGACGCCAACTGTTAGGTTAGCAAGACAGTGTTTTCGAGTTTAGGCACCAGGGAAAGCTACAGTTTCACATTGTGGGTCTAGTGGTACCAGTGGTCGCTAGTATGACTTCCGGTCCCCATGCTTCACAAGTGTGAGTGTCGTAATAATTGGTCTCCCAACACACAACGTAAATGCCTACTCACTCTCTGGTAAATCCGCTGGGTAGCTAGTGCTCGCCTTTGACTGGCAAGGTCGCCGGTTCTATACTAAGGAAAGTTAGTAGTTTTAAAGGTTAGTTTTAGGGTGAGTCGGTGGCGTAGTGGTTAGCGCGCCGGACTTCGGGACCATGGCAGCGATGTCGTGGGTTCGAATCCGCGTTCTGCCAGTGAACTTTTATCAGTACCTTTCACCTTGTACTGCAGCGGCTCACCCCCTTACTTTGTCTAATACGATCCACTCACAGATCAATAGTCTATGTGGACGGGGAAAAGTAAGGCAAAAAGAGGTCCGCCAATCTCTTTATAAAAAAAAAGGTTTGATTGCATACCAGTTTCCATTTGTCATTCAACTATTAATTCATGATGATACAGTAAATAGTTCAAACAACAGTAAGTGAGGAAGAGAAGGTTGATCACCATCAAAACGTAAAAAAAACCTCGAATTCAGAAACCACCAGTGGCGTAGAAACACAGAATAAAAAAATAAAACAAAAGACAATATTACTCTATGTCTATAATATTATTATAAGTAGTGTGAAATTGGGGATGCTGGGCAGTTCAAGGTCACCTGAGGGATGACGTCATCGAGGTCAATGACCTCACCGATGACGTCATCGATGACGTCATCGATGACGCAATCGATGACGTCATCACCAATGACGTCACTTCCATGACGTCACACCCATGACGTCACAGAAATGACGTGCTGATGACGTCATCACCCCTTACGTCATCAAAATGACGTCACCGACGCCACTAAGGTCAAGGTCAAGCCGAAACTTAAATTTTTTTGGCACTTTTGCCGTTTCTCGCACTACGCTCCGAGTTTCAGTCCGAGTCCTCGTGACCTTGACCACTTGGAGCGAATATTCGACGAGAAACGGCAAAAGTGCCAAGTTAAACCTGAGTTTCTGACATGACTCTGCCTAAATGGGCAATCGGTAATCCCTCAGGTGACCTTGAACTAGCACAACACCCCCAATTTCATATTACCGTGACCTTGAAAACCTAACAACGGAGCGCTGACACCGATGCGCACCCCACGACAGCCACCGAGTGACTGACTGTCAGGCTCCGTGTACTCTAGGTATATGGGGAAGTGGAGGGGGAAATCTCAAGGTCATCCAAATGAAGTTTTAAAAAAGTTGAAGAGTAGAAAGACTACTCTTGTGCTTCCTGGGCGACTTCATCAATTTCCAACGGATCTGTAAACCAATCCGATCTGTAGCGGCAGGAGTCCAGAAAACAGGTGCACCACCCATCAGGTTGTCCGTAGCACTTCCGACAATTGGTAAGATTGGAGAAATGAAATTTAATACACCGCTGCGGACAACAAGTGTAAAAGTAGTTGGATTTGTAGATTTTGAAAGTTTGTAGTACCGGTGGTGGCAGCTGTTGGTTCTTGCATCTACACCTGCAACATCCGAAGCATTCACATTGCCGGCAGGCCAGCCCGTCCACTTGCCATCTTGGTAGTAGGAAACACTTGCCCTCGCAGCAATAGGTTGTCCCTGTCTCTTCCTCCCAAAGCTTCTTTGCACAATGGATGACGCCTTGTATCTCCAAACACTTATGCTCGCAACATGAGACACGCTTAGTTTCCATACTTGATGTTGCTTTGGCGAGGGAGCAAGATGAAGTGATGCCGTGGTCAGCGGGAATGGAGCTTATATAAACTAAGGTGAGTGGAGGGGGAAAGGTCAAGGTCATCCAAACGGAGTTTTAAAAAAAGTTAAAGAGTAGAAAGACTACTCTTGTGAGTCTATAGCGATTTCATTGATAGTGAGTGCTTCTGTATGCCAAGTTGATCTGTACTGACACGCTTCTAAATAATGTTTGCAAAAACCTGCAAAATGATTGTTGCACATTTTGCAGCCAGTTAGCTGTCTTAGTGTGAATTCCATGCAACGTTCAGGGCAACAAGTGTACTTATGCCCTCTCATCTGGTACACATGGAATGTCTTCAACTCTGGTTTGGGCTTCTTCCAAGACTTGCACTTGCACATGCACTGACCAAAAGCTTCACATTTTCTACACGCCAGGCCATCCACCACATCAATGTCATTTGGCCATGAAAAACATTTCTGTTCGCAACAGTAGTTGAGTTGACTCTCCATGTTGCTGTGGTGAAGGTGCGCGATGAAATGATGCTGCAGTCATTGAGAGTGCACCTTAAATAAACTCAGTGGAGGGGGAAAGGTCAAGGCTATTCAAACGGAGTTTTAAAAAAGATGACTAGTCATCCTCCTCCTCCTCCTCGTCCGTTGTACTTGGAGAGCTGTCAGACGAAGAGCCCCGCGCAGGTGCTCCCCAGATGAAAAACATATCAATTTTAAAACGAAGACCTGGATCTTGCATCATCAACTCCTTTAATTTATCACATACTAAGTCAACCTTGTGTAAGGTGTCAACAATAAGCTTCCAATTTGTTGGCTCAATATAACTTGTAGTTGAATCAGCCTCGCTAATAACCACATCCTCCGGCCGTATTGGAGTGTAAAGATGTGTAAAATCCCTTGGTTGAAGCTGAGGCTCAAGCTGGCTGGAAGTGGAAGGTTGAGTGTGGACCCCTGTTGCATCGAAATCCATAGTCATCCTACATTCAATGTTAGGGTTTTCGTTTAAAACATATACCAATTTTTTATGCAACATATCCACTTCTGCTGAATCTTGCAGATGAACATTCCAAGAAAATGGCCATTCTTCATCCGTAGTTGAGTCAACTTGAGAAAGAGTGCTGTCCGCCATGATAGCTAAGCAAGGAATGAGGTGAGCTACAGACCGTGGTAATAGTATTGAAAAGTAGAGGGGGTAAACCAAAAGTATGTGGAGGGGGTATTCTCAAGGTCATTTAGTTTGGGTTTAAAAAAAAGGAAATAGTGGAGGGGGAATTCTCAAGGTCATCCAATTTGGGTTTTAAAAAAAAGGAATGAAGGTTACTCCTCCTCTTCAGCCTCGCTGTCTCCCACATCTTCATGAGCCTCGTCCCCCACATCTTCTTCAACATCAGACTCACCGTAAGGATAGATTGGCGACATAGGCGAATATTGTGGAGAGTGTTGACCGTTGTTGTCGTCCCCTTGCATTCTAACTTGGGACCAATCATATTGTAAATTCATTTGAATTATCATCCCAGGGTTGTCCCGCAGTATTTCTTTCAACCGTTCACAAATGGTTTCCAAATAGTGAACACTGTCGATGGAAAGTGTCCAACCTGTACTTGTTTCAACATCAGTAGTTGAGTCAGCTTGGCTGATGGTGTTGTCTGCCATGGTTGCTTGTCGGACAAGGAATGACGGTTGATGTGATGCTCATGCAGGAACATGGCGAAGTGGTGGGAGGCTTGGTGGAGTAGTGGGGGAAGTTTCAAGGTCATCCAAACGGAGTTTTAAAAAAAAGGAAAACTTACAAAGTAACATTTAAACCTTCCAATTGATGGTGGCGGGCGTTTTCTTCCGCAACCTTGCCGACACATGTAACTATACCGTACAGGATGAACAGTACAACCATAATAAGTCCAAACAATAAAAGATAGCCGTTCACTATCATAATATTTTCTGAGTGGATCTGCTTTCTTCTTATCGCCCTCTCCTGCATCCTCTTCTCCAACTCGTGGACGAAGTCACAACATGCGTGAGGACATCTTTCATCTGTTGGTAGGTTTGCCATTGTTGATGTTGTCGGTTTGGCTGTTGAAGATGGAATGAGGTTTCCAAGTGTGATGTGCCATGTACATTAATAGTCAAGTGGTGGGGGTAGCAAAGCAGTGGAGGGGGAAGTTTCAAGGTCATCCAAATTGTGTTTTAAAAAAACCTATCTTGTTACTGAGCTTATAAGTCAGTAACAAGATAGGTGTTTTTGTTCTTTTACTTCTTTAATATAATGAAAAAATATACATATTCTATTATTGTAAGAACAAGGAAGACAACTGCTAGTCAGCTGAAGTAGTCCAAGTTGTCTGGCTCGGTCTTCATCGACGCCGGTGAGGAAGCTGTCGAGGAGTGTCCAGGCTCTTCCTTTGGCTGCCGGGTGTTCCGTATATTGCAAGCGTAAACCTGCACGTTTATACGGTAGCCTCGTGCCACCATCAGCTGCAACTCCTTGTACAAGTCGTTTAGCTCCTGCTGAGTCTTGACGTCTTTGTGACAAGTCTTTGTGAGTTATAACTCGTTGTATGCAAAGCTCGTACAAGGTGCTCATTGTTTGCTAGTTGGCAACAGACTGACCGTTTTTCGCATCCAAGCAGGTTTGAATCCTAGTGCGGTAGTGGGGGTAATTACAGTAGTGGGGGTAATTGTGAAATGCAAAGGTCAAAGGTCAAGGTCACCCGCGAAGTTTAAAAAAAAATGCAACATATCAATACGTGAAGTCTGTCACATATTGATATGTTGCATTTTTTGTTTTTTTTTATTTTTTTGTCTTTTATGATTCGTTTATTTATAAAACATTACAACAACAAAATATGTACAACATTAAAACTTAAATCTAACACTGCTGCTTGTCAGCGATGTGGATGGTCAACTCTGTAGAATTGCTACCCGTGCAGCCGTGGGACACCAGGTATAGACACCCGGGTTGAATAGAGCGAAGATCCTCGTTTTGTAGAAGATGGACGAATCTCTTGGGCAGGTACACCTGGAACTTTGGTTCATCCCCCGGAGTAAACGGTGCCTCGCTGAGACTGCAGCAGATGGCCTCCCCAACTGTAGTCTCCATCTTCTTCATAGCATGGATTATGTAGTGCTTCTCGTCTTTTAGTTCCGAGCACTTCTTTACAGGTAATATTGTTGACTTGGAGTGAGCATTGAACTGCTCGACCAAAGTCTGAAGGAACTGGTGAGACGCCATGGTCAGGTTACAGATCGTCTTCTTGCTCGGAGATGTTGTCGTCTCGGAATCTCGAGTAATACTCATGCCAGGTCCCAGTCTGCTCCCCACTTATATACTCTCCGTTACCCCCACCACTCCCCACTTCCCCATTTTGAAGGTAAGAGGCGAGTTTATAGGCATTTTTCAAAGCGCAATGTCTATCTTTATCATGTTCAGGGCTTTTTGTACAAATACATATGGTTTCCAGCATATATTGATAATTCTTATCCAATTCCACATCATTAACCGGAACATGTGTAAATCCTTCGATCCATCTTTTCTTTTCCAACCCCTTTGTGTAAATATTGGTAAACTTGTCTGAAAAGTGATGCATAATGTGATACAAGTCTGTGTAACTTGTAAAACCATCATACCAATCGATATGATGGAAGTGTTTTGAAATCCATCTGTTGGTAGTAGCGGCTTTACTAGTTAAAGACGAATAAGAACATGGTGGTTTAAATAAAAACGAATAAGGAACACTTGTATTCATGTCCAAAAACACAAGTTCTTTTATAATGAATCTATCATCATTACCACGAAACGCTTGAAACTCAATAATACCAGGCTTGGACTTTACTTGTTCTTCTTCTCCCTTGTCCATTTCGAAGGTCACACGTCTGCTCATTACGAAGTCAGGAGGTCAACTGATTTCCACACCACGGTAGGTACTACTTTTATACCAGGCCGTACAGTTGTTGGCGCGTTGGTGTATATTTAACGTGGGCACCGTCCCCAATAGGCCTAACCCCACAAAAAGTTGGTTATTGTTTTAAAAACTAACCATTGTCATTTAAGTTTCCATCTTTATATTTTCCTTGTTTTCGTTTTCATCACTAACACTTGATTCTTCTCCTCCATCTTCCTCTTCTTCCTGTTTTACTGATTTCTTATGTAGTTGAGCGTACTTTTCCAATTGTCTCCACATTTGTACTTCATGAAGAACTCTATTAAATATAGAAGTATCCACAGGTCCGTATATTATAGGTGCGTCCGGTTGTTTGTCCAAAGTGTCTTCCAGATAATCTTTAATAATCGAACTTGAAAACACCAGTTGTCTCAAGTATCTTGTTATAGGTTCAGTAGCACAAGTTAAAATGAAAAACTCCTCTCGATTAAGTTGAATTTTGTTATCATGTCTTGTTGTGTCTCTAAACCGCAGCTGATGATCACCACGTTGTTTAATAATATCGATTTCCACATTTGAATCCAAAAGTCCTACTCTTGTCTTTCTTCCAAACATGTTACTACTTAAATAGCATTCTAGCAGATGCAAGTGTTTCATAAACGATTCCCAAGCACTGTCCGTAAACAAAATCATTTTGGGTCCATGAGTTAAAATTACAGTAGGTGAATAATCCGTCGATTTCATAACACCGATTAAAACACTTTTGTCCAAACTTGATGAAATTGGATAAAATATTCGCAAGAATACCTCACTCAATATGTTAGGAGAAATATTATCTTCAATATCCCTTTTCCTCTTCTGTACATTCTTTCTTCTTTTACCTTTTTCCTCAACATTATTACTAGCGTGTAGTTGTCTGCAAGGGTTGTGTTTATCTCCTTCCGGTTGACCTTGAAGATCTAAAAAGTCGGATATCTCCTTCTCAATATCTACTACATTTTCTGGTGTACCACTAGGAGAAGCCATATTGAATACGATGCTACCCATACAACAACAGGCAACAAACTGATGAGGAGCGACCTGAACGCTCTGCTTTTATACTCGCGGAATGAAACAAAACCGGTTTTTACAGTACATTCTTAACAATTCCAGTTAAAGGTGTGTATGTTACAATTTTGTCATGTAGAATTAAACAGTATGCAGTTGTATTAGGCGGTATAGCCGCGTTGAATTCCATTTCTATTTTTATATCCACACTTGATGATTTTACTGATTCATTTTGTTTAGAACAATCAATTACAACTATTGGGTAGGCATCGAAATATTTTGAAGGTGATAATAAAGGTGTATTTGCTTTACCGTAATATGAACTTTGGAATCTTGCGTACATATCGTACAATATACTGTATTTCTTCTTAGTGAATGACACATTTAAATTGTCGTATGGAAAGAATTGTGAATTTAAATAAACTTTAATATTTTTCAAGTCACAATGATCAAATTGTCCTGCATGTTTAGTGATGTCGTCTCTTCTACCTGTTTGTAAACCAAATATAATATACCTGGCTCGTTCTACATAATTTGATGTTTTAACAGTCCAAGTGTGTCGATCCGTAGTAGGTAAACTGGGATGCTCATGGAATTCCCAACTTCTAAATGGAATAACAATATCACGATCGGCTTTTAATTTTCTTAAAAGTAGCATTCTATGCTCGTCAGCTAATTTAACATGTGGAACTCTCCATACAATTTTGTCTAATTTTAATTTCCATTCTAAAGTCGCATCAGTCGTATTATCTGCAGCTTTAATAATGTCTTTATCGTTAGAAGACCTCAACAAAACTAATTCTTGTTTAACGTTTAATATTATTTTCCTATAATCCTTAGCAAAACCAAGCAACAAACGTAATGGAATATGAAAATCAAAATATCCATCTGAATTTGGAGTGATCGTGTCAATTGTAGGTAATACCCATCCGGCAGGTTTAAGTAAATTGGTTTCATTGGGTGTTATAGATGTTAGTCCTTTTAAAGTCGTTGTAATACCTACTTTTTTAGTAGAATCAACTGTTACACCTGATATTTCATATCTAATTTCATCAAACAGGAAAGCCATAGGATTATTTATAAATGGAACTGTTGTACCAGCAGTAGTACCGTCCTTTTTAGTAACTTTTCCTTCAATATACAAGTAACTTTCACATGGTAGTGTGTAAATGTCTTGATGTTGTATGGGAATACGAATTTCATCGTTATTGTTTAATTTCGATGAAGTGTAAGGGTTGTGGGTGTGATATTCTTTTTCCCATAGGGTTTCGTCGAATGTTGGACCCTGCGCTATATCCAGTATATCCATAATCGGTTAATTTTAATCCAACTCTCTCTAAGAAACGAATGTTCTCGCGTGTTAACTCCTCCACAGCTGAAGAGCTACTAATGCGGTTTCCCGTAGGTTGTTCGCTTTTAAATGTTAAACCCATGGTTTTGTATTAAAGTGTCGATTTTAAATGTAATCTAATCGTAATAGGCTCTTCTCTGAAGTCTACCAAGTTACCGTCTTGATCCAATACGCTCAACACGATGTCTGAAATGAAAGTGGTGTTCAACGGTAGATATACCAGGTTTTGTGGCTTTTCAACAATTTTAAATCCAGGTGGTACACTTGGGTAAAATGTATGTATGATATGGGTGTTAGCCCCATCCCTGTAAGCTCCTTGTATAATATTACAAGTTATGTCTATACTATTGACTTTTAATATTGTTACTGTTTTCTTACCGGAATGTGTTACATCTGGTTCTAAAACAGGCTCATCGTTGGAAAATCCTAATAAATCACCAATTGAGTTTGGTTGAGTAAAATCTATATAATATTTGGAAGTAATTTCAGCTTTCATCGTATTATTATTACCTTTTAATGTTATATTGTCTTTTCCCATTTTAGTTTGCAAAAATTCATTTATATGATCAATTTCATAAGAACCTGTGGGTAACCTGCACTCTTGTAAGTCTGTAAATTTCCCACTGGCATCTTTTCCCTTATAATAATGCAATACGTTATTTTTACCTTCCGTAACATTGGGAATAGAGTTGTAAGTTGTAAAATCCAATAGTGCCGCCTCCCAAAACCTTCCTTTTTGCAAGCGTAACGCTGGAAAAAGGATACTTCGTAAAGTGGACGATTTTCCTGTTAATGATACCGTATAGGAAGACATCTCAATAGTGACTGATACTTTCAGCTAGAAATTCCAAACATAAATGGCCGCATATTGAAGTATTATCAGGTTGTTCTCTTTTATAGTTATAATATATGTTTTTAGCAGATTTAAAGTAATTTTGAAGTTCTTTTGGTGGTGGAAAATTACCGAAACTATCAAAATAATATACATTGTTATTTAGTTTCTTATAACAAACCCAATGGGTGCCAGGGCCTTCAGTATTATCCAAATTTACAATTCCAGTCTCATTTTGCCACATTTTCTTTGGTAAACTGTCTTTCATGAATACACCGCGGAAAAATGGTATTCTTAAACAGGAAATATATTTAAATAATTCAATATTGGTTAAAGCTTTATGTGGTATAACCAATTGATTTCTTTCATTTAATAGCACGATAAGGTCTTAGGTAAAGACCTGCCCCGTTTTTTACCATTGACCACACGGTGGGCTTCTTCCTGCCTTTTCTGCTAGATCGTCGTGTTCTTCTTATATTTCCTCCATGTCTTCTTGCGGTTGACCTCCTTTTTACCCTTCTTCTCCTCCTTCTTCCACCTCCTACTGCTGTTTTAGCCTTCATACCTGCTGTTACTGCTAAAGCTGCTGCTTTTTCTGCTATGCTAGCGTCACTTGACTTTACTCGTTGCCAAGCTATGTCCGCAAGCTTTCTGTCTGCTATCGATCTATTTTTTGAATCGGCAAACGTGGAATATGCGATATCGTGTTCTTTACAAGCCTGATCTAACTTATTTATGCCAGGATCGCCTCTTTCCAGTCGTTTTTTCAATTTAGTTCCTGGTCCGCAATACTGATAACCTCCCGGTATATGAAATTCGTATGGTAATGCGTCTATTGCTCTATTTACTATGGATCCTACTGGAATTCGTTTTAAAGCTTTACTTAACAGAGAAACCGCTGTGGACGTGATCCCACCTCCTCTCCTTACAGTGTCTCTATATGGACTGATGTACTGGAACGTCATTATTGTCCTTTTATAATCGCAATGTACAACTTATGTGTTACCTCTATGACAAGTTGGACATAAATGAAGTCGTTTATTGTGTTCTTTTATTAAATATCAAAATCACCCCAATCCGATGATCTAAACTTTTGGGTATTAGGGTTGATAAAATATTTTTGAACAATTTCCCGTTTAATCCAAGTACCTCTCTCAGATTCCAACAAAGGAGTACGACCTGAACGAATACCAATAAGATTGTATACATCAAATAATGCATTTCCTAAAACTTTTACAAGAAAATTAACAGTGACAGCATTATCCACATGTTCAGGGTCTTTAAGGTCTGTTATACGTTTATTATTACAAGTATACACTTTGCTATCCATTTGTGATAATGTGATAGCCTGTCCTACAGTTGCAGCATCATTTGCTTCTCTTCCTTGCGCCATGTTTGTTAATTTTTTATTACTACATATAAAAAACGCATGGTAATTATTTGGATCTAGATGTACTGTTTGTCCTAAGGCAGCCGCGTCTCTATCTGCATGACCCCATGACACATTTGATAACCTTCCATGCATACAATCCCAATAAGCGTTTTTGTATGTCAATAAATGAAATTTTTCATTACCTTGAATAAAGTCATCCCCTTGCTTTGATAATACTTCATCTCGTTTTGCAAATCCAGTTGTTTCTTGTTTTAAAGTCTCTTTCATTTGACCCACTGTTGCACCATCAGATGGTGCTGAACCATCTTTTACATTCGCCAAACAATTGCCAAGACAATCGATAACTCCCACATCACGTATGACACAATGATCTTTTATATATTTGAGATTTACAGCATCATTTTCATTTTTTGGATAACCTATATCGTTAATAACAAATTTATAAAAAGAAAATCCATCTTTTGTCTTTTCAGGTATCAAAGAATGTAAATAGCGTCTATTTACGCTGTCTTTTGCATCTTTAGGGTCATCTACGTTGGATATACGTTTATTGTTGGCACTATACGTTTTCCCATTGAATTTTAACGTATTTTTTAATTCAGATGACAAATAACCTTTGTTTATCGCATCACCGTTTTGATTTGGTTTACCAACGTTGATAATTCTATGATCTTCTGCGTCATATGTGTTATTTTGTAGTTTTAATGTTGGCGATATCTTTTCCTTTAATATTTTTAAGTTTATTGCATCGTTTTCATCCGAAGGATCTTTTATGTTTTTTAACCTTTTATTACTCATATCATAATCTCCATCAGGTGTTTGTGGTAAACCAGCACTTCTTTTTAAACTATTCGCATAATATAACCCATCCGAGGAGTAACGTCCGAACTTGTCGACACTCATGGTGCAACTGAATAGTATTCTAGGGGGTAACGCATTTTTTATGAGATTACCCCACGGTTTCGGAGTTCATCCACTAAAGCCACCCATTCGTTTTCCAAACCAGTATGACCCGCTTCTTTAGCTTCATGTATTAGTTTCATTCTATCAACCAATTTATTAATATTATTGTAATAAATCACATTTGTGTTATACAGTTTCTTCATTAAACCTGTACCTGTAACAGACTTGTTTCTTTTTCTTGGTTCTGTAGCACTTATATCCAAAGTGGATGACACAAACCTTCGTTTTACAGGTTTTCTTGGTATTATTGGCATTGGTTGTCTTCTCGTTGTTGGTATTAACTTGGATACAAATTCTCTATATTTTAAAGACTTTGATCTAAAAACAGGTTGGTCAGCTGAATACTTCCTCCTGTATGCATTAGTTTGTTCCAAAATCTTTTTATATGCTTCCATGTCTTTTTCTTTAACTAACAATTCTAAAGGCTTATTTTCAAATAATAATTCAAATAATCCCCTTGTGCCCTTATATCTTTGATCACCAACAATAATATTATCATGTTCATCAATGTTTACCGGGCTATTACCAACCATTAAACCCTCTTCTGTTAATCTTACTCCATAACTATGGTAGTTTTTATTAGGGTTTGTTCCAGCTAACATTTTTATCATGTATTTCCTTCCTAAAGGTCCTTTGTTATGAATGTTTTCACCCAACAAGCTTATGTTTGAAGGACCTTCCCTTGCTTCTTCTTCTTTTTTCTCTTCACTAGCAGTTGATACAACTTCATGTCCTCTTTTGGCTTTTACTTCATATAATTCTCTTATTCCACTATAGTCTGGTGATTCTAGCTCTCTTTCGCGTTCTCCACCGGTAAAACCACTATATGTAGAGGATTCCGGGTCTTCATCGCTAAAATCTTCTGATTTTACATTTTCTCTTTCAAACTTTGTAATAGGTGCAATCGCATCTCCTTCCAATACAGGTTTAGCAAATTTTTTGTTTAATTGTTTCAAGGGTTCAGTAATAGGTTTAAAAGTAGATTCAAGGAATTTCTCCCTCTCGCTAATACCTAGTTTTAATGCTCTGTTTTTAGCCCGAATAGAATCACTAAGTGATTTTATTTCTTTTACTAATTTTTCTTGGTTAACCATGTTTGTAGCAAGACGTGTTGTACAACAATGAATGTTTTATACCACGTTCAATGTATTAATATAAATTTATCAAATCCTATCCTGTATCGACCATTGTTTAGCGGTTGTTCCTTCATAATTGTTAGGAACCCATACTTTTCAGCCCAAGCCTTTCCACATAACTCTTTAAATCGTTCAAATGTCATATCCGCATTTACATGATCAAAATATATATGTTTTAGGTTGGTTTCGTCCTGTTTAAATACAATTAACATGTTGGCATTGTCTCTAATAAGTTGTTTAGGTATTTTGCTGTAAGTTTGGCCAATATAAATGCTATCTATGTTGTTATGTCGACCCATAGCGAAGTAATTCCTTATTGTGTTTTGGTTTTCACAAGATACATCGTCAAATATGAACACAGAGAATGGTTTAGCTTCTTGTGGTTGCATAACACTCTCGCTTGCATTACATTTTAAGTATTTAACTTCAGGCACATTATTCAGTATTTTTTCCAATAATTGATACTTTGGTTGTTGTAGTGATTTTGAAAATACATATAAATTATTAAAACGTAATCCTTTAGGGTTTGTAATCAAATTGAATACTACATTAGTTTTTCCACAGTTGGAAGGTCCGGTAACCAGACAGCGCACGGTGTTTGGTAACAAATTGCCATGTTTCCCACTATTGAATTCTGAATTATCCACTGTGAGTTCATCTATATTATTAATAGTAAAACTCTCCTTTTGTGGTATTATCTCCATCCTTTGTAATGGTTCAACCTAAAATGATTCTCTATCGTTATATCAAATCCTTTTTAGGTATCCAAGAATCTTCCGTCTTATTAAATCCTAACCATCGTACTTTAACCTTATCTTTTTTCCGTTGCAACACCTTTTCAACTAAATATACGTCACCTACTGTTGATTTTAACATTTCATGTCCATAAAACCCTCCTTCAAGCAATTGTCCTTTATTATCTTTTAAAATATATGTCTCAGGTACTGTAGGTTGTACTTTGAATACAGTAAAAACCTCATTGGTCCAATTTGGCAGATATCTTTTACTGAATACACCTTTATATTTACTTATTCGCACTTTATCACCCACATTAAATTTTTTAGGCTTTAGTTTTTCAACTTTTGGTTTAGTATTCATTTTTATACGTTTTAATACCAGTTTTTCATTTTTGCTAGTCACCTGGTTTGGTTTCATCCCAATAGTTCTATGAAACTTGTTATTGTAATCGTTTATAAGTTTCGGTAATATATCAATCCATATGTGCGATCCTCTGTTGGAAAACATTTTATACATTGCACTTTTTAAGGTTCTGTTGAATCTTTCAATTATTGAGGCTTTTACCTCTGAATTGGTTGAATAATGGTTTATATTGTGTTTTTTCATTAAATTTGCAAATTCCTTATTAAAGTATTCTTTTCCATCATCTGTTTGTAAATGTTTAATAGTATGTTTGTCTCTTTGTATAGCTATTTCCATTGCTTTTGTAACACTTTTGCCGCTTTTATCTTTTAGCGGTAAAGCATCAGCCATTTTTGAAAAACAGTTAATAACAGTCAATATGTATTTATATCCTTTATTTTGTTTGCTATAAGGAATCATTTCGATTAAATCCGCTTGATATAAATCATTAATTCCTTTTATCACCGTATTTCTTCGTGGAAACTTTCTTCTTGCAGGTTTATGAAGTTCGTTGACAATTTGTTGCTTCAAGTCCTTCATATTGCAAGTTTCAATGTTTGTTGTGCCACATGTATAATCACAATGAATGTTGTTTTAAATATTCACATCATTTATATGGGTCAAGGTCATCCAAATTTGTGTAAAAAAAATGGGGAACACGGCGTTGGACTTGCCGTGTTCCCCATTTTTTTACGGAAGGAGAAAGGAATAAGGTTGAAGTTGTAGAAGGACGAAGAATAGGTTACTAGTTGATAGTGTTTAGAGAGTAATGGCCAAAAGGAAGAGTGTGGATTTTGTCGGGCATAATATGTCTTTTATCATCCCGAGCTGACAGCGCTTTTTTAATTTCGGTGACACTGTAGACTTGATGCTTGAAGCTTCGGATATTGTTGAATGTTGCTGATATTGTAGTATCTTCAAACAAACAAGTCTTGTAGTGGTCAAATGTTACGTGTTTTTTTCAAATAAGACGTCTTCACTCCTTTTGCTTTCTTGACTGTCGGTGTGTTGTTCTCGTGGTACATCTTAAATGAATACAATTTCGCCATCAGCGCCACAATTTCTTCTAAAGGCATTCCATTTGCTTCATCTTTAAATTTTCCGATTACTTTTTTATTTTTTTCATTAAAATTTGGATGGTTCTTCGGATAGTCAGAAAAGTCAAAATCTTCTTAATATGGAAATGTCCTTAGGTCTTCATACATGTCCAAAGTCTTTATCCAGTAGATAAACGCGTCCGTATCCATGTATGCGACTCCAATGTTTTCCCTTCCGTAGTGTTTAACCATTTTGTTATAATGGAAATCATACATCAGGGTTTTACTTATGTCCAAAATCGACATACCTATGTATAACGGACGGTCCATGACTATTGTTGTTTTCTTCATACTGACAGCGACTAGATTTTCGTTTATAATCATGGATGTTCCAAAATTTGGTTTTTGCACTAATTTTTCCAATTTTCTAGGATCACTCACTAATTTTACATTTTTATGTTTTCTTTTATTCTCCAAGGTCTTCCCAAAGATGGCATTGTTCATTAATTTATAAAAGTCCTTTTCAAATGCTGTTGTCGCTGCAGCTCTTCTTGTAGTGTTGGAATCAATGTATGGTTTCAACCAACAGGACTGGGTGAATTCAATTGCTCTATGAATTCTCACTATACGTAGACCCAATTCAAGAGCCTGTTGAACTACCCAGTAGTGAGCCACATAGCGATCTTTATTCTCCAAGGTCATCATCAATTTTGGCCATCTTCCTGTCGGTGAAACTTCAGTCTTGGCTAGGAGAGGCAAGTCGTAGTGATGGTCATGAAGGTGCTCCGGGTATTCAAAATCACAGTCCAAAATATAGCCTTTTAGACCATCCTTTGGAATCTGTGAGATGTCTCCGATGGTGGCCGGGTCGATCCACTTGAAGTCAGCGTAGGGAAGCGGATTTGACATTGCCCAACCATAAAGGTTGTTTGCATCAAAGTAGCCAAGGTAGACCGATGGTTGTTGCTCGTCGAAGCCGGGGATGTACTTGTTGTTGGCTTTGACATGACGTGTTACAGCTTGTGTCAAACCGCCCCGTACACCAGATTCCATCATGAGCACCATATCAATATCCGTTAGAAGTTCCAGTCGACAGTTGGTTGACTTTAGCATAGCTTGCCATGCTAATCCTGGAGATGTGTACGAGTGTAGAGGGTCCAGTCCATAGGCGGAGAAGCAGGTGTTTCTGAATTCTTCCATCACATCGCACAGCAGAGTTACGTCCAACTTTATATAAAAGTCAGAATATTCCCCTAAAATTTGAATGTTTAGTTGGTTCCAAACATTACAAGCATGATTGTAGTCTTTAACGGAGATTTCACTTTCGTTTAATTTGCTGTTGAAGGCTTCAATAGGTGGTAGACTGGTTTCTTCAAATTTTTCTGTAGAAGTTATGTAATCGTAGGGGAACACTCCTTTACGTAATACTAAGTCCAATTTATCTTCAGGTACAATCTTGCTGGTTTCTTTTAGGTCTTCTCTTCGTAGATTCTCAGACAATCTGCTCAAACTAGATGCCATAAATCTATAAGAGTCTACAAAGCGAAGTTTAATTTTATTTACTGTTTTTGAGAAACTGATATACTTTTCCAATGTTGTAGCAAGAACATCAATTCTACCATTATCTCTTCCTAACTCTGGAATAATGAAGTGGGAGTCGTAGCCGCTAAGATTGTGTAACACGACAGGGATAAAGTGGGGCAGTTTGTAATTTATATTGCATGAATTACAAGCAGCTCCTCTGTATAAACCTGTCAGGTGATCGTGATCTCTTACTTTTGGATTTTCTTCACTGAAGCTCTTCTCGCATAGATAACATCTTGATGTCAGATTATATTCTTCTTGTTGATTCTCATTCAAAGGTTCCATAGGTACGACATTACCATACAAGCGTTGTACCTTTTCAGCAATGTCATACAACTGGTCTACGAAATACTTAGCGGCTTCTTCACCACGGTAGAGTATTGGAGTGGATGTTAAACCATAGTCTTGCAATTGGTTTTCAGACAAGGTTGATTTCACTAGTAGACAAAAACTGTTGGGTTGATGCAACTGATATTTTGTTCTTCTAGTCACTTCACCGTCCGGCAGCTCCTGTGGTACTAACGTAGATTCAAAATCTGCGTAGATGACTACTGGAATCCGATATTGGTGAACTGTCTTGTTAAATTGGATACACGCTCGAGATGGTGGTGGCAGACTAATCTTTACTTCATAATTTTCGTTACAAAGTCTTTTGTGTTCAATCAACCATTCTGATCCTCCACGTCTTAGTTCTTTATATGTGAAGCAGAAACATCTTTTACACACTGTTAACCTACTTTTATGTTTTGATAACTGATTCCATACCAAGGCTACAAAGTCCTTTATCCATACATAATGGGAAATTTCACCCTTCGTTATCAATAGCAAATCCGTGTGGTTTCTTTGCTCATCTTTTACTACCCGCAAAGGATAAACGTTGTTCGAATCATCCAGACCAAAAACATTGACTGAAACGCCAGGATTTTTCTTTTCAAATTTGTCAATGTCTTTCAAGGTAACTGGGTAGGTGAGACCTTGAAAGTTGTAGCGATGTTCATTCTCATAATATTCTCTACCAACTCTACAAGGATGATCTTTAACATATTTGGTTATCATTGCATATTTAAAACATTCATTACCTTCATTTTGCACATTCCTACACGAGTTGGTGTTTTGGATTTTCTTTGGTAGAGGAATAAAACTACTACCCCTTAAACCATATCCATGCTTATGAACCCTTACATCCATACCTTCAATTGATGACAAAGTCCATCCAGATCCTCTTCCTTCATGTTCTTGAAGTTTGGTTATAAGTTCCTCCAAGCATTCTTCAATAATATCATCGATGTTGGAGGTGAAGGTAAGGGTTCGGTTTTTGGTAATGAACGCTCTTAATGCTGTTTCACCATCCGTATTTTTAAACATAGCCTCTAACACCATTCCAAATTTAATAAAATTTAATCTTTGTAACTCTTCCCTCAAGGTTCCACCAACAAGTTCCTTAGCCTGGGTTATAAATGTTTCCAGTTCCAATTGAACATTATTGATTTTGAAGTGTGTTACAACTCGTCCTGGCAAGGCCGTGGTGCGCAGTTGTTTCACATCTTCCAGTTCTTCTTCAGTGTCCTCTTCTTCAGTGTCTTCTTCTTGCATATAATTTTCTTCTTCAAAAGGTCTTCTAGCAGTAGATGGTCCCGCACCAGCAAATTGGATCACACTAGGTCTTCTTCTTTGCATTTGCTGTAGATAGCTGTCCCAGTAGTCCGTCTGCTTCTGGTGCTCTTCCAAAAACCGGTCAATTGAGTCTAAGTCTATTTCATCCATGGTAATATCTTCTTTTCTATCTTCGTCTTCATGTAATTCTCTGTGTATGGTGAAAAGATCTTCGTCTTGAAAGATTTCCCCACAAATGTCGCAAAGAGCCATTTCAAACAGTTTGGCTTTGAATGCACACTCTGTGAATGTCCACGCAGTAATGAGCAGCGCGCTCCACCGGGACCCTTTATATCCGAGGCAGATAGGTGGGGAAAGTGACGTCATATAGAAACAGGTTATCACTCATGTGCTAAATTTAGCCTTTACACAACCGTTTGTAATACATTTATCAGTAGGCTTGATAAATTGATGATATTTGGTCTAGATTCAATAATTTGTACAAGTTTTTTCAAAGACGTCTGTTTGAGCAAGTTTATGTAGGTCAAGGCCATTTGGAATTATTATTTTGAGCGGGGGATAGAGCACTAAGCAGCATCATTTACTACAAAGTGCTCTATCCCCCGCTCACATTTTTTTTAACTTTTTGTTTAAACTTTTTACAAGGGTGAAACATCACCATCAGAGTCGGAATCATCCTCATCACGGAATAGGCAGCGATGACAATACATAATTCTTCTGGCAACTAACATCCTATCCATTGGACGATGGGGAGTGTCTTGTTCTTGTTCTTCTTCTTCAATTTCCAATTGGAATTCCATTTCCGACTCAGATGACGACTCTAATGTTTCGTAGGCGTGCAAGTCCACTTCATTGTCCGTTGAACCAGCTTCGTCAGAGTCCGTTTCAATATCCATTATTTCTTCCTCCTCCTCTTCCTGATCAACCGCAGGTAGTTGGTCCTCTGCTTCTATAACTTCTACAGGTATTACCTCCAGAATTGAAAGAATTCTGTCGCGATGGAACACGGTGTTGTCAAGTGGAGCCATGGTATGAAAGTGGTGTATCTATCCAATTGGTTTGCCCTTTTTATACCCCCACCAACTATACAATTTATGTGGGTCAAGGTCACGTAAAAATACCCTTTGAGCGGGGGATAGACCACTAAGCAGCATGCTAGTCCATTGCCGCAAAGTGATCTATCCCCCGCTCTGTTCTACACAACCTCAATCAAGTCCAAGTTCGAGTCCTGTTTAACACATTTTATTCTAATTCCATATCCAATTTAAAAATTTCAATTTCACAAGGTTTACATTCCTGATGTATCAAACACTCCAGCTCCCTAAACATATCGTCCAGTTCGTCCAAATTATGATGTCCTACTTTTAACACATGGAGGTGGTTCATGCTTTGCATTGTAGCATGGCCATCAACAAACAAGTTTCTTTTCCACGCTAACATAAATTCGCAGTTTTCTTGAAAAATCCTTCTCACCAAACACTCATACACAGCCGTCAACATGTCTCTACAGTTTTCATAATGCACCATCACAGTATACCTGTCCAAGTTAGCACCAAGAAGAGATCCACTCATTTTTATAGCGTTCTACTGGAAAGTCCAAAGCAGAATGAAGTCGGGATGTACAGACCCCCTCTTTTATACCAGTTAACCGGTTGTCCTTCGTTTAAAGTGGGTCAAGGTCATTCAAAAGTACCCTTTGAGCGGGGGATAGACCACTAAGCAGCATGCTAGTCCATTGCCGCAAAGTAGTCTATCCCCCGCTCTGTATTCTACACACACATGTCCCTGTCTTTTCATTACATACCTAATATATATTCACTACCTTCATCGTCACTATCACTCATCACCGTTTCTACAAACTCCACCGGATTAAAGTTAAATTGTTTCAATTGTTCTTTTAACTTTTCAATTTGTTGGTCCTTTACTTCTAAAACACTGTGAAGGTGTGATATGTAGTCCGCTGCCTCGTTGATGCTTGCTACTCTGGGATCGCCTAACTTCAAGCTGGGAACTACACCCTGCAGCCTGAGTACGCCATACGCCTTTCTTGCTCCTGCCGTTGACCAGGACTGAGCAAGCCTTGCCCGTCTTGGCTCACCTCCAGCAAGGTCCGTAGCATCGGAGCTTTGCAAGCGTTTGCCCGAGCAACAGTTATGCTATGGAATGGTCGAGCAGGTCCACGAGTAGCAGGCAGGACATTGGCAGCACGCCTTCTTGAAGAAGAAGCCCGAGAAGTTTTGCAGTTGGAAGCCATGTTGAAGTGCGGTATTCAGCTAAGCGATACAAAGCAGAATAACCAAACTGCACATCAATACCCGTATATATACACTTATCAGTGGTGGGGGTACTAGCTAACCTTGGTAAAGTGGGTCAAGGCCATCCAAAAACATTACCAGAACGGGGGATAGATCACTAAGTGGCATGTTAGTCCATTGCCACAGAGTGATCTATCCCCCGCTCTGTATTTCACATTCACGCACACATTCATACATACACACAAGTCCCAGTCCAAGTCTTTACCCACACACCTATCCACTCTCATCCTCACTATCATCACTGTCCAACAGGCTTTCACACTTCCTAATTAGTTTTTCCCATTTACTCCGGATATGAAGTAGCTCACTGCGAGTATTCTCTAGCATTCTGTCCCTTTGCTCTATGACTTCGTCGTACCACTCGATGATGTTTGGTGGAGTCTGAGTTGATGCGTCCGTCGTGGTTGGTTGACAAGCTCCGCTGCTCCGCAACTCCTTCCTCACAGGACCAAAGCCGGAGAATCGGACACGACTCCTTGACGAAGGCCCCGATCGGATTGGTCCAATGCTCGGGCTGGAGTTGGAGGCGGCCGGGCCAGAGGTAGAGGCTGGGACGTTCATAGCAGACATGGTGGTGTTCAGCTTAACGGTGTAAAGCAGAATGAGAGGACGGTTGATCACCACTCCTATATATACCCATTTTTAGTGGTGGGGATAACACGAGGGGGGGGGGCCAAAAGAAATTTTGCTTAGTCTTCCCGGTCATCAGTTTTACATACCTTTAGCACACCCATTATTTTGGTTTCTTCAATAACTTTACACACCTCAAACACCCAAGCAAACAGCTCATCTATGTTGTTATAATTAATTTTTGTCCAGTGTTCATACTTATGAGTTTGGTTGTTTATAATACATAGATAAAATGTAGACCCGTCTCGTCTTATACAATACTCAACTTCCATTCTATGCTGGTTTAGCACTTCCCAAGCATTGTGTTGATCTATCAAGAAGTCACCACCTTTGTAATTGTACCGTGACATGTTTACCACGGAGCACAGAAACAGACTGAAGCAAATGAACGGCTCATACAAGCTTAGTAAGAGCGTTAGAGTGGGGGTATCACGTGATACACAACATTAGTTGTAAGGTTAGCACTTTACTTTAAACAGTAATTTATATGGGTCAAGGTCATTCAAACTTTGAAAAATTTTTACCTCCAAACACTTGTAGCAAGCTACAAGTGTTTGGAGGTAAGTTTTTATTTGTTAAAGACTTTTTGTAACTTAGTCTTCACCCTCAAGGACACGGTTTGAGATTGTCCCAGTGACTTTACGTCACCGCCAGGTTAAAGTATTATACAAGTCAAGTGTTTTTTTTTTACCTGACTTGTATAATACCCCTCTCCCTTACTTTAAGAGGGTTAAGACTAAATTTGGAAAAATAATTTGGAAAAAGACTTTTAAATATTGTCCAACACAACCTAACAATTTTGAATTTTTTTTTAGTGGGCCCATGTCCTAGTCCATTTCCCACACGGTTTGGCATCCTTCCCTTCGTATTAGATAGGCTTTAGGGATGAAAAATTCTCTTTGTACCATCCGAGGTGGTACTTGCATTGTACAAAGGTGGCCTTCACCTTTTACAACGATTTCTACTTTTTTATTACCTGCTCCATAGGTCTGACCAATAAAATAATATTTTTCATCAACCTTTAGCCTTCTAATATCCCGCGGTTGCGGGCCGTGGGGATGTCTGAACTTGAACGTTTTAGGCTTAATATAAAGAGTGTAGGGTTTGAATTGCCGAAATTTGACTGTACTTTTAAGGTGTCGTTGGCAGCGATCTCCTTCTGCACAGGCAAGATTCTGGCAACACAAAACCCCAAACTTACTTGACATCCAAGCGTAATCGCATTTCTTACCCTTGCCAGCAGGGGCTTTAACACGCTTACGTTTTTGTGTTGGACTCTTTAGTGGAGTGTCTTGGAGCTTCTCCGAATTAGGCTGGCTAGAAGGAATGGGGGTGGAAGGGGGTAGAAGGGGCAAAGATTGGTCAAGAGGAATGGAGCAAACAATTTTGGGTGGGGTAGGGGAACGTGTTAGGTCTATGGTGGGAAGTTCGGGGGAAAGGATGGATTTTTGAGGCGATTTGGATGGCAGGTCAATAGTGGGAAGTTCAGGGGAAAAGATGGATTTACGGGGTGGTTTGGTTGGTGTGGACGGCATGGGGGATATGGGTAAGGGACATTGGGATTTGGTATAGGATAAAATTTTCCGGGTTCTGCTGTAGGGAGTGATCCTCGACCTGGACGTCTCTTCAAAAACCGCAGACTCCGATCCTGAGTCCGATAGCAGAGAGAGTGCTGGAGACGCTACCGGGACTCGACCTGACGACTTGACGAGTTCTCCTGACGATGGCAGTGCACCAGCCTCTTCCACTGTCGGCGGCAATGGCGACAGGCTGGGCATTGAGGCGGGCTGTGGCGGCGGTGGCGGCGGCGGCGGCATCGTCAGGCAGCTCAGGATGTTCGCAGTCATCAGGTATTCCAGGATCGAAGTGGAGGATGATGAGGGTTGAGACGTGTCGGTCGAGGTTGAAGCTGGCGGGTAGTTTTTCAGCTTGAGCCCCATTTTACCCATTTGAATGAATGAAGTAAATGAAAAGAGTAGATGTTAAGAAAGAAGTAAAGTGGTTATACAAATCTCGAGAGTAAGGGAGTACCTGTCCGTATGGAAGCTTGGACCGGAATGAGAAGTGCGTACAGCCCGGGCGCCTTATATCCCCACCGGGGCTGCCACGCCCAGGATATCAGGGGTGGGGGTGGAGGGGGGGGGCTCGCACTTTTTGTCGGGGGGGGGGTTCGCACTTTTTGTCGGGGGGGGGGGGGTTAATTTAACAAAATAAACCCCACTTGGGGCCTTTGTGTTGACATCGCTAAAGCCTCCTAAAAGACCCAACTATAGACAACTCCAACTTTGTGTGTTACTAATACCTAACTGTTCGATTTTTAAAAGACCTTAATTTATTTACTGTGTTGATAAGACCGGACTGTTAAAGATTTTAAAAACTTTTACTTATTTAGGTCAAGGTCACGAAAAAAATTTAAAAAAATTAAGCCCCACACCCCCCTATGGGGGTGTGGGGCACTTGGGTTGTCATCGCTGTAGCCTCCGAAGAGACCCAACTATGACAACAAGGCAACATCCAATGTCGTGTACCCTTCGCCACGCAAGACTTGTAAACATTTACTGCATTGTCTTTTCAGTAGCTAACCAAGATTCATTTACATAATTTTGAGTTTCCAGAAGGAAACAAACTGAGGACACCCTAGTGGCTTACGTCCTCGTCCGAGTGCAGAGGCCGCCGCAACCTTTTGCATGCCAGCGTACAAACGGACATGCTCCCAAATGCCATCCGCAACCTTTTGCATGCCTGGCAGGAGCCTACCGATAATTAAAATATGCTTTACACGGGGGCCTACTCCCGTAACCTATCTTTAATATTTTTAATTTAGCAATGCATTGAATTTTTACAAGTCTTTGTGGGTCAAGGCCACACGGACATTAAAAAATTTCGGCCCCCGAACATCCATGGCGAACCACGAATGTTCGGGGGCCTTGGGGACTAAAAACACAAATAGCTAACAAAGATTCATTTACATAATTTTGAGTTTCCAGAAGGGAAACATACTGAGGACACCCTAGTGGCTTACGTCCTCGGTCCGAGTGCAGAGGCCGCCACAACCTTTTGCTTGCCAGCGTACAAACGGACATGCTCCCAAATGCCATCCGCAACCTTTTGCATGCCTGGCAGGAGCCTACCAATTATTAAAAGTGGCTTTACACGGGGGCCTACTCCCGTTCCCTGACGTTACAATTTACTTTGAGCATTGAAAAAGCTCAAGGGGGGATTGCTAAAACAAGCGTATACACTTTAGAAACATATAACACACTTACAACACACAATTGAGCTCAACGTAGTCAATGCTGGAACAAGCACATACACATTAAACACATATAACAAACAAGACACAAAGGATAAAAGACACACAGGAGACATAGGGTACAAGTAAAACACTCTCATATAAAACAATTCGCAATACCCAAACGCAAGCGCAATATCTTACAACTAATACAAGTCTTAAAGTTAGAGTAGACTTCGCTAAACACTGAAGGCGCCATTCAATGTTTAGTGATGCCTATGGCGGTCCGTCCCGATCGTTCACGTTCAACGCGCGGGAGCGGACTGCGAGCCGGCTCTGGCTGGGCCCCCTTATATCCCCGCCGGGGCTGCCACGCCCAGGATATCAGGGGTGGGGGAGGGGGTGGGGGTGGGGGGGGGCTCGCACTTTTTGTCGGGGGGGGGGTCAGGTAAGTTAAGTAGGTCGAGGTCACCCACAACACTTGTACTCTAAGTGTTGGCTATACCCCCACCACAACTGGGTCCCTAGGCTGCACAACACCGCTTCGCCAGTATGTCTCCGGCTTCCATGCGGTGCGTCTCGCTGTTCTCTAGCTCTCTATATGTAAGTAATTTTACAAGTTCTGAATGTAGGTCACTACACTTTAACTCTGGGACGATATCGACTTGTAGTATTTCAGTGTTTTGACTCAAGGTCATCACACTTTAACTCTAGCACATCGGTTATCGTACCAGAGGTGCTCAATAACCTAACTTGTAATGTTTAGGGTGGCGTTTGCACGCCACGTGGTATCGCCATGAGTGTCCAGTCCAAGTTTTAAGTTAAATTAATTTTACTGTAATCTTTTCCATTTCCGCTTCGTTTTGCCAAAGTATAAGGTGTCGCTTAATAAAGTGGTATTTCTCTAAAGTTATAGGAGATTGCAGGGATACAATTAGTTTATTTAGGAGACTCTTCATCTTGGAGTTTAACACAATTTCCACTTTGACTTTGCTTCCTCGGCTCTCACAGCCTAAGCTGTACAGAAATGTTTCTTCTAGTGCCAACTCGGGCCAAGAGAACAGTGTGTTGACTGTAGGACAGCTCATGGTGAAGTGATGCGATACTCCAGCGTACCACCTCACCTTCCCCCACCACTGTGACCTTCCCCCACTCCTGCTGTTTCCCCCACCTCTTTTCCCTTGACTCATGCGCTACAAGCAGTCTCTCAGTATTGTGCGGACTTTTGTGAGAAGAAGCCATGTCGCGGGACACTTTAGGTAAGAAACTTAGCCGTGTTAAGGCTTTATTAGTTGCTCACTGTCCACCACTCAAAGTTAAGAGAGTTTCGACTTTAGCTAAGTGGCGCAAACTGTTGCGCGGACACCCTAAGTTTTATACAAAACAGACTAATGTCAGTTTTACTGATGAGGATTTGTTTAAAATATTAGATGAAATGACTTTTCCTTGCAAAATTCAGTTAGTTACTCCCATTCCTGACAGTTTAGAGTCTTAGTCTCTCAAGCCGATATACCTAGAGTACACTGAAGCTGACAGTCAGTCACTCGGTGGCTGTCGTGGGGTGCGCATCGGTGTCAGCGCTCCGTTGTTAGGTTTTCAAGGTCACGGTAATATGAAATTGGGGGTGTTGTGCTAGTTCAAGGTCACCTGAGGGATTACCGATTGCCCATTTAGGCAGAGTCATGTCAGAAACTCAGGTTTAACTTGGCACTTTTGCCGTTTCTCGTCGAATATTCGCTCCAAATGGTCAAGGTCACGAGGACTCGGACTGAAACTCGGAGCGTAGTGCGAGAAACGGCAAAAGTGCCAAAAAAATTTAAGTTTCGGCTTGACCTTGACCTTAGTGGCGTCGGTGACGTCATTTTGATGACGTAAGGGGTGATGACGTCATCAGCACGTCATTTCTGTGACGTCATGGGTGTGACGTCATGGAAGTGACGTCATTGGTGATGACGTCATCGATTGCGTCATCGATGACGTCATCGGTGAGGTCATTGACCTCGATGACGTCATCCCTCAGGTGACCTTGAACTGGCCCAGCATCCCCAATTTCACACTACTATTATAAATATTAAAATATTAGACTCTTGGACCAGACAATGAAAGTTGTACAGAATAGCTGTCTTCAAACAGCCAGGTGTCCTCCGCTGATAAAATTTCCATCATTTAGGATATATAGTTTTGAAAATGTATAGTGCGACTATTTTAAAATCTTGTAAAAGTTAGAAATGTCACGATTAATTTGCATTTTTGTTGTACTCAATAGTTGTACCAATTATGAATTCCGTGTCTCAAATTCTTTTAAAGATATAACCAATATTAATACAAAATTACATGCAGACAGTCAGTTACATGCAAACAGACAAATAACGGTTCGAGATACGACACATGTTATTATTGTATTTTTCTTCTATTTTCTCTGAAACCCCCAGGTAAATGTAATAAATATTGAAGTTGGACACACTATTTAGGTATCACACCAGTAAGTAGTATAACTAACTAGACTAGATAGATAGAAGGAAACTCTTTGAGTACCGTCGAATATAACATCCAGTAACATTTTGTGCATCCGACTATCTTCCTGAATTTATACTAGAAAAATAGCGACATATTTGTATTTACAGATTCCAGATCCATCCCATTAAACTGAAGTAGGCCTACGTCAACCTTTTGTGACACCAATATTTCCCTCTTTGTTTTTTAACACCCTTTAGTCCGTTTTGTAGATACAAATGGTGACAAATTGAATGATTCTCAAGTAACAATAGCACACGTAACAAAACAGTACGTCATTAAACAGCACGTTACAGTAGCACACGGCACAGATGATATCACGGCAGTACTTGTAATGTTTACACGTGCTTAAAGATACGAAGTGTCGTAGGCCTACTCAACTGCACCGCATCCGCTACACTAAGTCAACTCTCAATGACTGTATAAATAACTCGTAGATTATATGTTCAATATTCTATTAATTAATACTATATGGCAATCTTTGTGCAGTGATGATTACCATTACTATAGTAATCTGTTTTAGGTCTGTGTGCAGTGATGCCTTCAAAACTGCTCGTCTGTCATACGGCTGGCAAAAGCTATTTAGGCCTATATTGAATGATTTCATGTACGTATGATATATACTGTAACCAAGTCAAAAAGGTTCAACGACAAAACAACGCAAATAAACCAACACATATTTCCTGTTTGTTCCAAATAACAGAAAGCAAACTAAACAATTCGATCATACTGCGCAAACAACTACGTATACGTGGATACATGAAGAAAAAAATTTTGTTATTGTTGATTTGCTCAAACTAAAATGAGTTCAGTGCGAAATTTAGCAAATTTATTATATGACCCAAATATTGATTTTGGTATTTGCTCTGGCTCAACCGAATAAAGTACTCATTCCACGATATGCTTTCCTAATGTCAACATCGCATAGTGTGGAAATATAGTGTCGACGTCTTAAAAAGTGATAAAGTTGGACACTTCCCAAATTCGGAGTTTGAGTGTAACATACGCATGATTAAACGATGAAATTACTAAAACGCTTTGAGAGAAACGCCGTCAAACAAACTACTCTAATTCGACAATATATAGTTATCGCAGGTCTGCCCTATTCCCTTGAACATAAACGGGGTTGGATGAATACCTATGATAATAGTGCATGAGGAATCCTCACGCATCGTTTGGGATAGAGGTATTAAAGCTGTAAACTCAAAATTTAAACTATAGGGACAAACTTTGCTGAACCCTGTGTTTCCTAAAAAAAATCTTTTAACGATTTAAAATAATTTTCTAAGATGCCTAAACAGCTAAACAACTGTTTTCTTTTTTAAGGCCCATTCATACTAATTGTATAAGTAAAAGCGTCGCCAATTTTTACTGCTAAACTTGGCGTTCTATATCTTTTGAGACGCAGAAATGCGTCCATATAGAAGTTTCCATTTAAAATGCATTGTTGGGTAAAACCAACAACTGAAAAATATTCTTGTATTGCATTTGTCGGTATGTTTACTTAAGTATTATCATCTCTCGAATGTATAATTATTATTTTTTTAATTAGTGATTGACGGGATCGAGCATTAAAACAGTCATCTTGCAATCTTGTAAAACTTGTAAGTTAAGCTCGTTCACTCCATTCACTGTTCCCGTGACGAGGCATTCTTTAAGAATACGGCTAACGTTGCATTATGACCGTCCGTATACGATGGACCATAGGAAAAAATAACAGTTGAAGCAAGTATTATAATTTTAAGAGAAAAAACATTGGAAAATAACACAATGAATGTCAGATATAGTCTACTCGATCATATCACAGGAAAGGACGTTCACCAAAAAAAACATTGTACCTATAACGACCCAAGGCCTTCACCTTGGCGAGATGATAACGCAGCTCGAGGAGGCTGTGTTATCATTTCATTAGCGTGTTATCAGGACAGAGAAGTGCGACGATGGCGCAGTGGCGCGGGGGAGAGGAGAAGTGATTCTGTGTTGTTGACATCGAGTGGTGCAGGTGCAGGCGATGTGAGGACGAGGACCACCAGGCAGGTGTAAGACCATGCGGGGGTCTACAAGACCGGGACACTGGGGACGTGACCACGTCAAACCATGACCGACAGGTAACACGTAGCTAGATCATATCTTATACTATATTCTAAAGTAAACACTATTTGTGCGGGCATAACTTTTACCACGTCCTAAGAGTTTTATTTTATTTATTTCTTTTTTTGTATATGGGGTTGTCGGCATGAGGAATCGATTGAAGCTGGTCCGACAGGAAAATCCTTTTTCCCTCTACAGCCCTTCAAAATGCCCATGTTTTCTTTTGGACTTTTTTTGTAGTTTTGCTAAAGTTTAACAAAGATCTGATGATAGGCCTAACTGTAAAAATACCAACGAATTACTTTTTCAACTTGAGGTTCATTAAATTTATACCAGGTGGTCCTTGGCCTGGCAAGTGAGCGGAGTGGACGAGATCGCTTTTCAAGTTTTACAAGAGTTAGCAAGTTTACCGAGCAAATGCTCCCCCCCCCCCCTCACCCCAACTGGTACTACTAGGCTACTACTAACAATAATCTTTTCTTTTATAACAGTCAACAATTATAAATTATTAACAAATTGAATTGCAGAAGTTAAATTTCATATTTCACAATAGCAATATGGCTGTAATTTTGCATTCAGTCACCCCATTCAAACATAGATTTTTTCATTCAAACTACCTTTTATCAGCCAATTGTTTGGCGCCTCTTTAGTCCGAGCTCATTGCTATTGGTAATTAAGAAACTCGTCTGTGCTATAAAAAGCGTGTGAGGTCAGGGGGGTTTTCAGAATCTTTTTCACTTTATTTTGGCTTGTGGCGTTTTTGATTGAGGGTGGCCGTTTATTACGAAAAAAAACGGACGCCAGCTTGGGAAGGGATGCCGCGTGGACTCGTAATCTGAATATCAAAGGCAAAAATGAATGAATTTTGATTTTGTTGAGTTTGTTTTGAGATTGATGTCATTGAACATCTGAACGTACGGTAGTCATTCGGTTCAATGATTTTTTCAATATGAATTCTCAATGAATTTTAAAATTATTACTAGGGCCTAAAGTGACTCTTTTTGTAAAAGGTCATATTTTCAACCAGCAGCGCGTCGTAGAGGTGACAGCATTCATTAGGTTGTAAGTTCGAAAACCAGCATGATGGCAATGGGAACGGGGTTTTATGTGGGGTTCCAAAAGATTTAAAAGTGGGGCATTTTTGTCCTTAATTTTTAATAGGCGGCGATTTCTAGTTAACATAAATATCGTTAAAACCATATTAAAGTCATATAATTCCTTCGAAGTAGGACCTAGGTGAGTTTCTCACAAACAAAGAGAAATACAGGGTGACCCTGAACCCTCCACTGTCCTCTTAAGCTATTATTCCTCATCTAAAAACAAACCAAAATATTATATTTGACATTTCCAAAACTCCATAGTTAACCATACGGCCAACATTTGTATTTTTTAGAATAATTTTTAATTTAAGAACAGTTTGTTGTGATTAGTTGAAACTTGGTAGGCTATACAGCTTTAACTTGGTACGGTAGGCTATACAGCTTTTTGAGATAAAAGTCTAACTGAAGAAAAAATAATCACTTTTTTACAATTGGTTATTTTTTATGGAGACTGTTTAAAATCTGTAACCTTAACCGAATATACATCTTGTACAGGTTTTTACATGGGTCTTTTTTAGTGAATGCAGAATGTACCGTACTTACTAGGGAAGCTTCAAGTTTGTATAGCTGGGGTAGACGCTGGTGTCGCTGTGAAACAGATTCGGAAATCTCAACTGGAAATCTGCCTTCTTCTCCCGAAGTTTTTGAACTTCTGTTTTTGTCTCTTGAGATTCCATGACCAATATAAACTGGTAATTTAAATTTTTAACAACTACTGTTTGGACTTTAAATTTATCTGTAACTTTTTGAAGCACGCAAAAAATAACATCTGCGATGAATATCCATGGTGATTACAATTCCTGGAAGCTCCATCGTAAATAAACACGTTGCCCTTGGTTACGCCTAACTATTGATTGGTCCCCTTCAACCGTCTACAAGAAACACAAAATATCAACTCAGCTATATATTTATAGCCTTCAACTCTGGTTGACAATTAGACTACCTTTGGATTTTTTCATTGAGGATGTTTTTTAAGATATCAATAAAGAATAAAAATGAACCATTTTTTCAGACACCTCTCCTTATGTGGCTCAACATCAACTTCTGTAAAGAAGATATTTTTTAAAACTATACTGGAACCTAAAGATGATTTTTCTACCCCACATAAGCAAATAAAAATATACGTTTTCACTTTACTTTCATTTTCTAGGACAGCCCCGTTTTTCACTATAAATCATCCTTATAGAATTAAAATACTTTTACTTTTATAGGCTGTGGGTACTTTTTAGGGTTGTACATTTAGATAGATCTTATATAATAAAAGAGTGCATTTAAGGGTCTAGAGAGAGAACTATTGAACGGATCGAGGCCGTTTTGGTGTCAATGGATTTCTCATGACCCTTAGATGATAGGAAAAATATGGTATCCTTCGGAAAATGCCTTATAAAGCCGCAAAATGAAAATTAGACCTTATTTAGACCAATCTAAGACGTGATTTTGTCGATTTGTTTACTGCTCCAGGTGATCCATATCTTACATTGAAATTTGACACCACTGCTGCTTTACAAAGTGTTTTGTAAACAAAACAGACAACTTTTTATTTCTATGATAATTGACAGATACAAATGAAATCAAGGACACGCAATGTTGAAGTGGTTTTTAAAGCAGTAAAATAAATATCTAACAGCTGATGTTTTAGTAAAATTTTTGTTGCTATACTATAAAGAGAGTTTATTTAATATAGGTGATTGAATTTATGTATTTTAACTTACAAGCTATTTATTAATATTTGTTTGACCATATTTTTTATCTATCAACTAATTTATATGTTTAATCAACGAGCTTTATGTTTTAAAATATATAAACATAATATTTTGATTGTAAAATTCTCCCCACCGTATTTTAATCCATTAATCTTTGTTATAACTAAGTTATATAACGTCTTTATATTCTCATTTTTCATCCTTTTAAGGTCGTGTAGGCTTATGATTCTACATTTCTTAACAGTTGGTTTATTGTTCCCACTAATATAAACAAAGAAGTACAAAAATGTGATGATGTGTAACTATGAACCTCGAAGAAATAAGTCTTGAAATATACAAGAAGAAATGCCAAGAATAAGAAAAGGAGATGGAAATAAAGTGGAAACAAAAGACAGAGAATAAAAATTTTGAATGGTGTTTTAGTGAAGGAAAAAAACCTACTATATGATTGATTTAGAGGACAATTCAGTAACACTTAGTACACCCAGGAATGTACTTCTATACCATTACGTGAAAAATTCAAGTCAGAACTTGAAAGAAAGGTTCAATTAAATACATAAATACTGTGGAAGAGCCCACAGAATGGTGCTCAGCGATGCCAAAACCTAATGGGAACAAGAGACTCATCGTGGATCTAACAAAATTAAACAAGAACGTACGGAGGCAAAAATGCCAGAGGTTGAGGTCACACTTAATAAGATTGGTAAATCGCGAGTGTTAAACATATAAGATACAAACTCCAAATTCTGGTTAATTAAATGGACTCCGAGTCAGCAAAATTATACAAATAAGTTAATTGGCCATACAACTGGAATGGAATAAATGGAAATACGGTTACAAACCTTTAATCATTATCTTTTTTTGTGAAGTCTCATAGGCCCAGGGGCGGCTCGTAAGTTTTTTAGCGCCCGTGCAAGACCAAATTTGCCGCCCCCACCTGCTTTCCAACACCATGCTATCCCCGACCCCCCCCCCCCTTCCCACCAGACACTGCTCCTTTTCGGTTTTCGGGTAACTCATGATAAAAATTCACCTCGGCGCTTCACCTTGATTTCACACCCAAGCTCATAAGATATTGGTACCGTTAGTGTTAACTGTGGTAGACCATAAATAGATCGGTACTGATCGCTCATTATTTAAAATAAAAACTAGGGAATTGCAGCAGTTAAAACATATTCAGAAAGTATTTATTTTTTAATTAATAATTTTTAAGTATTCCTTAGAATTAAGGATATTTTCTTTGTTTATTATGCTTTTACGTTTCCGATATTCTGCACCGCTTAGTTTTTTGACATGTCAATTCAGAACTTTATTTAAAACATAAACCGTTTTTTATAAAACTGGAAAGACATAGTTGTTCACCGTACGGTATCTCGTTAAACCGACCTAAAATCGTATTATTAAAATTATCAGGAGTGCAACAATTGGGAAACTCCGGGTAAGAATAACCTGGGTAGGTAGTGAGAAAAGTTTTATCTGATCAGATTTTGGCGCATCCGGCAACAACGGCGTTCAGATTCCAAGAATTGAAGCTTCAAGACATTGGGTGATAAAAATAAAAACGCATTTTCTGTAACGATCATGTATTCCACAAAATTTTGTCTTAAATTACTGATATTCTTTTGAAGTCTTTAAATGTATTTTAATTGGGTTCGATCTAAGTAAATTTTTGAAACTTTTAGGCCTAACTATAGATTCTGAAGCAAAGTATGCACAGATACACTGTCTTGCAAAAAGTCGGGTAGAACAAACAACATTTCCGAGCTGCCGTGCCGGCCGCATCGATGCATGGACGACTGGCTTCGGCATGTAGAGTGGGTGCACCCTCAGTTTGGCCGTTGTGAAAGATTTTTGTCGTTTTTCCTGTATAGCTCGCAATGGAGAATTTAGTTGTTAAAAGGATTTCACATGAATGGGTGTATTAATGTTGACAGTCGTAATGGATAAGTACCATAAGTTTAACTTAACAACTTAAATCCTTAAAAATAAAATTACTATTCCATATGAATATTGTTTTTATTTGATTCTTTCTCTCATTCTCTCGAAAACATTAAACCCACCACCACCATTTCTTTCGCCACATGCAAGTTACTTAACAAACTCTCCTCCTAAACTGGTTTCCTTTGACGAAGGGTGCTTATGTCATTGATCTATGAAAATTTCGTTGTTTATAGTAATATGGCGTATGACCAGCATGACGGAACGCCGCGCCAGGATGAACGCCAATGCTTGCACCCCTTCTAAAAATTGCCGTCCGTACCGTACCATTCGTCCATTATTAGAATACCCATACTATACCCATACTATGAAGAGGGTACCTACAAGCCTAGAAGGGCACCTAAATTCGAAGGACCTTGGATGGGTGCTCGAGTCTTTCAGGGTTCGCTTGGTTGTTGGTTGTATAAATACGAATTTCAAAATAATACAAACAAGATCATTGATCTGATATCTTGCATCATAAAGATAAATAATTTGAGGAAAACTTATAAATTTACACGATAAAAACTGTCATTTCCCCTGTCTCCTCTTGGTTTTTCAAGCGCCTGCCTGTCCGACTCCCCGTTCCCGTCACACGGAGCGGTGCTCCGCGCCGCCCCCTGAAGCCAGCGCGCCCTTGGCGCCCCGTGCGGGCGCACGGGCCGCACGGGCCACGAGCCGCTACTGCATAGGCCTACTATATTGTAAAACCATATGGGAGTAAGTATTATAAACTATTTAAACTTATAAACTATGATGTATAGAGATCGCCTCCTGATCGAAATTAGACCGAATTTTGAGTTGACCTGGACCCAAGAAGTTTATAAGTATTATATAACTGAAGCGTCTGTTCTTCATTTTTTTAACAGTGTTTTTTACAACAGCTGTCTAATGATTCAATCACTTCTCCTTCTTCCAAAAGATTAACATTGAAACTTTGAAAGCCTGCGGGGCGTAGACCTGGAGTCCAGCGTGAATTATAATAGGGTTCTGCTCATCTACAGGACTATACCTTTCTAAAGGTATGCGCGGATTCTCATATAATGCACATGAGCTGAGAAGAAAGGGGGAAAAGAAACATGCTTGCCTATTATAGAAGGCTAGGAAATCACCCACTGGTCGAATTTCTACCAAATATTTAGTTGATCTTGAGCTAATTAGTTAAAAAAATTATAATTAAAACTAACTGTTCTTCCAGATTTGCTATAATTATTTATTACAACAGCTGTTTCATGATTAATCAATTATCCTTCTCCCATAAGATTAACATTGAAACTTTCGAAGCCTGAAGGGCATAGCCTCCGGGGCCGATATGAATTTAAATACCATTCTGCTCATCTAAAATACACTACCTTTCAAACGGTATGCGCGGGTTTTTTTACGTTGCTCACAAGCTGAGAAAAAAAGGAGGAAAAGAAACATGCTTGAATATTAATATATAGATAACTGTTCACATTGCTAAAGAAATGGAAATTGGAATACTATGTTGTCTGGGTATTAATAAATTCTGTGACCATTTTCAAACGTGAACATCAAATTCATGAATAATCTTCATTAAAATTACCCGTCATTCTTGACGGGCTGTTTGCTAGTATTATAATAGTCGTTGTCACTGTAGGGTAAAACTAACTTCCATTTCCCAACTTCTATTTCCCTCTCTTTTTACCTCAGGCGTATAGTCTAATAATGAGACGTCGATCCTCTAAACAAGATAAAAGAGCACCAATCGTTACCTTTAACAATGAAACTTGTTGCCACATAACTTGAATAATAAAGCGGCTTTATATGCAGATGCCAAAAACACTTTCTGTTGAATGACGAGTTTCGTTCAGTATTTGTAATGGAAGAAAACATCAACGTGTAAACTTCCGTTACAGGCAGACAGTGTCGCGAGTCGTTGTGTGGCTTTGAAATGACGTTTTAATGATCAAAATGGACTTTGATTTTGACCAACGTCGTCTCAGTGAATTGTAAGTATTCTAAATTGTATTTTCGTTGCTAGAAATTTCATTAGAATTTTTAATTTAATAAATATTTTTATTTTAATTTAAAAAGTTGAATGTGATTAAAAGAGATCATATTTTTATGTTTAGATTTTATACGATAGATCTACGATTGAGACTGAACCACTTAAAATAGAAAGAGGAGAGAAACAATTATAGTTTTTCTTGCATAAAAGTAGGCACCCAAAACTATGACAACAAAAACGTCAAAATGAATATTGTAAAATTTAATTATTGACTATTGGGCCCGTGCGCAAAATAAGCTTTTTGCAGTGTTTTTCTCTCAGTTTGTGTGAAAAACACCTACGCAGTAGTACAATATTAAAGGTATCAGGTAATAGTTTCAAACAATATTTATTTCAGGACTTCGGAGAAAAAAATAAACAAAAGAAGGGCTGTTTCATTCCTTTGATGTTTCAAAATGCCGCTTTTAATTCAGGCCGGTGACGTAATCCTATACTCTAATACGTATCATTATAGTACCTGAAGGCCGATTTCCTCGGTAAGCACAAACAGTATAGAAATATCAGTTAAGCATCTTATTAGACGGGGAAAGTAGACAAGACAATTTTGCTGCAGTTATACTGTCCATTAAGCCACTTGCCGTCTGTTTTCCTAAGAGGAGTCACCTCTGTAGAAAAGGTAACTTTGCGGTAAGTGCAACTGGCAAGTACTTGCAGCCAGCAACTTAGTGAGTGTGGTCAAATGCCAAATGCAAAAAGGTTTATTTCTTGTTCAAGACAAGCTCGTTCCTTCCGCTCACTCGCCTTCACGACGAGCTCGTTCTCTTCGCTCACTCGCCTTTCAGACTGTTTCAATTTAGGCCTTCAGTTGCTGCACTCTCGTGTAGGTTGAATCTGTAACACATGGATTCTAATTATTTAATTAACAGCTGTTTTCACAATTGCTTTGTTTTAAATTAATTATTCAAATGCTACAAATAGGTAGTTGTTTTATACCATTACGCGACTTTTATTTATCTAAACATTCATAATCAGCAGAATGGATTACGATTTTAAAAATTATAAATTATTTATATCATAAAGTAGTATACGATTTATATTTAGTAACTGGCTGCCATGCAAAAGCACATGATGTTTATATCGGAACACGTGGTCTATGCCAACACCACTTTGGAACACATGTATTAATAGCTGGTGTTGGGTCTGCACTTTGACAGCTGTTTTCATTATTTATTTGTTTTAATTTTTAACTCCATAAGACCAATGTTTACAAAAATCGTTTAAATTTAAATTAAAGATTGTCAAGAAATAAGATTTTTCCTGGCATAGAGACCTATAGTTATATTATTTTTATTAAAGAACTAAGTTATTTACAAAGTTTTAACAAAATCGTTTCACAAAGCCGTTTTTGAGATCAGTGTGCAAACATACATACATATATACATACATGCATACATACATATGTACATACATACAAAAATACCTTACTCGTATAGGATTTGTATGTATGTATGTATGTAGGCCTATGTTTGCACACGGATTGAGATCCGTGTTTCTTAAAACGGCTCGAACGATTTTATTCAAACTTTGCAAATAACTTCGTTCTTTTAAAAATAATATAAAAAACAGGTCTCTATGTCAGAAAAATCTCATATCTTTAAAATCTTTAATTGAAATTTAAAAAGTTTTTGGAATTGGTCTTATGGAGTCACCAAAACGGAGTCACAAAGAAATAGTGAAAACAGCTGACTTAACTGTCAAAGTGCTGACCACGTGTTCCTGTATAAACATGTGGGTTTGTATGGCAGCCAGTTACTAAATTATTAAATGGTACTACAATAATCTATAATAAAATAATTTATAATTTTTTTAAATCGTACTTCCATGCTGACTATTAATGTTTGGATAAATAAAAGTCATGTATAAGTATAAAACAACTATAATCAATTTGTAGAATTGCATTTGAATTTAAAATAAAATCATTAGTGATGCTTATGAAAACAGCTGATAACTTAATAATTATTAGAATCCACGTGTTATAGATTCAACGTGTGTTTCGACAAATATCAGAGTACCCCCCTGCCCCTACACTACATCGCAGCACCCAAAAGCCCACATTGAAACAGGCTGAAAGGCGAGTGAGCGGGGCGAGCTCGTCTTGATCAACAAAAAGCCTTTTGTTGGGGCATTTTAGCGCACTGTCTATAACTAACTGATATTATGTAACTGGTATAAAAAATACATCGTTTTACCAGCTGATGAGATAGTCCTTGTTTATTGGAACAGTTGTTAGAACAGTTTTTCCCAGTCCTGACTAGAGATCACCTCCGGTCGAAATTCAAACAAAATTTTTGTTTATTTCTGGTGTTTTTTAAACATTTGATTTTCCTCTTTTCTACTATTTGTTACTAGCTGTTGCCCGTCACGGCTTCGCCCGTGATTGAATTTATTTTATAGGTAATACAATCGTTTTGAAGAGCAACGAAATCTACTTCCTTGAGAATGACATTGGAACAATGAAGTAGTGTGAGTGGAGCTCTGAAGGAATTTCGCAAAACCTGTTCTTAGAGAGAAAAGGTTTCTTAAATAGAAAAGGCCCTAACCTATGAGCAAATAGGAACGACCATGTCAAATTTCAACCCCGTAGGCTCTACAGTCATATTGAAGACATGTGGGTCGGAGCCCTAAAGAACATTAAACAGTACTTTTGCAAAACTGTTTCTTAGTGAACACCTATTAGCAAACCGGAACCTTTACGTTAAATTTCAACCCGTAGGATCTATAGTAGATTTGAGAATTTGTGGGGAGGATCCCTAAAAAAATTGCAAAATTGTTACTTATTGATCACCTATGAACAAAAAGGAACGTCCTTTCATAAATTTAAAACACGTTGGCCCTTGATTAATTTTGAAGTCAGGTGAGGTGGAGCCCTAAAGAACTACAAAAACTATATTTACAAAACCATTTCGTAGTGAGCACCTGTTAGCAAAACGGAACATCCACGTTAAATTTATACCCGCTAGAATCCATGGTAATCTTGAGGTTCTATGGGGTGGAGCCCTAAACGAAATTTTTCAAAATTATTTCTTAGTAAGTAACTATGAGCAAAGAGGAACGTCCGATTCAAATTTAAACCCCGGAGGCCCAACAGTAATTTTGAAGTCCTGTGGGGCGGAGCCCTAAAGAACTTGGAAAACTGTATTTGAAAAACTGTTTCTTAGTGAGCGAGCACCCGTGAGCAAAGAGAAACGTCCATGTTAAATATCGACCCCGGAGGCCGAAAAGTAATTTTGAAGTCCTGTGGGGCGGAGCCCTAAAGAACTTCGAAAACTGTGTTTGCAAAACCGTTTTCTTAGCACCCATGAGCAAAGAGAAACGTCCATGTCAAATAACGACCCCGGAAGCCCTAAAGTAATTTAAAGTCCTGTAGGGCGGAGTCCTAAAGAACTTCGAAAACTGTATTTGAAAACCGTTTTTTAGTGAGCACTCATGAGCAAAGAGAAACGTCCATGTCAAATATCGACCCCGGAGGCCCTAAAGTAATTCTGAAGTCCTGTGGGGCGGAGCCCTAAAAGGGATGTATAAAGCACTTTTTGAGCACCTAAGAAAAAAAAGATCACTCCAAATTTCAACCGTGCAGGTTTCCTAATTCGTATTTAAAATTGGCCATGCGGATAGCGTTATATTAAAATTTCGAAGGCCTGTGGGGCGGAGCCCTGAAGGAATTTTGTTAAATCATTTCTTGGTGAGCACCTAAGAGGCAAGACGAACCTGTGTTTAATGTTTCAAGTAAATACGTTTGGTAGTTCCTGAGATTTCATGATGAGTCAGTCAGTAATCACTCCCCGTCAGGTTTAGCTTGGTCGCTAAGCTCACTCGCCGCAACTATCCTCTAGTTTCTTATTACCAATCTCCCCTCAATAATTTGAATCAGAACAGCTGTTTACAAAATTAATATTCCTTAATGTAATCATATGTTCCAATACAAAAATGTTGCTTCCATAAGAATAACATGGTAACTTTGAAGACGTGTGAGGCGGAGCCCTGAAGGAATTTTCAAAAACCGTTTCTTAGTGGATGCCTACACCCTAAAAGGAACGTCCATACAAAATTTCAAGGTTCTAGGTCTAGTAGTTTAGGCTGTGCGTTGATACGCGAGTCAGTGGTATTTGACAAATATATAGTAGAGTACCAGGGGGACCGAGCTTAAGCTCGGTAAAATTATTACTTTCGTTTCTCACACAAAGCTCGTTCGCTCCGCTCACTCGCCAGGCGGAAGGTTTGCTGCACATTGGTATGATTTTCCTAAAACCACAGGTTAAAGATGTAACACATTGGTTTATTTTATCTACAGTTATCAGCTGATTTTTGTTCAGTTAAAAAATTTCCATAAGGATAACATGGGATCTTTGAAGGGCTCTAGCGCGAAAACCGGATTTTTCCCAGCTATGGGACCAGCTCCAATCGATTTCTGGTGGCCAAAACCCCCATATTCCAAAATTTGAAGGAAATCGTCGGAGCCGTTTTTGAGATAATTGTGCAAGCAAGCAAGCAAGCAAACAAGCAAACATTGCTCGTATAAGAGTATAGGATTACAACAGCTGCCTGATGATTCAATCAATTAAACCTTTTCCATAAGATTAACTTTGGAACTTTGAAAGCCTTTGTCAGCCCAGCCCCCAACATGGACATTATCAGTCGTTACTGGCATGCTGAGTTGTCACGGACCGTGTCGAACTACTGAGAGTCGAACTATATCGAGGTTCTACTGTACTTCTTAGAGAGGATCTTTCACGTTATTTCTCATTTAATTTTTGGACATTCCACTACCATACATTAATAGCCCAGTGAATAAAGGTTGTTTATCGCAACTAAATGGTGGAAAGCTGGATTTTATATATGTGATAGAACCACATAAGACGTGTCTTTTCCCAAAAGTCCCCGCTTCTCCCCCTTGAGCTTTCCCCCCCAACCCCCTCCAAAAATTTCCCCCCCTGGGAATTACAGTGGTTCACTTTATTGGCCACAGGCCGAGTATTACATCCACTATCGTGTTGGAATTTTTTTAAGATTATTTGTGATTAGTTTTTCTACAACTTTTGTACCTAAGTATTTTTTCTGAAACCAAAATTTAAAAAGATATTAAATCAAAACTTCGGTAAAAGTTAAATTTTAGAGTACACAATTTTGTTTTCCCCTATATAAATTTTTTATCAACCATAATATGCAAATATGTTTCAAATAAAATTTTTAGTATATTTCTTAAGGTTTAAAAATATGTTATTGGTTTGTCATCTGAGTGTACTAATGTAGACTGAGATTACGGCAAAGCGAGCGCGAGCGGGCAACTTGAACACCACCCGCCGCGCGCGCCGTGTTGTAATGGTCGGTGCGTCGCCTCTCAGTCTGTTTGACACATGTTAAGACCTTGCTGCTAAAATTAAGTGTGTCCAAATGGAACAGTAGCCTGCTATAATTATTTATGTAAAAGGAACTTAATTTTCAACTAATAAAGTTAATATTTATTGCCAGTTTTGGTTCCGGGGGATATTCCCTACTCTTTGCTTGGCTTATGTAGCATTTATTTATTTTATTTATTTATTTATAAGTCCCAACGGCAATGCCATTTTAAAAATACAATGATTGGATGACATGCAAATAATTGGTACAAACAAGCATAGATACAGAGAAACAAAATTACATGCTTAAGATAACTACAGACAATAAATATGATAACGTGTATAAATAACATAATAATAGATATATAATAATGATAATATAAATTCGGGTAAGTGATAGCATAATAATATAATTTGTTATTCAATAATAAATAACATATATAGGTAATTAATTATTATAATAATAAATTGATAATAATAATATATACATAATAATAATAATAATAATATAATATAATAATAACAAATTAATTTATTTGAATGACACAGTATGGACTACAACTAAAGTGCAAGTGTGAGTATTGTTTTTGTGAGTGAATATAGATCGGAAGTGTGAACTGGGTATTGTAAGGTCAGAGAGAGAGAGAAATTGCAGGAAGGGTCAAAGTTAAGGCAGAAATTTGATCAAGTGGATGGGGATGAGTTCGGATGAGCTATAAAGGTGGTGGATGATTTGAAGAGTTTACGGTTTATGTTGTCTTCATTCCTCTTGATCCGCAGATAAGGACACCCATTTCTTTTTCAGTGTTTTCAGATTCGTGCAGAACAGGTCAAGCTCGGCAGGAACGCAGTTTCCAACACGATGTAGTCTGGCCATGAGTCCATTCTTCAGGTAGTTTGTCCGATAATGTTTGTGAACAAAGAGTTCAGTTGACCTGGTAGTACGTGGAATTGGCAAGAAGATCAGGACAATCAAGGGATCAGTTGATGAGCTTTGAGAGAAAAGCTAGATCAGCAAGCTCACGGCGAACTTCCAGTGGGCAAAGGTCGAACTGTTTCATAACGTCATCGACAGGGACCTCAAGGAAAGGTATGCCCAATGTAGTTCCAATGAGTCTAACAAATCTCCTTTGAATTCTTTCAAGCCTGATTATGTGATATTGCATATAAGAGAGCTGTGATTTATGACACAAGGGACGGAACGCGGGCGATGGAAGTCACTTCTGGTGCCGCGCAAGGTTCGATACTCGGCCCGGAACTGTGGAACTTTGCCTATGACAGCCTCCTGAGGTCCGAGATGCATGAGGAAACCACTTTGTTTGTGTACGACGATGACGTCGCAGCTCTCATTGCTGCACGCAACGTTGAGCTGGCCCAACGTTGAACCCAGTCATGCATGTGGGCAACACCTGGATGTCCGATTACGATCTCTCGCTTGCTCTCAGTAAGACGGAGATTGTGATCCTCACGAAGAATAGGATCGACACGCGTTCCGAGTGGGAAGGGATGTGGTCCTATCAACTCGTGCTGCCAAGTACCTCGGAGTTATGGTGGACACCAAGTTAAGTTGGAGGGAACAGATCTTCCGTACGGTGGACTGGTGGACAAGGCCGCTAAGGTAGTCACTTACCTTAGTAGGCTGATGGCCGATTTCGAGGGTCCAAGATCCATTCCATTTTGTTTGACTTCTCCCATAAGGATTAAAAGGTGTTTATGGTGGCTCCCGCTACCCTCACAGGCCCGTACCTAGCGTTAGCCATACCGGTCCTGTCTTGCGACAAGGAGAGTTATGGAACAAGTGCTCCAAATCACATTAAGGCGGATTGGACCCCCACAAGATCCAAGCAGAAAACGTCTGTTGATGTCCGCGGTCCAGTCTAGAGGTTTGGCCAGACGCTCTCGATCAAGCGACTCGCCCAGGTTCAGCGCCAAGTGGCGCTCCGGGTGTGTTCCACCTACCGGACAGTGTCCGAGCCTGCCGTCCTGGTGTCGCCGGAGTCATCCCTGTCAAGCTCTTGGCAGGAGAGAGGAAGGCGATTTATCAGAGACAAGGTGAGATCGGCAAGAACAGAAGAGCGCTCCCGAACCTTCCAGCAGTGGCAACACAGCTTGGAGCACGACACCCGAGGACAATGGACTGCGTGACTTAACAAGCAGGTCCTGACCCTGGTTTGGTGCCCAATTCCTGACATGTCACGGCTATTTTCAGTCGTACCTGAACCGGTTGGGCAACACCGGTTCACCGGACTGCATTTATTGCTTGGGCGTTCCCGACGATGCGGAGCACACCTTCTTCCGCTGCCCCCATTGGGAAGGGCTCCTACTGGAGGCCACTCAAATTTTTGGTGAATTTTCGGTGGACTTGGCCTGCCAAAAGATCTCGGAGGATGAGGGCAACTGGGATTGTTTATCACAGTTCGTCCGGGGCATCCTCCTGGAAAAGAAAACCGATCTGGACCGCGAGTGGCCCAGATCCCTTGATCGAGCGGCTGGATAAGTAGCGAGCCCCACGGGCATAAGCAAAATTTAGGCCTAGTCTGACGTAATGGGATAAACAATTCCAAGTTAGAATCCTAAAGAGTAGAGGAGTTTTTGTAGTGGGTAAACCCGTTTTTTTACGGGGTCCCACACTACAGGCTGGCCCCATGTGTGCGTAATGCATTTTTCCTGCCTCTCCAAAAAAATAAATAAATAAATAAAATAAAAAATAAATAAAATGGGGAAGGGGGAGGATGATTGTTTACTTATTTCAGGACATTTTCCGAATTTGTTTATAAGTTGGTCTGGCGCTGCGTGCGTCACGCCGCCTGCCCGCGCCGGGTGCAGCCCGCTTGCGCTCGCTTTGCCGTAATCTCAGTCTACATTAGTACACTCAGATGACAAACCAATAACATATTTTTAAACCTTAAGAAATATACTAAAACTTTTTTTGAAACATATTTGCATATTATGGTTGATAAAAAATTTATATAGGGGAAAACAAAATTGTGTACTCTAAAATTTAACTTTTACCAAAGTTTTGATTTCATATCTTTTTAAATTTTGGTTTCAGAAAAAATATTTCTGTACAAAAGTTGTAGAAAAACTAATCACAAATAATCTTAAAAAAATTCCAACACGATAGTGTATGTAATAATCGTCCTGTGGCCAATAAAGTGAACCACTGTAATTCTCAGGGGGGGGGGGGGAAAGCTTTGGAGGGGGTTGGGGGGGGAAAGCTCAAGGGGGAGAAGCGAGGACTTTTGGGAAAAGACACGTCTAATGTGGTTATATCACATATATAAAATCCAGCTTTCCACCAATTAGTTGCGACAAAGGGCAATTTTTGTCGTTTATTTACTGGGCTATAAGTTTTAATCAATATATCACCTTCAGTCATGTGATGATTTTACCGTTGACTATGGATACTACTGTAGTATCCATAGTCAATGATTTTACTTTGGTTTTAAAATGGAACTAAAGCACATGTTTTGCACAGTACAGTAGTACAGTACAGGACTGGGGAAAACTGCTGTCTATATAATATATGTTCTCCGCAGTCCTGAGTACAGTACAAAAAAATTCTCGAACTCCAACTCATGGTCCAATATACGGTCGAAATGCTTTTGTGATTTTCATACATGCTCGAGACTCGAGAGGTAAAAATTTTGATTTTATCAATTTTTTTACTATTTAAATGGCGAACCAAGAATCAACTGTCAATTACAGTTGAATTAAAATCAAAAGAGTATTGGGACTGGCGGTGCTTCGGCAGTGTTCGGCAACATTCGGTAAACCTGCTGCTTTAATCAGTTGGTAATGGAAAATTCTGCCCATCTGGCGAATTGATTCATTTGAATCGTTCTTTTTCACGAATAGAATTTTGAACCTATTCATTTTGTCCGTATGATACAGCCGCTGATTTTCTACACCCGTCTTAATGCGATAAAATCGAATTTCATCGATTATTTGACGTCAATATTCTTTAGGGTCACTTGAATATTTAATTAATTTTAAGTTTGTACGTAACAGTAAACAAAGAGTTAAGTTGCCAGGCGGACATCCCGGCGTCGGCGAGTGGCGTTCCGCGTCATCTCGGACAGTAGTCATAGAACTATAAAGCAGGGAACCACATCCGTCTCGATCGAGGAATGATCCTCGCCTATTGCGCATGCGCGAGTAACAGGTTGCATGGAACTGTTACAAACGCATCAGGAACAGTTGCGACGAGGAGCATTCCTCTAGAGATGCAACAAGAGCATTCCTCCGTTACCGTTTCTTGCTTCTACACGATTCTTTTATACGGACTACTGACCCATAACTTAAACTCTTGTGTTTTACTACATACCTTTTACCTCCCACGTCGTCCTTTGAAACCCCACTTTGGGCCATAGGACCAGTCATATCTTTGTCTTATATAACTTATTGGTTGTGAAGAGGGGTGGCACTAAACAGTAACTTATAATCTGGTAGAGAGTAAAAACTCTTTTCAATAAGAATTTTGTTAGATAAAATTTTTTAACTTGGCAGTATTTTTATAAAGATTTTTTAAATTACTGGGTAATTTTTTTAATTGTTAGAGTTCAATGTTATCAGGTTTCTCCTCAAAAATTGCTCCACTGTAATATTAGGCTATTTATATTAATTTTATCTGGAAAATAGGCAATAAATTTAGGGCCTATTTAACAAGTACCTTTTTTAATTAAAGTTAGCGGAGTCACAATAATTTTGTAGGCTACTGTGCTGCTTGGTGGTGCTGTAACTTACATAAGCTGGGAAAAATTAGCATAGGCCTGGGCCGAGTAAGTGCTTCAAGATTGTAAAATAGCTCTGTGAGAGAAATAATAAATTTGTTGTGACGCAGTTTTACACATTATATTCAAATTTAACCTTGCAATTTATGGTGTGGTCAAACGAAATCGTTCCAATTACCTTATGTATTCACTATTCAGTGTTGTGGGACTTTTAACACATGAACACCGCAAAGAAAACGCAAAGTGGCAGATGCGTGGGGTAGTGAAGTCAAAAACTTAATAGTCCTTTCACCAAGAGTGAAAATAAAAAGGATTCACCGATGCTCGTCCAGTGAAAAGTAAAAGCAAAAAAAGTATACTTTATTAGTTCATTAGTTCGCCTCTGCTGGCACACAAGACAAGACAAGTAACAGGGACGGAGGAATACTACTCGTTGCAACTGCACCTGCTGCGTTTGTAACAGCTCCACGGAACAAGTTACTCGCGCATGCGCAATAGCATGCAATAGGCAAGGATCATTCCTCGATCGAGACGGATGTCAGGGAACCCACTAGCCCGGCGGTCTCCGTCAAATTATTTATTTGACACAAAAGTTATTATAGTACTGGAAACCTAGGTAGTTATTAAAAATGATAGGCCTGCTTTATTCACTGCAATCATTTTGTCTTTAGTTTTAAAATGAAACCATAACATGTTTTAATGTACTATACAAAGCATACGTTTATGCTATGCTATTCTTATCGAGGATGTTTTGCTTTATTTCTAATTTCCTGTTATTTTACGGATACGCATAATACGATAATTTTCCCTCGTGCATGGGACCGAGACCTTTAATTTAATTTGTGACCCCTCCCATCTTCTTCCTGCAATGTTTAAAACGCCCACAAGTTAGCTAAAACAAATTTTTGCTTACAGAATTGTATAAATTATATAACAATAGAATAAAGTTGTGTGCTGGCTTTAATTGCTCTATATACCAAATTTCATAAACCACCTTTTGAAAAAAAAACAATCATATGTTAGTTAAACACGTGGTAAAATTAAATATCTCAGCCAAAAACGTGTAAGTTAAACTTTCAAACTTGTTTCTGTGCCTGTCGCTTGTCAGTCAAACGTTCTTTGTTTGTTGTAGTTGTAATTATTGACATGATATGTGGTGCGTGGAGGTTAAAACGTTGCCAGAGAAAGAGTAAACTTTGAGATTAAGAAAAACACCGATAACTTAAAGTCATTCGGGTGTGTTATCGGCATAAAAAGTTTTCCACATGATATCGCCTGAACTGACAGGAATTCTTCCGCTCGGTCGCCCTTTTGCTGATACCAATTAAGTTAGTTCACACTTTTTTGTTGAGCTGTAATACTTATCAAGTGTGACAAAGTTTTAACTCATTTTCATCAGAATGACTGATAGCAGCTCCCCAAACCGTGATATAGCCTCCCCCAGACCAAGGCCTATTACTTACAGTGTATCGTTTTGTGATAGTTATTTGGATAATGGAAGAACTCCCTTAATAAACAGTTCTAGAGAAGATTTAATTGAAATTGATACAGAAAATGAAATCAGAAATAAGGATAATCCTCATGAAGTCATACTGGGACAGGAAACGTTAGGTTCTTCTTTACCGATAAGATCTCCCCTAAGCCATCTTAAAAATTCGAGGTAAGTTAGGTTTTTTCTTATGTCACCATCTGTTTCATTTTCATAAACTTAAAGGGCTTTGTACTGCTCCCCATCAAAACATCAAAAAATGCCACTGGCGTAGATTGACAAAAATAATAATAATAATAATAGGTCTAATGATAATTTTCCAATTAGGGCCTACACTGTGTCGACATTCGGTTTTTATAATTAGTTTATTTTATTATTTATTATATTTACTTTATTATTGTTTCAGAATTTATTGGGTTTAGCGTGTTCGTTTTTTAAACTAGACCTACTTTAATGTCAAGTAATAGGTAAACTTCTGATATCCTTAATTGTGGTTCAATGCATTTAAGGTATTTAAATGTTGCACATATTCTATCAATAATAAGCTGGAATACCATTAGTAGCCTACAGTTACAAAAAGCCTGAAGATAATTTTAATTTTTAAAATCCAATTTAGTATTTGCAATTATGTAAGGTTTGCACAATGTAAGTTAGGCTAGGCTAACTTATTGAAAGATAGACCTAAAAATTAGTAGTTTTATATAGTTGGACGATGGTTTGAGCTGGGGTGAGCAGCTGGTGAGGATCAAAGATAAGATGGCAAAGGGGACCTTTGTCCTGAGAAGTCTCAGGCCATTGGAGAACCTGAGTCTCTTGAAGTTTCTGAGTCTCTTGAAGGGTGTTTACCACTGCTTACTCGAGTCGCACATCTCTTACTCCATCACGCTCTGGGGTGCTTCTGAGACAAATCTCAAACAAATTTTCACATGTCAAAAGAAATTACTAAGAGTAATGCTCAAACTCCACCCAAGAGAACATTGTAGGGATCATTTCATCTCATTGGGGATTCTAACAGTTCCTAGTCTTTACATTTTTGAAATTGCAGTATCTTATATGTTAAAACTTTTCTTCCTGAGTATGTAAATTTAACACATCAATACAACACTAGATTTAAGAATAATTTTTCAGAGCAGCACAATCTTAAATTGTATGAAAAAAACCACAATACATTCTTACATTGGTAGAAAAAATTTTCAATCATTACCAAAAAAGATACACAGACAATAGATAAGATAGTCAAATTTAAGAGTGAGCTCAAGTTTTTCCTTATCCAAAACTGTTTCTACAGTTTGGATGATTTTTTCACACACAGAGCCAATGGGTAAACCCAACCCACCTTAGGCCTAACCCTACCCTTCCCCTGAGAAGGAGAAGAGGATGACGCTCCCAAAACTCACGAGTGTATGGGAAAGCAGAATAAGTACGAAGTACGAAAGTAGTTCCTACACTATTATGAAATGAAAATATCTAAAACTTATAGATCCGATCGATATACGTATATGAACTATCAGTTCAATCTATTCTTAAATAACAACTTCTTTTTATTTCCACATTTAGGCTACTATTAAAAATCTATACCATACCCTATAACCCAACATAATTAATATCAACAAAACCAAAACACTACTAATCATAATGATAAAAGTTTTCACAAAAAAAAAAAAAAAAAAAAAAAAAAAACATAAGTTTTACGTAGAATATAATAATAATTACGGTACCTATCTTACTTAAATGTGGTCTACTCTCACATTTAAACTTTCCTGGGCATGTGGTGGTTCTCCATGTTAATGGAGATTAGGTTAAGTTTGATAGATAAGAATAGACTTACTTACTTTTACTTTATTTTTCCTACGTCGTCTCAATTGACGATCTTCTGGCATGAGATTTTGTCATATATTGTAGGCCTATCTCTAGCAGTATCTTTGGTACTTCCAGACCACGAAGTTTGTCAAAAGTAAAGTAGGTAAAGCCAGCAGAAAAAGTTACGCTAGGTTAAGTAATTAGGTTGCAGGTAAAAACATTGTTCCAAAAGACATATGTTAAGCTCTTTTTACAATTTTTTTATGTCACTGATTTAAACCAGTTCTACTGGAAGTTGAGAAAGAAGCTTGAGGCTGATGTATTCGGGGTTTTGCTCAAACAGTTTTAACCTATGAGATGTGGAAGGGTTAAAATTTCTATTTCTTGTATTAAATACAAATGTTCATGAGCCTTTAAAAGCGGTTTTTTTCTAACAAATAGATAAACTCAAACATGTAAATACATGGTACTGTTAAAATTCCAAGATTTTTTAAATGATTCTGTTGGATTAAGCTTCAAAATAAATCTTATGATCCTTTTCTGAAATAAAAATATCTTTAAATGTAAAGAAGAAAAATAACAGTGCCCAATATTGAGCACTGTGGACCTCCGAAGTTACTCTGTTTTGTATTTGAGTATAAATATTTTCTAACTTTATTTTGGTCGAGGAAATCTATTTTTGTTATATGGGATCTATTTGAAAGATACGACTTTATCCAGCTAAAGGATCTTCCTCTGATGCCTATTGCTGACAGGTTTTACAGAAGAACTGGATGTGAGACGCAATCACTATAAACTATTTTAGGATTCACGAAAATAGTCACTGTATTACACATGATAACTGACCACAAATGACAACATTGCAGGGCGAGAGGGGGTGAGGGGAAACACAGCTATTAAAATTTCCATCAGACTTTTTTTGTTCATCTTACTAAGTTATAGGTTTTTTTCCTATGTTTATTTTCCCGGTAACCCAGAATTTTCACAAACATCGACACCCATCAGTCCACATTTGTCCAGATTTGCGGTTCTTTATTGTATTGAAATCCACTATACAATTAGGCCTACTACACATAAGAATACTTTTTCTGAACAGCACAATCTCAAATAGGCCTAGGCCTAATATAAAAAACCTCAATACCTTGGGCAGGAAAATTTTCCAATCTCTTAACCATAATTTAATCAATAGACAGTAAAACCATATTCAAGAGTAAGCTAGGCCTGTAATGTTTCCTGGTCCAATACTGTTTTATGACAGTTTGGAGCAGGTCCGCCCAGAGCGAAGTGGGGCCCTGGGAATGAGACTTGACCGGGCTCCCTCTCGCCTCCCCCCCGTGAATTGAAAATAAATTCAGTAAAAGTAACTGTTGTTCGCTCTCATGCTAAGATATATAATGGTTAGTCGCAATTGTGAATTGTTGTTGAGAGCAAGCCCCTTCTCGCCTCTCCCCCCGAATTGAAAATGAATACAGTAAAAGTAACTATTTGCTCTCATGCTGAGATATGTAATGGGTTGGACAATCATTTTAACGGGAGTATTAAAACAGTTTAACTCACATTATTTTATTTTTTGTTAATTTACAGTAAAATTCACTCAATTATCCCTCTTGGTGCTCCAATATTCAATGCCATAGCCTAGTACCAAGCACGGCCATAAGATTATAGATTATGCCATAAGCAACGTTGCAATTATCTAGCCCCGCTCGGCCTGCTAGACTCCGTCCGTGTAGCCTCTCCTTGCTGCCCGCATTGTACATTGTTCTATTTTTGAAAACAATCCTCTGCATTTGGAAATGCTTGTTTATCAAAGGTTATAAACTCATTGAAAACATTAACAGTGAGATTAAAATTCTGTTGTTTAAAATAACTAGCAAAAGCTGTTTTTTAGACTGTAATTTTTACATACTGCGTTCTTGCTCAAACAAACCACTCATATCTGAAAATTTCTAAATGCTCTGGTACACACTAGAAATCAGGTTATAAATCTTATTAAAAACGTTTGGGCACTCCTTATAAACTTAATGCTGCAGAGGTCTCGTAACAGCCTAAAATGGGGTGTTGCTGCGATTTGCTGTACGCAGCGTAGTATTAAACGAGGCTATGTATGGCAATGCCTTCCCAATTTATTTTCATTAACTGCATACAAAGCAATAATTTCTTGCACATTTCCTTTTCTAATTGCATGTTGTGATAATTTTATAATAGTAGTCCAAAGACTGCAAGTAAAATTCTACATGTTTAAAAAATTTTCAATGAAATGATTTTTTGTAATTTGCTTGATATACATGGTGTCAGAAGAAACATTCCAGGATTTTGGGAGATGATTACTTAAAGAAAACCAAAGAAAAAACTTCCTATGAACATATGTCCTCGTTTAATCGCTAGCCCCCATTTTTGTTACACTAAATAATTTTTATTTCCATAGCGATTATATTAACTTCATATTTTGCATGAACCTTCATCAAATGCCGGCAGTACACTATCGCCGAATGTATTTGCCGAATATTCGGGCAAATGCTGGAGCCAAATGTTCGGGCGAACTCGCTCGGCGAACTAACCCAGTACACCATCGCTGTCCACTGGACGAGCACTGATCTCGGAACATTCGGGCGAACAGACTGATTCCATTTAATTGAATATGGAGGTCAACGTAGATGTGGAAGTAGCTGCGTTGGCGTTTGTTTGTGCTTATACCTACATTACACACTTTTTACGTGTGCATTGGGATGGTGCACACTTACTCTAAGTACTACAAAAAACCGTGAAGCCATGGATGAAGGCCATGTACGACATGGAAACAGAACAAAGTAGGCCTTCCCATTATCACCTGGCATCCATACCCCACTCAAGATAGGTTGAATAATAAATTCAACTGTTTGGTATATAATGCATATGGTTTTTTTCAATTTTAACTCAAACTCACTATATTTGAGATTATTTTCATAATGAAAATCCAGATATGTAATAATGTAAGCAAGACAATTTAAACAAATATTTCCCATAAAATTAGGGAGAAAATATGTCTCTTTGTAGCAGAAAAAATTAACACTATAAATAAATGGCCATCGCTATCTTAGCAGCACTGTCTTGTGAAAACTGGATCCAGTGAATATTTTTCAATGAATTTTAATGTGACCAAATTAATATTTACCAATGGTTAAATTATTACCAATAATTATTCTATTTATTCATATTGGAGTCCCAAAATTGATTTTAATCAGAATTTAACCATTTTCTTACGGGCAAACAATGCAAAAAAAGTTTATGGAATTATTGGTTGAGCCAAGGGATATAATATTACAGCAAACAAAGTATGAACAAGGAATTAACAACGGAAAAATATACATACACGGCGAAAGAACAGAGGCGAACTCAAGCGAGTGTGTACTGGGAGGATTCGTGTTCGGTGCTCGGCGGCGTTCAGGTCTGCTCGCGTCCTTTGATTCGCGCGAAAAACCGACTCCAGGCAGAGCACAGGCGAGCACAAACACGGGCGAACCGAACCAAGGCGAACTTAGACGAGCAGAGCCGAGCACACCAAGTACACTATCGTGCTCGCCCTTGCTCGCCTTGATTCGGCGATAGTGTACTGCCGGCAAAAGCAATACTAGTTTTCGAGAAAAAGATCAATTTTTTTCCAATGTGTATTTTTAGAATGGCAGCCATTTTAAAACTTTAAACTCTAATATCTCAAAAACGATAAATCTTACCAAACTTTTACAAGACACAAAAAGTTGACAAATTAAATTATCTAACCAATGATGCCAAGTTTGTAAGGATCTGACAACAAATAAGAGAGTTATTGAGATTCTTCTATTAAAATTTTATTAATTTGCATTTATTATATTGCAAAATCAAGGTTTTTATGCAGGAAAATCGCTGTAACTCCGTTATTTGTTGATAGATCCCTACAAACTTGGTATTATTGTTTAAAAAATTGAATTTGTCAACTTTTTTGTGTCTTGTAAAACTTTGATAAAAAATAATCTTTTTCTTGAAAATGAGTATTGCTATATGATGAAGGTTCATGTTAAATATAAACTTAGGCCTAATACAATAATTCTCTACGGAAATAAAAATTATTTTGTGTAAAAAAGAAAATGGCTATATACAAAGCCTGTGGCCACGGGGATTTTGCCCCCCCCCAACCCCTACCATCCCTTCTGGTCGGGCCTGGTAGGCTACTAATGGTAGGCCTTGTGTTATTTTACATATTACCATAAAATTTAGGACCTTGATCAACAAAAAATAATGGCCAACGAGGAGTCAGTAGAAAGTTTTATTGTAAGGTTATATATATGTTAATATGTAGGCTACTTCAAATTAATGTAAAGTACGTTTTACATGGGTTCTGACAAGTTCCCTGAGGAACCCATAAATTATAAATGTTAATTCCTATTTTGGCATTGTGGCTAGACAAAATTATCACATTTCCTGACAGGTGTGGTTAGATAAGGAGATAGACCTATTTAACAAACATCAATCTATTTTGTCGTATATCTTAAACAGAGGCTATTTACTTGTCACCACTCATTCAATGGAGACGTCCTACTCAAAACTTTTCAACTTGAGAAATAAATTAAATGTATTAGGCCTATACAGTCTTGCTACAGAATGCATCTAGCTGCTCAAAACATTCACATATTTAGAATACACTGTAAAAAAATACCAATTCGTCTGGCAGCTATGCAACAATTATTTTCAAGATTGTGCATTTGATGACGGAGATCTAAAATTTGGAACACAAATACTACACATACAAAGGCATCTACACATGTAGATAGAGGAGGCCATCTTATATTTTCCATGTATGGAGTTTTATGGGGTTTCAATAAAGGGTTTCCCATTTTTACTGCCGTAAATTTATTTATTTACATAATTTTGAGTTACATATCTATTGCAAGAGCTAAAAAAAAACGCACAATCTTTACATATCTGCCGAACTATATTGTGTATGTTGTGCTGTAAAAAATTAACAGTAAATTACAATGTTAAATGTGTTGTACTGTCATTCATGGCTTGTTTCCCAACTGCAGAAAACAGTGCAAGAGTTCCCACATTTTTGCAAAGTTTATATTTTTCAGTATTACATTACACAGATTTTAAAACAAAAATTTCATTGTTTATCAAGTTACCTTTGACACTGGACATTGTTTTACTATTGTCATAAACTAGTAATACTATATACATTCATGAAAAGCTGTTGTGAATGTGTTTAAAGTAAGTTTTATTATTGATTTTTTAATTATATTATTATAATATTTGTCACAGTGCTGTAGAATAACCTGGTGTATATGCTTAAAATAATATTCCTTAAGACCATCTTCTAAACTGATTTTTACAACACAAAAAATATCCGGTTGGCCATTATACCCAGGGTATTAAGATACTTCTTGGAACTCAACTCCAACCTTCCAAACCGCTAGCCTGGCCAGCTGGTAGCAAACAATGGACTTAGGCTATACTGGTGCTGTCCCATTACAGAAAAAATAGTTTGTGTTTTTTAAATTTTAATGTTAAACTTGAATTACTAGGGATCGTTCACTGGTCATAACTTGACCAAAAACTCAATTTATCTTCAGCTAATAATATATTTTTTAAATTTTTTTATAAAAACATGTTCTTTCTGATTTGCTAGCATTTTTGTTATTAACACCTGTCTCATGATTCAAGCAATTACCCTTCTCCCATAAGATTGACATCGAAACTTTGAAAGCCTGTAGGGCAGAGCCCTTGGGGCCAAAGTGAATTATAATGGGATTCTGCTCATATACAGGACGACACCTTTCTAACAGTAAGCGCGATTTTCTCCTACATTGCGCACAAGCTGAGAAAAAAAGGAGGAAAAGAAACATGCTTGCCTATTAACATACCGTATAGATTCTGTTATTTCAAATTTTAATGTTATTATTTATAAAGTTTTAAAGAAAATGAGTTAAAACATGATAAAAAAGATCAAGTAGACCAAAACACCTAGGATTTATGTAATCCTAATTTTTAAAGTACCAAACATCTGTGGTTGTTGGACTCATTTTCTCTCAATTTTTTTTAGAATTAAACACAATTTTTTCTCTTTAGTAAGACAACCCCAGTATCACCATCGAGTCTGGTCCATCATTGCCAATGCATTAAAATAAAGTGGTTTTAATACCTATGAAGAAGTCCATGGCATTGCTGATGGAGGAAGCCATGGGAGGATTGATATTATAGCCATCAAAGGTAAAAAGGGGTACATCTTTGATCCTACCATACGATTTGAAAATAATAAAAATCAACCAATTGAAGTCAATGAAGAAAAACAGAAGAATTTATCAACCAATTATCAACTACTACAAAGAAAAATATAAATTAAATAGCATCGAAATTTTTGGATTATTAATTGGCGCAAGCGGAACCATTCCTAAATTCTTCGCAGATATATTTAACAAATTTAAAATATCAAAATCGAACATTGAAGAAATTGTGATAACCAATTTAAAATATTCCGTTTATATTTTAACAAATCATTTATTTGGCCTAAAAAGCTCACAAAATTAGCCCATATGACGTCAAAATTGTTGTAATTTAATTATTTTACTTTGTCTTTGGAGGCAACCCCATAAATTGGGAAAGTGTTATTCTTTTGGATAAATTTTATTATTAATCGTAGTTTGCCACTGGTCAGCCCAGCTAGGGGGTGGGTCGGGAGGGTGAGTGAGTTCTGAGAAATCTCTTAATCTCCTGGGTTTCATGGTCCAACGGAAAGACTATGTTAATCAGTGTGGTTAATGTAGACGGCTGCTACTCTCTGCCAATTCCTCTCAAATGCCCTGGCTTCCCCTTCCATCGTCTAAAAATAAAAAGCCTCATAAAAGTTTTCATTTTTCAAAAGTATATGCTATTATTTTTACCATTAGTTTATTAGTTTTCCTCTTGTTACTGTCATCTGCTCATGTTGTGATGGGAATGTCTGATATGCACACGGAACTATCGGAATTTGACTGTTGAAACATCGTAGGCCTAGTAAATTGATAATAGTTTAAACAAATGAAGTAGTCCTTATCACTGTTTGTCACACCCATCCACTTACTTACTGTTGATATGTAATCCTGTCCTCGGTCGGTGGTCATGTGTTGTAGTGGAATCTACATTTCATGCTAAATATGGAGGATAAAACACCACTAATATTGTAAGTTAGTTTATTTTAAAACCTTTTTACTGATAATTTGTATTAAATAATGAATGAATAAGGTTTTTATCACAATCATGATACTAGTGAATTGGTGTTTTCCCATTTATAACAAAGAACTGTTAAAACTCTTTGCATAGTTGTTAAGTGTACTGCTTTCTTTCCTAGAAAATTTCTTAGGTACTGTGAATTTAATGAGCACTTAATGGTTATTTGAGTTTATGTCTGGTTTACAACTCTTCACTGATTAGCGTTAATTCCAAGGTCCTTGCTTTAAGTTAAGAAAATAGAGAACTTTTACTTAAATTGGTTAACTTGTATCCCAGTATCCACTGTACAGTTGGTAACAGTTGATTATATAGTCATAGTTGGTAGTTATTTTGTTAGTTTGTACAATTAATTAGGATATATGCTTTACTAAATCATATTTATTGATTTATTTTTTTTGCAAACCTTTTTATGCCATCTTAGATTAATTTTATTAACTAGTTAAATTAAGTATATCAAAATTATATTTCATTGTTTTTTCAAAGTTATTTATCCGTGCAAGATCATATATTACATCAATTTCATCCAAAAACAAAACAGGGTATTTTTCACCAAAAGCCATCCCACTTATGGCCGACATGTGTTTTCAATTAGCAATCGATTCAAACGTGTTTACTGCCCAACATTGAACTTCACAAATTGTAATGTGAATCACCTGTCGGTTACACAATTTCTCATGTTGACGAATGTTCGGAGCAGGATCCTGGTGTGATTAGCATGAGTGTTGGACACAAGTAGACGAATTTCCATCAGTATTGAAGTGCCTCATTACGGCAGTGTCAGTGTTTTGGCAGTGTTAGTCGGTGTGTCAGAGTGAGCACTTGTGTTTGTCCAAGTCTGCAAATGACGTTCGACAGTGATCTTTGTATTGTGGATGTATACTGGTAATTGAATTTGTCTTGATTGGATCTTTCTGATTATAATAATATTAAGATAAAGGTATTTGGGCAAAGCCCTATTTCTGTAGTAAAGTAGTTGGTATAACTTGCTCTTTTGTTCAACTTAAATTTCACTTTTCAATTTTTATTGGGCGTTACTAAAAATACTTATGGTACATTAAAACATTTCATATTAATGTGCCTTAAATAATAACAGAACTTTTTAAATTTATCTAAATATTTCTTATGGCTCCTTAAAAGTTCTAATCCAAAGCTTACTGCATTCTTTACACAGTTTAATTATTCATTTTCATATTTTAAAGCTTTGTACAGTGCTAATAACTTATAAGAATATTATTAGATATTATATTATAAAGAGTATTTTTTTACAGTATCCATAATATACCAAGCTGTACTTTTTACTAATACTATTCTACATTCTTATATCATATATATGTAAAAATAAGGTATTTTGTACTCAACCTCATTAGCCTAATAAAGAAAAAAACTAACTAATCGACTGCTCTTAACCATGCCCAAGACTAAAGTATTTCATTTTCACTTAGTATTTTGCCATTTTTGTCTTAGGGTACTGTATAATATTTGCTGCTCTTCTAATTTTAATTTGTTTTTTAAATTTAAATTTTAAACAACTACAGACCAAGCCCTATCCAACGACACCAAAAACTTGAATATCGGTTGTAAATTGTCGGAGGAGTTCTCAACACAAAAAAAACCCTAAGCGTATTAAACAACTTTTTCATCACTCTACATCGATATCATCAGTTTTCGACCCTCACTTCTACCAACGAAACATCCGTTTTCTCGGCCTAGGCAAGCAAAATTTTCCGGCCAAAATCATCCAAATTTTTTATTTGAAAGATATAAGTTCATTTATATTGATTAGGCCTAGGCCTATAAGCTTGTTAAAATGTTCAGCAATAATGAGTAAAAAAAATTTAAAGATATTATTTTCTTAAATAAATAATCTCAAACAAATTGCAAATTTATTATACATAAGAAAAAAAACTTGAAAGCACCACAAGATTATGATTTTCTTTCTGTAAAATTTAGTACCAGGTTAACCGAGCCTTGCTCGTTGGTTTTAATTCAGTTTTTTATCTAGTGTCATGGTAATAAAGCTATTAAATTTTCACCAACAACCAACTATACCTTTTCACAGTTAACAGCTGTTTCAAAAAGTCCGATTAACATTGACGTTCCTTTATTTTTGTATACCTTTCGTTGTTATTTCGTTACCAAAATAGCAACCCTTAAGACCAATGTTAAAAATTATGATTTTCAAACTTAAATTTAGACCAAATTCGACTTTTCCTGGGATTAAGGCTGTTTCTAAACTTATTTTTGGGCCAAAACACTCTTAAATGCAAAGTTTCAGCAAAATCTACCCGATAGATTTCGAGATTGTGAAACACACATCCCTTCAGACATTGCTCGTATTATAGTATAGGATTTTAACTAGTCTACTTGTTGCTCAAAATCGAGCAATTTATTTTTTACAATACAAAAGTAACATTTAGTTCTAAATCAACGGCATCCTCAATAGTACCAAAACAGTTTCTTTTTTGTCCTAGGGCTGAAAAATCAGCAGGAATATTTTTTAGGTCCTACAACTAAAATGTCAGCTGTTTGCTAAGTATATTATTATTCATTCATTAATTTTGAGGTGCATAATTTTGATATTCAAACGTTATAAAGAGCATTGTTTGTAAATAACAGAAATATAAACACTGCATATTACTTACTTTGTAAATATAACTTTGAAAATACAACTTTATCTATATTAATAAAATTAGAGTTTTGTCTGTACGTTGCTTAGAATTTTGAAATTTTTGGTTATTTTTACTTTTTATGCATAACAGAATCCAAAATCGGTGTCATCTAAATTTCTTTCCCTCTGTCTGTCTGTCTCTCTCTCTGTCATTCTGTCTGTAACGCTCATGGGTCCTATTTTGTCCTCTTTTCACTGGATAACGACTTTACCTAGGGGTCTAAATTTTTTTCATGTCATAGACTAGAGTGGTGTGAAGGTTCATTACAACTTTAATTGACTTAGCGACCTTAGGGCTTTGCCCCATAGTATGTCAAAGTAGCCAAGTTGTGCTAAAATACCAATCTTTAATCTCTTTTCACACGACAAGGGCTTTAGTAAATGATATGAAAATTTTTATTATTGTTAAATGTTGAAATTAGAACGATTTTAGCTGCTCTAAAGCATCGTTCGTCAAAAAGGCTCTCCCTCATAGTAAAAGAAATATTCAATGTTAATCTTATGGGAATATTTAATTCTACCTTTTTATCTATGCTCTTTAATCAGCTGGATTAGACAGTTTGTCATTTTCACCACAGATGGCAACACTTAAAATTTTAAATACAGACTCTTTCATATCTAACCCTTTAACTTTTCACTGGCCTAAATACAGTGAATAAAGTCAACTAATTCTTGGTTCTAAATATGAATATTAAAATAAGTTATGGAAATTATTACAAAACGAGTTTTGACACTTAAATCTTAAAATGTTTCTTATTATCATTACAAACTAATTTTAGTTCCCAATTTAGCTTTCATTGCACTTTCTGACAAAAAGAGGTGTATTTTATCAAACACAACATGTAGTTAAAACCAATGAGGTTTATAAATTGCTCAATTTTTCAAGTAGTTCGGGTATAGACGGGGCAATATTAATGTGTAAAAGCTTAATGAGTAGGTTCTTATGAAGAAGTGAGAAAGTCGCTCAAAAAACACTCATAGTACACTGTAATTTTCATTCAAGGATCATGCTGATTGGTTGAATGGAATCAGATGGTTTAAGAACATATTTGCAGAAGTTTGTTATTGTTTTTTATTTTGTGTAAACAAACAAATATACTTATTTTGACATTTAGAAGGTAAAAAGAACGCTTCCCGTGGCAATAAGGAAAAGTAATCCCACCATCAATGCTTAATTTTTCTCCGTTTTTCGACATAACTTTTTAACATGGGATGTCACTATTTATTCGGTTTTGTATACATTGGCAACACATGAGGTTTTAGGTAAATAGGTAAAGTCTAAAGACAAAAAAATTGAATTAAGTAAACCTAATATCTACACTGCGGTGCGGTGGCTATACGTTACTGACAGATGTTGCGTGGTTTTACTTGGTTTGGGAATTAAAATGTTAACTAATTTTGAATTTAGATTTAATATTGTACATGTCTGTACATATCTTTCATGGGTAGAACAAGATGCAGGGGTTCAATACATTGGATTTGACATATAGCTATCGTCACACCCAATCAAGGATTCAATATTAGATTTCATAAGAATCTATAATATTTTTTACAAGTCTGAGTTTTCTTAAATCTTCAATAAGTTTAAACTCATAGAACTATAAAGTAAATCACCATACGAATATAAATGTTTAATCAAACTGCAACAAAACCATTAATAGAAATAACTTCTAGACTAAATGAGAAATGGATTTAACAAGATTTTGACAAATTTGCCTGGTAGCTATTAAGCATAAAACTTGATATCTAGATACGTTAGAATGAACCAACTGAAGGTTATGAATTTGTGAAATCATTAATATCATTCGTTTAATAGACTGTACACACACCCCGTGCGAAGAACGGGTACTCAGCTAGTAGTTAATATTTTTAATGATCAAAAGTCTAATTCTGCATAATGATAAAAAACTTTGGAGCAAAAGTGTCTTTTTGATGCTTTAAGATTTTTAAAAACTCGATTGCACACCATAAAGACCCACTTTTGCTCCAAGTGATGGAAACTACTATTATGTCTTAGCTTTGTAACTAGTCATTACTTCTGTTATTACTAATACTACCTAATATATTTTTGGTAATTTTATGTGAAATTTTTTGTTGTTCTAGGGATATTTTATAAAGATCTTGTTAATACATAAATTGAATTGCCCGGTAATGTTGTGGTGTTGTACAAGATCAAGATATGTTTCTCGAGCCACTTCCGCTCCTTCATTCCCTACCTTCCTCCCTCAGTCTGCCCCTGCCCGCAGGTTAGTTTTGTTATACAGTAGCCTCCCAATCATCAACAATAATAATCGGTGGCTTAACTTTCATTTTGTTGTTAATGAAAAAAATTTACAAATTACTAAATAAAAAAGATTGCTGAATGAGATAAAAACAATCACTAAATTATTTATGAATAAAGCTAAATATTAAAAAGTAGATGTAAATTGGGCTGTAGCTGTTAAACTGCAACGCTAATGGTCGCTTGCCGTAATTGGGAGTATACTGAATTTACTCTTGTGGCAAATTTCTTTACGAAAATTGACCTCTTAGCATGGTCCTTATCATGAGTTAGGCCCAAGACGAAAAAAGAATTTCATTAGGCCTACATGTTTTTCGGGTGTCATTAAAGTAAGGATTTATAAATCTCATTGTTATTTAACAGTTGTCTTATAGCTGAAGATCCCAGGGCTACGTCCTACAGGCTTTCAAAGTTTATCTTATGGAAGAAGAGCTATTTAATTAATTGAATCAATTGACAGCTTTGTAATAAAAAATATTAGAAAAACAGGAACCATCATTTGTTTCAGTTATAAAATATTTTCAAACTAATTGGGCCAGATCAACTAAAATTTTGGTTGAATTTAAATCACTGGGCGATGTTTGGTAGAATTTTAAACACACAACTGATTGCTGAAATTTAAATAATGCCCTTGTGATTCACAGGATCATAATAGTTGTCAAAAATTACATTATATTCCAATCAGTGAGTGAGGGAGATGGACCAACATTATAAGTTATTTTATAAAATTTGGTGAGTCTCTCTCTAGCCACCAGCCGGTAAAGTGAGATCCAAGGTCGTTTGCCTTGGCATTCTGCCACCTCGTCTCTGAGATATTTGGAGGCGTCTTTGTCCGTTGGCCTACAAGGAAAACTTCTACAAAAATAGTTTTAAATTAGAACAATTTTAAAAATGTTGTTATTATTTATGTTTTAACATTTTAAACAAATTAAACACAACATGGATGGAACACTATGTGTACATGCGCATTGTGCACAACATGTGCTCAGTTAATAATGTAGTGTTTTGTCAATAAATGTAACATGTGTAAATAATTGTTGTAGGTTAGTTATTAATATAATAGTTCTGTTTGCTCATGTATATATGGCTCAGTGTATCTGTGCTCATCGCTTTCGATAAATATACTAAAAATTTACTTTATTTGTGTTTTGTCTCAGATCGAATATAACATTTTTTTATCTTAATGACGACCTATACAACAGGCCGATGGTTTTAGAAAAGTAACCCTACCCTGTCCCTTGTCCATCCTGTGTTCTCGAAAGCCATGAGACAGATACACCGAGCCATCTATATCTAATTGAGGAGGGCTCTTTAGTGCTAGAATGTTTTGGTTTTTTATAACTGTTTGAAGAACTTACACAGGGACAAGTAAGAGCTGAATATAGCGGTATCCACAAAGAGCCTAATTCACTCAAAGTAATGTTTATGATAATTTAAAATTATGAAAATCAGCAAAAATATTCATTCATAATAAAATTTACGTAGCAGTCTGTGTGCCAAATAAAAGCACTTGTTTATAAAAAAAGAAGAAAAACCCGCTTATATAATATACATTTTTATTCCGGTTTAAACATTTCATTTGTTTCCAATTTGCTTTGAATAAATATTTAGTGATTGGAAATTTGTCACTTTGGCTGTAAGCTGTAATATAATAGACATTATGCCCCAAGACTTCAGAATTGTGAAACTACTGTAAATTAAATATTTGATTTATTCATGTTTAAGCCTCCAAAGCTAATAGACAAATTGAAAACAGGTTACTTCACGTACCTGGACAGCATTGGACACTAAACATTGGATCTCTGTCCATTTTCAGGTTCTTGTTAATCCCACCGGAACACCACAGTGTCAGAAAACCAACGTTCCATCTTCAGGTCAATAATTTCAATAAATTATTCAAGCAGAATTCGTCACACATAAAAAGTAACTTAAACTTATACAAATGAAAAGCAACACACATGAATATAAGATTAATGCACTTTTTAAATTTTAGTAGCCGACAGTTGGCAATCACCTAACACCCAGTACAATTTCAAAAGTGTGCACAGCCGTTAATTTGGTTTGTTTTCTGTTTTTGTTTGTATCAGCATTTTTAATGTATGTAAAGTGTGACCACAGACATGTTGAACCTTAAATAATTTCTTGACCTGAAAATGAAAAAAAATTTTCTAACACTGCGGTCATTGCGTGGGATTAACCGGAAGGCTGATCTTCCGAAAGAAATTAATTTGTTGAGGCTGAAATTAATTTGTTTTTGATACATTTAGTGCAACAGCGACATCTGGTTGTGTTGCAGTTTCCACAATGGCTCGTACGGCTCGTTGCCTGACCGGATGGGCCACGAGTCGCCGGGCACCGACAGCACTCACAAGGTGATCTTCTGCGTCCACGGCAAACCCAACGGCTGCTGCGCCACCGTCGTCAATGACTCGTCCAAGCCGATATCCTCCTCCGATATGCCTCAGGACACCATCCACATCAGTAAGTAATATTAGGCTGCTAACTTGGCGGCTGTGAAGACTTTTTTGTGTAAAATGTATAAGAAAATTACATTTTGGTTCATAACTTGGAGGAGGAGCTCCCATTTATAATTAAAATTTTCCAACATGCTAAAGAACATATTAGCTCGCTAATCTGAACTCATTGTGACCGGATCCTGTTATATTTGGCAGGAAAATTTACGGTGTAAATAATTCATGATATTGTCACGTTTACTTAAACGGGGCGAAGAATCTTGACCCTCAATGGCCATCGGACTAAATAGTAGAAAATATCATTTTAATATTGTAATAAAGTTTGACAACCATGATCAAACCATAAAAAAGCCGCTGTAACAGGGACAGAATCGATTATAATAACTGTAAATTCTGTGTAGGCCTAATATCGACGATCAAGATTTCTCCCAGCTTTTGAGTGGTTGTAATATAACATGCAGATTTTTAAAAAGCGGAGTTTGAAATAGGGAAGTCTACTTTGAATACAATAAAACAAAGTAATTTTAGTAGAAACAATAATAATATACCTTAGACTCATTATTAACAACATCTTGTATGTACAAGTTTGATTTTCTTATTATATTGTAGAAACTAAAATCTGTTTAAATTAAATTGTCCGTCCATCCCTGATATTTCTCAATTTGTTTATTGCATAGTTCAGAGAAGACTGAATTGAATACCAAACAAATAACAGAACACTCATATGAAAAGAAGCTCACTTACTAAGTCAATAATGTCATCGTAACACTTGTACAATAATGTGTTAAACCAAACCCATTGTCTATGTTGACTGTTGTTTGTACCATTTTTTTCCCTTTGCAATTCTTAACGTTATAGATTGCAAAAAAGTTATGTTCTTAGTTCTGTGAATAAATATATGTTAGTCTCTTCTGATACTATCTTGATGTTTGCTTTTATTTTTTGATTGTCATATTTGCAATTAATAGTTTCAATGCATTACCTCTCTAAAATATAAAAAGTTAATAATTATTTTGTTGAAATTTGAATGTTTCTTTTATTGACACTTCTTGGTTGGTTGATGTAATTTTTTATGTACACTGTTCCTATTTAGTTTTTTAAGGTAAAAAATGTTAAGAAGAACAATGTTGAAAGAAAACTACTGCACCTTTAAAAACCATAATTTTAAAGCTGTATAAATTTGTTTACTGAAATGTATTAATAATGGAAAAAGCAATTTATTGTACTCAACAGATACAAATTTAAACGTGTACTTAAGAGCCAATTATCCTTTCTGTAAAACACGTATGAAGCAAGGATGGGTAATTATTGAGTCAGATAATGAGTAAGGTGATAAGGGAACAATGGCCAACAAATTTTAGTGCCTAATTACAATATGTAGTCATGATTTGTTCAGTTGTATGTTAGTCGTGTGCTTCGTGCTTTTGTGCACAATGAAATCCTATTTTTACCACAACAATGTATTTGTTGCTCCAGTGGACGACCACTGCCATAGAGACAGTGGGGAGACGGACAGAGTGGACCGGCGGGCGAGGAGGAAACTCATCATCGCCAGCGTGTTGTGCCTTGTGTTCATGATAATCGAATGCATCGGTAAGTCGGACGGGTAAATTTATCCTAACAGCTTTATTATGTTAGTTGTTCTCGGTTGTAGCTTAGACAGAAAGTATTGATACAATGTTTGCAATGTAATAAATAAATGTGAAATTTGGGTTCATCGAGAAGAACAGTTTTTTATCAATTGTAAAATTCAGTGTGAATATTTTCATCAAAGTGTCTGATTACAGTTCTTTGCTTGCCTAATAAAAATTACATAATTACTTGGCAGGCTATCTGTGTCAGTTGCAATTTGCTGTGCATTGTGCTAATGTTAGTCAAATTCGACTAACATGTGACTGATTGATTGACAGGTGGTTACATGTCGAGCAGTCTCGCCATAGCGACGGACGCCGCTCACTTGCTCACAGACTTCGCCGCCTTCATGATATCATTGTTTGCGCTGTGGGTTTCGAGTCGGAAGCCGACACAGTCGATGCCGTTTGGTTGGTATCGAGCCGAAGTGATCGGTGCTTTCACTTCGGTTCTCACCATCTGGGTAGTCACTGGGATCCTGGTGTATCTTGCGGTCGAGAGAATCGTTCGTCGAGAGTTTGAGATTGAAGCTGACATTATGCTCATCACCTCTGGATTTGGACTTTTGGTGAATATCATGTGAGTGTTAGGTTTTAGTGGCATGTTTGTCTTGTAAGAAACAATAATAAGTCACATTCAAACAGAACTGCTGCTCGATAAAGGACGAATACAAATTCGATTAGTTAAATTGTTTTAATACATAAAGTAAGGCAAGGCTCTAGTCGAAATTTGACCAAAATTTTAGTTGATGTGGACTATCTGAACCCAATTACTTAAATATTTCTTACCTGAAACATCTGTTCTTCTTGATCTGCTAGTTGTTATTACAACAGCTGTCTTATCTCTAGATACAATAAATTGCCCTTATTCCATAAGATTAAAATTGAAACTTTGAAAGCTTGGTAGGACGTAGCCCTAAGAGCCGATTCTCATTTATTTTTGGTGGAAACAATTGCAGATCAAGCCCTATCCAACGACACCAAAACTTGAAAATTGTGGTTAAAAAATGTAGGAGTTCAATTAAAAAAGTTCCTTGAATTAAATAAGTATACAGTAGAACCTTCCTTATCTGACTTCTCGATAACCGACTTCTCCTGATATACGACCTAGTGTCTGATCGTCTATCCGTGATTCTCACGTTCCTGTCGTTGCTGAGCCTGTCTAAACCTGAAATACCTATTCTATGCACTACGATTTGTTTTAAACATATGTATAAATATTGTCAATTTTATGTTATTATACATTTCTTGATGTTTCAATTAATGTGTCATAGGTACAATAAAGTTATATTACAATACTGTGTAGGTAGTTGTTTTTCTACCTAGGAAATTTGTGTTATTTGCTCCTCCCGATATCCGACATTTTGGCCATTCCTTTTTGGATTTATATGCATAATTTTCTAGCACTTTTTGGAACTGATGTAAAAAAATTTCTAGTTTTGAAAGAAAGGGTTAATCAGATCAATAAGTCGCAGTATCATTTGTAATTGTTAGACTGTACTACTGTCCTTACAATAAGTTTGTCATACAGCTCTGAAACAATGTTTTGAAGCAAATGTGTTATTCTCAGCTAGCTGTGAGAATGCAGACTTCGTTCACCAAGGCTTTTCACAATGATTAATCGCTAACAAAATACAATTTTCTTAATCAGAGTCTGCCCCCTTCCACTGGTGACATGAATGTTCAAAGCCTTCTGGTAAATGAACTTGCATGAACTTGGTGAGTCGGTGGCGTAGTGGTTAGCGCGCCGGATTTCAGGACCATGGCAGCGATGTCATGGGTTCGAATCCGAGTTCTGCTAGTGACTTTTATGAGTACTTTTCACCTTGTACAGTAGTGGCTCACCCCCCTTACTTTGTCTAATACAATCCACACACAGATCAATGGTCTATGTGGACGGGGCAAAGTAAGGCAAAAAGAGGTCTGTCAACCTCTTAAAAAAAAAAATCTCCGCATTCTGACAGCCAAGGATGATGTTCTAGCGTTAAAACATGTTCTGAGACCTACCAACTTGTTGAGCTGTATGAGAGATTCATTGTAAGTAACGCAATCAACTATTCACACAACTCATTGTCTAAAATGTGGATCACAAATTCATGTGTATTTGGCAGCATGGGGTTGACGCTGCACCAGCATGGCCACACCCACGGGGGCGGAGGGGGCAGCCACAGTCATGGTGAGAACATCAACGTGCGAGCTGCCTTCATCCACGTGCTGGGCGACTTCCTCCAGAGTGCGGGCGTCTTCTTGGCCGCCCTGCTCATATACTTCTACGTGAGTGTGAAGTCTGAATTGCCATGTGTGATAGAAAACCATAATAAGTAAATCGGCGTAGCAGAGCAAACCTTGATGCCACTCTAACTAGCATTCATTCTATTGAATGGTCTTAAAATGAATAAAATTATTTTGGTTACGCTGAGATAGTCAGGCATGGTACATATTATAGAAACATTTTTTATCAGTTATCAGTTATAATTTAACAAATTTGGATGATATTTTCTCCTCAGAATCTTTATTTTTCTATATAGTACCTTTGATATTTTCTTTCAGAATATTTATTATTAATTTGTTGTGTTAAGTGAATCTTTTATTACATTATACAATTACTCATATTTTAAAAGGTCACTGTTTATAATACTGCAATGTCTGAATATCGTTTACCACTCTTAGAGGTCTTAAAACGTTTTACTGCATGCATGCACTGTGTATAACACTATATAAAAGTGTATTCTTCTGAATGTGCTGGAATGTGCTAAAAATATAAACCAAGAGAGGTCCCATTTTCTTCCCAGTTGGGTATGTGATTATCGCTCTTAATTTGTAGTGCTCTTCAGTGAGAGTTTATTGATTGATTGACCCTTAGTAATTTTGTGTTGTATTACGCTAAACAGCACATTTTTAAATACACTTGTTTTGCATTTCAAGAAACCTTTGATAAAGTGACATTAAATTTTATTTGACAAAGTAATGTTTTTATTAGCCTAATTCATTAATTAGCCTAAATTGTGAACTACTGGTTGATATGTCCTTAAATTTTTATCAATTATACAAAAAGTTGAGTTATAATTTGTTTTTGTAGACGTGCTCTTATCTTGAATAAATTATGCCAAGCTACCCACCCCCCCCCCCCTCACCCTGCGCCGTACTTCCCCCCCCCCCCTCAACCAGCGCTGGCTGCCCAATGCCAAACAATTGACCACCTGACCTTGGTTTTTGTCCACCTCAGAGTCTTTTGTTGTATTCCTTGTTCAATCAAATAGAAGATATGTTTACTCATTCCAATGACGTTTTGGTCAGTAAAAAATAATCAATTTATAATTTACCTGATAAAAAACCGCAGACGCATAGTTAAAACTTTGTTTATTTGGTGTTTTACTCAATTTATTGAACTCTTTGTTTTAACCGTAGTTTTGGGTTATCCGGGATCCTTCAACCAGTCATTACCCCGGATAGTTATAGTCTTTAGTTGACTGTAACTTTTTAAAGTTTTTAATTTAATCCTACTGGTTTTTTCAGCCGGAATGGGCCATTGTTGATCCAATCTGCACATTTTTATTCTCTATAATCGTCCTCTGCACGACCTTAGCAATCATGAAAGACACACTCAACGTACTAATGGAAGGTGAGTGGCGGAAGGTTTTCTTCTGGAGAATTATGTCCTATGGACGTTCCATAGGCCTAGGCATTGAGAAAATTGAAATGGTAATTATTTTCACCATAAGCCTGAAAAGATAATCATAAAATTTTGATAGCTCAAATCTCATTTAATGTAATTTTTACCAAACTACTCACAACTCTTTTAAAATTAAATTTTAGCTTTGGGAAAGAATTCACTACGGTTTCTTACAGTTGTTGTTACTACGCTCGTATAAATTTATTTATTAAATTTTTTTAAAATTGTAATCAATATTTTATGGTTTACTTTTTAACTATGTGAGTTTAAAGCAGTATAAAACTGATAAACTTTACTCCCAGCCCTCTTCAATGCAAATACAAATTAATACCTAAATACAAAATTTGTCTCCCTTGACATTAATCTTTTTCAACATTTACTTAATTGATTGGTTTGAAAAGCAATTAAGATTTTTTTACTTTAACTTAATCATTGGTCATAGAGGCACTCATAGTGTATTGTCAATATAAATTCTGCATGAGAATAATGCAACGGGGTTATAGCATTGACTATGTACACTTAAATGAATAGACCTCTCATACCTGAATTTTGTTTGATACCAAAATTTGAAAGGTTTTTAACCGCCATGCCAGAGGCGTTGCAATTGATGTTGTAATTATTCAGCTGGATTTGCTGTGCTGCAAAAACACTATTATCACATCACAAACATAACCCTGTCATAAAATGTTTCATCCTTGGTTGATAGCCTAGCAGGAATGGGCTAATCATACCTTACTGTACTTCATTTACGCCGCAGAAGATCGCACCATCCTAAAGTAGTTTCAAACATGCCCATGGTATGAAAAGTCTATTCACGCTAGTGTATATAGTCAATGCTACAAAAAACATGCATCCTCAGACAAGGTTCCAAAAAATATACATTTTAAATTATTACAGATTTGCCATTTTTATAGTTTAATCCTGCTGTCCCAAATATATATTCCTATTCTGAAAAAAGTTTGTCATAAAAATATAAAATCTAGATTTACTTATATGAGGGAAAATTTCTGTGTCCCTTTATGAGGAAAAGAGGGAATGAGCAGTTACTCACCCAAAGTATTGTAAACTCTCATCTTCTTGAGTTGTTACCTGTTCACTTGCTTTGCGAGAAATATTAGAGTTTAGACACTTTATGATTGATTAATTCAAGCCACATCAGGACATGTTGGAGTAGTTTGTGGAAAATATTATAATTAAGGAGTAAAGATTTTATACTCAATTGACATTCCAGGCATGCCAAGAGGTGTGGATTTCAACGACGTCCTCGACACATTCCTCAGCATCGATGGAGTCCAAAGAGTCCATAATCTGCGCATATGGGCTCTCAGCCTGGATAAAATAGCTCTAGCAGCTCACCTTGCCATCGGTAAGTGATTCATTTGTGCTGATATTTTCCTTTTATACAACATATTCACTCATTTGTGACTCAAGCTAAATACGAGGGTCGTCCACAAAGTAACCACCGATAGGGCGTGGCGCGAAAAGTAGTGGGGGTAGCGTCGCCATTTTCACATCAGCGTGCGCAGCCTTTCAGTACGCTTCTAGCTGTGCAAGAGAGAGCGTCGTACGTTCGCGCGTTCCTTTGCTATAACGTAAAAACATGAGCGCTGCAATCGAAAATCCCGCCAAATGTGAGGTGCATGGTGTAATAAGATTTCTGTGGTCAAAAAATTACACAGCAGCTGAAATTCATCGGGAATTGAGTGCGGTGTATGGCCCAAACATTATGAGTGAAGGTGTAGTCCGTCAATGGGTTCGTTTTTTTTAAAATGGAAGAACGAACGTTCACGATGAAGACCGGAGTGGTAGGCCATCTCTCGTCAATGATGACCTGGTGAAAAGAGTGAACGAGAAAATTCGCGAGAATCGGCGCTTCACAATCACCGAACTTTCCGACCATTTTCCTGAGATTTTGCGAAGTCTTTTGCATGAAATAGTGACAGAAAAACTTGGCTATCACAAGTTTTGTGCTTGTTGGATTCCAAAAGTGCTCACCGACGATCACAAAACAAAAAGAATGAGTTCTGCCATCGACTTCTTTCTCGGTATGATGCTGAAGGAGAAGCTTTTTTGGACAGGATCGTTACCGGAGATGAGACTTGGATAGCTTATGTGAATGCCGAAACAAAACAACAGTCGATGCAATGGGGTCATACCGATTCGCCAAGCAAGCCAAAGAAAGCTCGCCAATCTTTTTCAGCAAGAAAATTGATGGCTACAGTTTTTTGGGATGCTAAGGGCATCTTGCTCGTTGAATTTATGGAGCGAGGTACCACCATTGCATCTGCAGCTTATTGTGAAACTTTAAAACGACTAAGACGAGCGATTCAAAACAAGCGTCGTGGTCTTTTGACATCTGGTGTTGTGTTTGTCCATGACAACGCCCGCCCTCACACAGCTCAAAGAACAACTGAACTTTTGGAAAAGTTCAAATGGGACGTTTTTGACCACCCCCCCTACAGCCCAGACTTGGCTCCAAGCGACTTCCATCTTTTCCCGTACATGAAGCGGTGGCTTGCATCTCAGAGGTTTGCAACTGATGAAGAGCTTCAGAACGCTGTGACAGGTTGGCTACGGTCTCAGGCGGCAGATTTTTTTAAAGACGGAATTTCAAAAACTGTTAAAAGATATGATAAGTGCTTGAATTTGTTTGGTGAATATGTAGAAAAGTAGAGAAAAGCTGTAGTTTTAAGATGTATATAATAAAATTTTTGTATCTCAAATGGTTTATTTTTTATTTCAAAACGGAGGTTACTTTGTGGACGACCCTCGTATATAATAAGACAGATTTATAAAGATGTTCTTTATATTAATAATTATAGAAAAATATTCATCTATAATATACTTTAAAAACTATTTACAGTTGAATCCCTCAAATCCAGCCACCTCGGGACTGGTCTGCTGCCTGGATTTCAAAATGATCGGATTAACCAGCAGTTTATTAAACGAGTTGAATAGAAACCTGTATTATATTTGTGTTCCACCAATGAACTATTAGAGTATATTTAACAATGAATGATATCATACTTGCACAATCTATACTGTGTACTGTATTGACATTGTAACAATCATGATTTATTTGCTTGGATGTAATACAGCTGAAAAGACGATCGGAAAACAAACAAGCGGTTGCTAGCGATCGTTTAATGGACAGTACCAGGGGAACCAAGCTTAAGCTCGGTAAAATTATTACTTTCGTTCTCACACAAAGCTCGTTCGCTCCGCTCACTCGCCCTATTCCTTTTTAAGAAGAGCTCGTTCCCTTCGCTCACTCGCCAGGCCGAAGGGTGCTGCACTTTGATATATTTCCAAAACTACAGATTAAAGATGTAACACATTGGTTACATTGGTTTATATCTACAGTTATCAGCTGATTTTTGTTCCATTTAAAAATCTCCATAAGGATAACATGGAAACTTTAAAGAGCTCTAGCGCGAAAACCGGATTTTTCCCAGCTATGGGACCAGCTCCAATCGATTTCTGGTGGCCAAAACCCCCATATTCCATCAAAAAATCAAAAATCCTTGGAGCAAAAAAAAACTTTGCACGGACAAACGGTTTTAGCTTGTTTTAGAGTATAAGATTAATACTGGTCTTTTGTTAACAAAAGCACTGTATAAAAGGGGCCATAATAGCGACAGAATTCTTCTAGTGACCTAACTTTCGTGTAACATCGACGATTGGGTTGCGAAATGCACAGTAAAGGATAGTTATTGAAAAAAAGAACTTTAACACAATGTTTTAGAAGACATTTAAAACCGAACAGTCTGGAAATTGGCAATTGATCTGATGTATCTTAGTGATATAAAGTGATATAACATGGAACAAGTTGACTCATGTCTATTTTGGCTGTGAGAAACGAATGCGGCTAAACGTTTCATTTCCGGAAGACCGCGGCCTGATTATCCGGCGGCCGAACTATCCGAGGACGGAAGAGAGGGCTTCTACTGTATAACAATGCATGCATTTTAATAATGCAGAACAGTATATTTAATTCATTATGGAACCGAAGGTTTTTTTTTATAGAAACCGAAGGGTCAAGAAATCAAAGGTTCATCTTAAAAGAATATACAGTGTTCAAAATTACAGTTCATTCTAAAAATCAAATCTGACTTCCCAAATAAAGGACTTATAAGATCCTTCCATCCCACCATTTTGATGAATTGCTTTAATGGTGCGGTATTATCCAAGTCAGAGCAATCAGGAAAAAAATAAATCATTTATGAAGTTTTTTTTATGATTTTGTCCCCAATGACCAAGCTGGGTAAATTAAAAGTATGACCAGTCCAAGTCAAAGAAGAAACTATTGTGTTTACAAAAATCTTCAACTATTTATACAAGTACATAATATTAATATAGCTATATTGGTCAAAAGCTAGATATAAGCTAAGTAGGAAGGCTCACTTAGACAGTATTTAACTAAATATTAATTTGTTGTTTTTTTCTTTAAATTTATCAAACTGTGAAATCTGAAAACTAAAAATTTCCAAACATCAGGATATACCAGTACATATATAGGTACCGCTTCTAATCAATTAATTCCTCCCTGAAAAGAAATCTAAATGAAGAATCAAGGTAAAAGATTTATTTTTTTATTTTGCACCTCCCCCTCTTATAAATTCTGTGAACTCTCTAATTACTGTATTAGCGTCTACTGATTTAAAATAATACTATTTTTGCTATACTATTTATATTTATTATTTTTTTTGAAGATATAGTAATTTTTCTCGTTTTGCAGCACCAGGTGTAAACTCACACGATATTCTGAAGATCGCCTCAAGAAAAATTCATTCCAAATTCAACTTCTTTGAAATGACTCTTCAAATTGAAGACTTCCAAGAAGTGATGAAAGACTGTACACAGTGCCAGTGCCCAGAAAAATAATACTTTGTCATTGTAAAGAATAATAACAGTAATAACTAGTAAATATTTTTTCAGTTTTAATGAATAGGCTAGAAAGGGGCCAAGTGACATCTTAGCGTAACTTAAAATTACGACACACAGTGTTGTAACTTTGTACCTGTGATAAACTGTGTAAATAGCCAAGCTGAAATATGTGGCACTCTAGTCTTTTGATATTTTAGGTGAATTATATTTATATAGAAAATTTTTATTATGTACATTAATTACAGGGTATTTAATAAAGTGTTTAATATATTTTCGATATATAATGTTTGTTTGTTATTTTGCCTCTAAACTGTTTTGACGATTTTCTGAAGTCTACATTTAAGTCTACACGTAAATTTTGCCGCTTTTATCTAAAGAAATGATTCTCATGACTAATTAATTGCTTACTTTATAATATGTCATCACATGTCACGTTAATAATCATACTACTTACCCAAGCATAAATTTCCCAGTTTCATGAAACCTGTATTGTTTTACATAAATACATACCCAGACACTTTTGGAGGGCTTAGTACAAATGTCACTCTACTAATGCAATTTGAATAAAGTTCATAAACTAGTCCCTTGGAAGTTAGCTGATTAGCAGATAAGATATGCATCGTAATTAATATGAATGTAATACAAGTAGTTGAAAATGGTGGTTATTATTAGTTTTTGTTTAGTTCTCTTTGTTTACAGTTTAAATAATGCAAATCTCGTCGATGGTGGTAGCGAGTTAATCGGACCACTTCTGTTAAAGTTGGAAAAAGACATTAACAAAATGATATTAAATCCAGAACCAGCTTTCAGTGACAGACTCATATTAGATTTGCTCTACTACTGTAGAACCTTGATAAGGCTTAGTTACATGGTAGATGACAGAGAAGAATCCGCAAAAGAAGTTGCTCAATATTTGTTCAAAGAAGGTGGACCTGCTTTTCTTCAAGCTAAGATAGACAACACGAATTTGATGAACTGTTTGAATTGGGATAAGGAGGATGTGAAAAACATGTTCTTTTTGATTGAAAAAGTGAAATTATTGTGGGTTGAGTTCCATAAAACATATAAACGTAACATTGTTTGGTTTGTTTGAAACATGTTAATCACCTTAAATTTTACATGTAAATTTTTAATTGCTATTGAAATATTTTGTACATGTGCACAATATTTGTCATGTGAAATCTCCAAAGATGTTCTTGGACTGCCTGCAGTAGATGAGTATATTGTTGTAAACCTGAGAGAGAATCCGAAAGATAGAGAAAATATTTTTGATGCTATTGTGCATTACAGAGCTGTCTTATACAAGGTTTATCGAACAGTTTTACATCATGACAGGTGGAACATGGAAGACGCTACGTACTTATACAACATGGGGAAACCTAAATTCTTACTCGAGCCGATTGACATAAAAGAACTTAGTAAACTGTTTGAGTGGAATCAGGGCCACTTTACTGTACTGGTTGTGATTAAAGAAGAAATAGAGCTATTTTGGAATGATTTTGCTCATCAATATGAATTATTAAGAAACTTGTACAAAATATAGTATGATGAGTAAAAATCAGTAAGACCTAGTATTTATATTTTATATAACTCTTGAAACAATAGTTTCAAATCTTAGGTTTTTAAGAGTTCATAAAAGTGGTTAAATATGAGTTATAGTGACTAAACAGTTTCTTTATTTTAATTTTAAAATAATATTTATCTTCAAAAATAATAATTAAATTTTCATATTTGTAATAGACCTAGAGTAAATTACCTAGTTTACTTTCCATTTGTTATTTTTATTGTTTCCAAACCTGGTATTTGGACTTCAGCATAACAAGTTACTTTGCCACTTTCTGATTGAATTCTCACTTTTAAGAAGATATTACTCCTTCTCACCTGTAAAGAGAAGGATTTTTATTGTCGATTACCATGCTAGCTTTCATATGAGAGGCCTACACAAGTTTAGGAATCACCACTTTGATCCTATTTTGCACAATTGCTGGATAGAGTGCAATGATGACCAGCGGAGATCGGGAGTAAGGTTCAAGGCAACCCGTCAACCCATAAGGCAATGCAATGTCACTCTTCCTCAAGACATAATGTTCACTAGGACTATGTAGGGAATAAATTAAGGCCTTATTTATTAATAATAATGATATGCTGTTGTATGTGTTATATTTTTTTAGAAAATTTAAACAAACATATATATGATCTTAAGATAAACAACATTATCAATATCAAGTTCAACTAACTGGCTGGGTACCTGAGTGGTCGTCTTTGAACTAAAAGGTAGCCGGTTCGATCTAGAGAAACGTTAGTAGTCTGTTAGTGGAAATATTTGTTCTAGTGAAAAACGCTAAGATTTTTTGCACATTAGATGCCAAGTCTTGTTTTTTGGTCTTTCCACCTGATAACTGAGTTCTCAATTGTGCTGTTTTATGACTCCTTGGGAAAGGTACTGATTTTAACGCCTTTTGTCTTGAAATGTTCATTGGTAGAGTTTCATTCATTTGTGGGCTTTAAAGTAATAATACAACATTTCAGCATTCAAGATGACATTATGAAGCAAATTTACATTCAAATGACTTGCAGAGAATTATTATCGTATTGCATAACAATCCTTGTATTGAAAGGTTTAACAAAAAGTTGGATTTGCATATGGTCTTTGTTAAGTATCACTATCACAATGAATACTATGCAATTGAAAATGGAGCATTTCAAATTATAGCTTTGTTAGTCCTAGTGATCCTCCTATTGAAGAATGGATCCAGAGTTCAAGACTGGGACGGTGGCGACTTCCTGTAATCCAGTTTCTTGGAATAGTTGTGAATAGTTATTAGCGATGGCTGTGGATGCGGTATTCCCTAAGTGAATATCAACGTCCGCACTAGTGAATACTAGTTCATCCATAAAGAGACCATCCTCATAATTAGACCAATTTGTATATATAAGGTCCTAATTGTGGTTCGGACCCCACGTTAAACTGTAGGTCCAGGGGCGGACTGGGTACCCCATTAGGGCGTAAACCTTGACTAGCCTGAAGGCGCACACCGGGGGTCTGGGGTCACCCCCCAGCCCCGGTAAAATATGGAAAATGGCATCCTACACACACGGTTTGTTGCTATTCTGACATTAAATATCCAAACAAAATACAAATTATTGTCTTATGTTCTTTTACAACCCGCAAAAAAATAACAGCATGTAATGGCACTGTAAATAACAGAATTTACACACCATTTTTTATAATATAATTCAACGCATACAATGTGATAAAAAAAAACAATTATTTACTTAAACTGTTTTAGAATGAAATTAAGTCAAAACTATAAGCCTAATAATTATTCAAAGGGTGTTTTATTATTTTGATCTAACTGCCAGCTAAGATAATGAAATAAACTGTCATTTGTGAATTTATCAAGTTATCAATTCTCGAAGAAATTAGGAGAAATTTGATCATTCTCATATTAAAATGTTCTTAATAATTGATAATACATAATTTTAAGTTCGTATAAACTTTGTTTTAACTTATTGTAAAACAGTTTTTTTTTTTCTTTTTTTTAACAACGAACCCTTATTTGCTAATAATAACCCTAGTACGTCATTCCATCCAAAATCAAATACTTTTTATTTGTAACTCTGTCCGCACCCAATGCCATTTAAGTGTACATAGCCAAGGGTTATGCCTTCTAGGTTAACCTAAAAAATTATGTTTAGAATTTTGTAAGTTCTAAGGGTAGACAAAAAATTAAGTAATAGATTATAAAACTCAAATTGGTGTCTGGTAGACTTGCAGCATCGGTCCAAAGGAACAATTTTATTTATAAAAGGAATTGACTCAAAGTTTCATGCTTAGCTAAAAGCCAGATAGCCTATACCATATCACATGGCCGAATGAAATCGTCAGATAGGTTTTTGGTACAATTTATCTATTTATTTATTTCAATACTACAAAACAGGCTTACGTCCAAAGATTTACATTAGAAAAAAGAGAACGATTTTACTTTTCATGTTGAGGTTTTAGAACAATTAAAACCTCAACATGATAAATAAAATACGAAAAATGTCCCCAGTTTACATTTTTTAAGATCTGCCGAAATTTGCTTCTTAAACTTCTTAAGCCAAAGATAAACTTGCAAAAAATTTTGAGAATTTTAGAAATCAGTTTAATTTGATTATTTTATTTATTTGGTGTATAGTATGTTATGAAGTTTTCCTTACAGTAATAAAATAAAAGTCTAGTATTAAAAACAATTTTTTATACAAACAACTCTAGCTGCATTTATTAAGTTAACGCAGTTACATTATATCTGGCATATTTCAAGGTACTGAACTTATAAATAAAATAATGAAGAAAAATACTGACATAAAACATGGACGATGGAACCATTGATTTTGTACATAAAGTTGATTGATTTTGTACAGTATTTAAAGCCAATGAGAGAACTTAAAGTAGGCTTAAATCTTGCAGTCTTCATTTTGCACTGTCTTAAAATTTTATAACCTTAGTTAAAAACAATTTACTGTATTAATTTAACTTTCTTAACCTTCGTTCTCACTCAACTGTCACGTTCACTATTGTAATAATCGCTGGTAATCAGATTGGAATTCGGTCCACTGGTTGTTGAATCTTCATCTGGATATGTGAGCTTATAATCCCATGAGAGAAACGGTGGTATTTTTGGACTACCGTGGAGTAGGCCTAAATCGCGTGTAAAAATCCTTTAAAAGGTATCGGTTGTCGATCCCGATCACACCAATTAGTGCTTGTGAAGGCGACCAATTTTTAGATGGTCATTTGTCTTCTTCGACAATCTAGACAAGCTAGCTGCTAGCAAGAATTTCCAATAAAAAAAAAGAAATCCTGTTCATGGGAGACACAAACATAGACATTAGATTAAAACAAGATCCAAGATTTTTGAAACTTGAAAAATTCTTCTCCGAACATAACTTAAATATAATAGATATTCCTCATACCAGAATAACGGCAAATTCAATCAGTAGCATTGACATCTGCGCTACAAACATCAATCTAAATTCCACTGTGGTAAAAACTCATAAAAACACAATTTCTGACCATCATGGAGTGAGCTGTACACTCTTAAATCATACAATGGCAAAATCAGCACCCCTCAAAAAAATCATTCGGCACAGTACAGAAGATAAACTCAAGGAATTGAAACATAGACTCAGCCTACAAAACTGGGAAGAAGTCTATCAAGCCACTACAGTGGATGCAAAATATAACATCTTTTTAAACATCATTACAAGGGAAATGGAAGCTACAATGCCTAGGACATATAAAACTTTTAATAACAAACCACAAAAAAAGTTCTGGAATGAGAAAGCAACAAAACTAAGAAATACTGTCTCTACTGCACACAACAAATTCCTATTGACGGGGACACCCGGAGATAAGCTAGTCTACACTAATCTAAAGAAAATATACGACAAATATGTTCGAGAACTCAAATCTACAAACATCATTGGCAGCATTAAGACATCTAAAAACAGAAATAAAGAGATCTGGAAAGTGGTGAACAGGGAAAGGAAAAATACCAGCACAAAAACTCAACAAATTACAATTAAAATAAATAACAAGCCTATCACTGAACCCAAAGTCATAAGTGAACAATTTAATAAATATTTCATCAGCATAGGAATACCACCTACAAAAGCTCAAAACACTAAGGAGCCTTCAGAATCACAACCTGATACAACACAAAAACTATTAGAATCTGGACAGTTAACAAAATTCTCAAAAATCAGCAGAAGCGAACTACAATCTATCTTCGATAGTTTTACCCCTAAAAACTCAACCGGAATAGATGGAATTTCAAACAAGATTGTTAAATATTGCCAAAAGGAACTAATTGAACCCCTCCTTCACATAATCAATACATCACTGGATCAAGCAACAGTCCCACAACTCATGAAAATTTCAATAGTATACCCTAAATACAAGAAAGGTGACCCTCAGGCCATTGAAAATTATCGTCCGATATCACTATTGCCAACCTTCTCTAAATACCTGGAAAAAGTTATAAATCATCAACTATCAAATTTCATAGAAAACTCAAACCAAATAACACCTGATCAACATGGTTTTAGACATGGAAAATCCATCAACACGGCATTGGCTCAACTTTGCGAAACAATTACCGAAATTTGGGAAAACAGAAAACAAGCATCAGGAACCTTCTTAGACCTCCAAAAAGCATTTGATAGTCTTGATAGAAAACTATTACTTAATAAACTAGAAAACTTAAATATCAAAGACAAAGCAATTAAATGGATTCAAAATTATCTAACGAACCGAAAACAAACAGTAGAAATAGAACACTACAATAGAAACTGGGAAGTAAAAACAAGATCTACACTACAAGAAACCATCTACGGCGTGCCACAAGGCTCAGTCCTTGGGCCGCTACTATTTTTGACATACATAAACTGCTTCTCAACAGATCTACCCGCAAATTATAAATGCATCATGTTCGCCGACGATACTACAATTATCACACCATTGGAAAAAGCCGACAAATTAAATGAAAAAATTCAAGAAACTCTTACAACAGCCACCACAATCTGCAACAATTTAAGTCTAAATATAAATAGAAATAAAACCATCCACATAAATTTCAGCACTACAAACCGAAGGGAACAGGAAACAGAAGATATCCTTTCTCAACATATAGATCACAACATAATGGACTCCACAAAATTTTTAGGAATAATGATCGACCAAACATTAACCTGGCATAAACACTTAGAATATCTACACGGAAAATTATCATCAACTCTTTTCGCCTTGAGAAGGATAAGAAAAATTACCAATAAAGAAATCACAATAATGGCATATCATGCACTCTTTGCTGCGCATATAAACTTTGGAATAATAGCCTGGGGAGCCGCTGCCGAAACCTCAATAAAGAAAATCTTCACACTTCAAAAAAAGGCAATTAGAATAATAGAAGAAGCATACTATCAAGAACACTGCAAACCTCTATTCCAACAAAATAGAATCCTAACCCTAACCTCTACCTACATCCTAGAAACAATCAAATTCATAAAAAATAAACCTTTAAATCTTAGACACAACTGCCACCAATATAACTTAAGAAATAGACTAAATTTAAACTTAGAACAACATAGGCTCCAAAAAACTAGCTCAACCCCCCAATTCATGGGTACCAGATTGTTCAATCTGCTACCCGAAAACTTAAAGTCAATTCAGGACAACAAAACTTTTTTCAATAAATTAAAACAATACCTTCTTGACAGACCATATTACAATATAAATGAATTTTACGAGGAACACCACTACCCTATTAGGCCCTAAAAGGCTCACAGTAACTGACGATTCCCCGATCTTCAAGACCGTGGCGAAGAGGACTTGGTAAATGGTAAATGGTAAAAGATGAGGACAAAATCAGGTGGCCGAATACGATTGTTGATTCGTAGGCAATAGGCTTATTCTTATAGAATATTTGCATCGAACTAAATTCCTTGCCATGCGTTTTACAACTAAAAAATAGTACTTACACGTTACGGCATTTTACATGTCATTTACTGATTGTAACATTTAGTCACATTGATAAGCAAGCCCGAAGTGAAGCCCCGAAACAGCAGGATAAAGTTTCAAATTTCTGCCAACCCATGATAATCGGCCGACAAAGAGCATTCCGTGAAAACAAAACTTGGAATAAAGAAATTGAATAGGAAAAAACGCTCGGGTAGCTTACTCATTCTCGAACAATACAAAGGAAATACAGTAATATCCGTAATTATGTACTTTAAATGGGGTTTTAATTTACAACTATTTCATTTTCTATAGTAAAATGTGTTGAAGTACAAAATGGTATTATAATTTATAAAAATACCAGTTTTACAAAACTCTTTACTTATACAATAAGTCAATTCAGCCAATGTAAATTTTAATTTGACTTCTTTTGGTCTGGGGGGGGGCTGAGCCCCCCCCCAAGGAAAATGGTGGGGGGGGTGCTCGAGCCCCTCGGGCCCCATGGAGTCGGCGCCAGTGCTCACACTCTTCACTAGTTTAACGTTTTCATTACTACGGTTTACCACAGACGACACCGATACCGACCGATCACAATTTAGGTTATGGACACCGATGCAGTGTTTATTCGGGTTCGGCGTAAAATGACGCGGGAAGCGCACAGCTGTTTTACGCCGCTCAGACCAGAGACCACAGAGTAAAGTGTCTTCTACTCTACTCGATTGGAAGTAGGCATACACGTACGAGAGAGAACTGCTTTGCTCTCGCTTGTCGACCATTGTATAGAGCTCAGTGTTGTCGACAGTGTCAAATTCAGGTCTCACACTCTACTTTATGTTTTGCTATTCTCTGCTGAAATTCTCACTCTGAGTTTTCCTCTTGCTTCCTAGAAATGTGTCTCGGCTCATTGTTTGAATTTAACAAATATTGTTTTGAACGAGGCGCAAAGATTGGAATATTAAGAAGGCGCATCGGCCCTTCGGCCGGCGGGCCGGCGGGCCAGTCCGCCCCTGTGTAGGTCCCTAGATACCATTGGCTGTTGGGCTATTAATTAATGGTAGGTTTACACGTGAGAGTTTTTCACTCTCGGAGAGTTAGCTAGTTCTCATAAAAATGTCAGACAGTTGTTGATAGTACTCGCAGAAAACTGTCTGGGATTAACTCTCTTCTTGGAAAATTCGCTAGTTGCGTAAACACCTCTGCGAGTACCTCCTGAGAGTACGAACCTCTCTTAGAGTCCTGTACAAGGAGAATGTATTCCTTAGTCAGTAACAAGACTACAAGAACGTGCCACAATCATCCTTCACTCAGGCCCGGATTAACACTTTTTGACGCCCTGGTCCAAAGGTCACAATTACGCTCCCTCCCAAAAAAAACCGATTTATGGGCTTATTTTACTTTGGCTGTTGTGTAAAACCACATAACTATTTTAGGAATGTGATTATCATCATTTTCATCATTTAGCTATTTTAGTTTTTGTGTTAGCTATCCGATGTAATTAATTGATTACATCTATGGGTAGGGCGTAACCAAGGTCTGTAGAGAAAAGAAACACAACTTTTTACTAAGATCAGCTGAATAGCTATTTTTTGTGTTCCGAATATGAAGCGTCAAAATTAAAACGGAATTTAAGTTACGTTATGATATTTACCATTACACAGCTGATTGAAAAAGTGAACGAAGCAGTCTTGCCACAGGTACGATATTTATGGTAACGACACTATATTTATTTATTTATTTACGGCAAAACGCCAATTCACAAAAGATGATAATAAATTCAATACATAATTAACATAATATTAAACCAACAAAGACTCTGTGGCGACATGTCTTAGTGACACACACTAGCGACTTCTGCGCACGGATGTCGCAGGAACTGACACCATTGCTTTTATGGGATGTAGCTCACCTGGCACTACAGTCATCTTGGGGCGTAGCCCTGGGGACCCAAGGTCTGTAAAGGAAGAAGCATAACTTCTTCCAAGGTCAGCCGTATAGCTTTTTTATGTGTTCCGGATATGAAGCGTCTAAACTAAAACGGAAGTCAAGTTACGTTATAATATTTATCATTACACAGCTGATTGAAAGAGAGAATGAAGCAGTCTTGCCATGGGTACGATATTTATCTAAACGACACCATATTACTCTATTTTAGATTTCGATTATTAGTTAATAACAAACCATTAGGTAATGACCAAATTATAAATTATCAATCAAGGTAAATATAAAACCATAAATTCTACCCTATTTTGCTTTTAAATTCCTTATTTTAGTAATTGTTGAGACAAAAAATTCCCAACGCAAACGAGAACGATTGTTGTTTGCTGTTTTGTTGGCAACACTTGCCGGTAGGCGACATCCATGGATGTCGCAGAAAGTGACACCATTGCTCTTATGGGATGCGGCTCTCCTGGCCCTGGCCTACAGTCTCCTTGCTGGGGACCGGTGTGAATTATAATGTGATTCTGCTCATCTACAGGGCTTTACCTTTCTAAAGGTATGTGTGGATTTCTCTTACGATGCACAAAAGCTGAGAAAAAGAAATAAAATAAATATGCTTGCCTATTTAATGTAGGTTAGGTAATGGTATAGGCATTGACTAAGGTATAGGTATAGAAGATTCCATTGACTATACATGTAACGCCGAGCAATGGATATTTTTCAAAGTAACATTATTTTATCAGTCTATGGTTTTAAAAGGAATACCCCCTCCCCTCTGCAAGCTTCGTGCTTTCTGCAACGAATGTTGGGCGTTCTGGTTTGGAGTTTATGGGTAATTTCCCAAGATTCTTTACTACTTGTGTATTGTTGAAATATCTTATGACTGATCAGCTTGCATGGACATCAAAATTATCAATTAACTTTAAATTTATGATTTAACGCGTCTTCCATTGTTCATGTCGAAGTAACATTGAGACACTGTCTATTTCTATTTGTACCTGCCATATTGGATTACTGTGTTACAGTAATCTGGAAATTTATTCTAAAAGGGAAGCTCTTCAATTAATTAGGCCTAGGCCTAACTTTGTATGAATTTGTTGATAAATCAAAATTTCTCAATGACAAAAATGTCGCGAATTTAATTACATTAGGGCCTAACTGAACCTTAGTAACAGTTTCAATGCTCTCTTTTTAGGACTCAAAATAGTCCTAAAAGTTTTGCGTCAATAAGGTTTTCAAGCAAGGCATACAATAATTTATCTAATCAAAGCCCTAGTTCATTATTTAATTCAGTAATTTTTACATTGTACTGATAGGTCAAGGATGATACATAGAAAGAGAGGCTGCATAGAATTTCATTCCTAACTTAGGCTATTCTTTCTAAATTTTCTTTACCGAGTAACTTAGGCCTGCCGATATGCAAAAGATTTGGGCTACAAAATTTTGGTTGTGTTCAAGGAGTCATTAAAAATACTAAATTTTTTCTAAGGATTTAATAGCAGTTTGCCGCGGAAGAAAAATAGGGCCTCCTTTCCGCCTATTAGGCTAAAAAATTTTTCAGAAATTGAGTTTTCTGTATCACAGCAACAGCAATGTGATTATGAAGGGAATGGCGGCCGTTCACTGATAATCCAAGGAATAGCATTAGTACAGCGATGTTCTAATACCGCCCTTTTGCAAAGATCATGATTCTTAACATAAGTAAACCGGGGTATTAAGCACATGAAATTTAAAATTTGACATTATAATAACATTAGAACACTGAAGTTATTATTTTACATTCAAGTATCAGATTCAGGTGTGAAATTCAATAATTTTTCTATAATTTCATGTCAAAATATGTTAAATTTTTTGACATTAAGTGATTTAAAAATTAATTTAACTTATAATTAGTTAGGTCTGCACGGCGGTGCTTATTACCCTAACACCAGAGTAATAAGCAACTTCATATTAAATTTCAACTTGGGGTAACGAGCACCAAATGCAATATAGAATTGAACATAAAATAGTGTTAAATATTGAAACTTATACAAAAATTACATTTGAGTACCGTATAAAATTAACTTTTGCAAAACATAAAGTTCTTATTTTCAAAAGTTCATTAAATTTAAGCTCATTGTTAACCTTATTGATAAATTAGGCATCATTAATATCCACTGGCATAACTGTTTTTGTAGGACCGTCTCCCTCCTTGCCCAATGAGCTTTTTAATATATTTCCTCGGCATGGTATCCGAAAAATGAGGAAAAGATAAGTGTTAACTTCTTTCCTCTTTTAACATTATATTAATCAGTTAATCAGAGTGCCTGTACTGACGCAAGCCCTAAAAAGCCAGCGAGTAAGTTGTATGTAGCGCTCTACGGATGTTAAGGCATGACTGTTTCTGATAACCGATAAAACTCCCCTTTTCTAGTTCAAGCAACTCACCTCTTTTAATTGAAACTAATAGTTCATAAATTCTTAAGTTAGGCCTAGTCATATTTTAAAAGTTAGCCTTTAAAATTGAGAATTCAGTGATAGTTTTGTGATGCTAATAATTGGTGCTTGTTACCCCGAAATACCAAGTTGCTTATTACCCCAGGTGTAAGACTTTTTATACCTAATGCTTCTTATAATGCAAAAAAAATTACCTCAAGCATGCATTTAATATCAATAACTTATTATGTCTAATTAAGTTGTATTTTAGTAAAAACCACTTTAAAAACTTTTAAATAGTTAATTGACTTCTAAACATACCTTCAAAAGTTTTTACTTTGGATCATTGAAGAGCTCCAAAAACTAGCAACAAGTAATCAGATCCACAATCCAATACAGGATGGTACTAAAGTAGTAAAAATGAAGGGAAGAGTGAGAACAAAATGGAGGGAATCATAACAGATCACCAGCTGATTATAAATGTGTAGAATATCCAGTACCGCATTTCCCACTAGGCCTACTAGGCCCAGGCCTAGGGCGCAAAATTTTAGGGGGCGCTAAATTTTGATTGGTTAAAAAGCCGGAATTTGCGCTTATTCATACACAAAATTTTTGAAATTTGGATTGTAAACGTCTGCGAAATAGGGCGACCCAAGGCAAGGTTCATTATGCCCTTCCTGCGTTGCTTTGTGGCTGCGGCTGCGGCCAAACAAAACAAGTAGTAGGCCTACTCCACGCACAGAACTCCATCCATGTTATTTTATACATCATCCAAATAAAATTTTCACAATATTAACAATTATTATTTATTAAAAACCGGTGGATACATATACATGTATTTTTCTTTCAATATAACATGGTATTGAACATTTTCTTACTTCTACATTTTACAAGATTGAAACTTTCTGACGAAAGGTTTTTATAATTAGACCTACTCAGTTCATCTCATTAGAAATGTAATGATAGGTTAACGGTTATAGCCTATGCCAATTACTGCAAAGTTTAATATATGACACTATACATTTTAAAGAAATTAATTAATTTATAATATCATAGAGGCTCTAGTTAAAAACAAAAACTAAAGAAGGTAGACCCGAATTTTCAGCCACCACAGCAAATTTTAAAGGTCTCTATTTCTTAAACTCTTGAAGAGGGTGGGTGATCTATAGTCAATTTTTCTAGTGTTATCACGTCAAGAGCTTTTAATCGAGTATGTGGTTGTAGGGGTTTTGATTCTTAGAATGTTAAACAACTTGTGTTACATCTTTCCAACTTCCTTTGAAATAGATATAGATATATTTTTGTATGTACAGGATGTCATAAAAACCCGTGACTGGCTATGCGTATTCGTATTCTACACATCAAAATTAATCAAAAATGTTTAGGATTTCTTTTGATTTTGGCTTTGTTTAACCGTTATCCGCCTTTTCCATATTTGGCATGAACTTTTATTACCCCAATGTTCATTTTCAGAAAAAAATATTTTTTCTTTGTGTATTTTCTAAATGGTGGCCTTTTTAAATTTGTAAACTCAAATATTTCACACTCGGTATATTTTATCAATATTTTAAAGGAGACAAAAATGACTAAGTAAACGATCTAACCAATGACACCAAGTTCATATTATAAGGATTTGACAAAAATAACGGAGTTATTAATATTTTTCTGTATTAAACATTGATTTAGGATTTTAATTTATGAAAACTAAGGTTACTTTAATATAAAAATTGCAAAAAGCTACGGACGGACAGGTATTTTTTGGCCGGTATTGCAGCAGGGAGGGCGCAACTGTTTTGTGTGCCTAGGGGCGCCGTTTGGCTAAATGCGGCCCTGAGAATATCAAAGAAATAATAATAACAAAATAAATGTGCTTTTTACCCCTCATGCTTATTACCCCAGTCTACTTACCGCCTAAGTTATCTGGGTGATGTGTAACTTAGGGTGAATACTGCCCAAGTAACAGAATACCATAGGCTTAATTGGTTTTGAGATAATAGCGCTCAGGAACTAAGTTACCTATTGTCGGGAGATGACTTGTTGGCCACTGAGGGGGTTGGGGGGCGAGGGGAAATTTACATCCGAAACCCACCGGTCATGTGGTTAAGTAAGGAATAAAAACAAACTTAGATTGTACTATTCTACAAAAAAATTTTACTAAAAAAAGTAAACAATTATCTTTGTTGACAAACCAGCCAGCCTAATTCAATGTAGAGAAAGACAGCTGACTGCAAAATAAAAGAAAACATCATAGGGATGCTGTATGTTTTTGGTTTTGTTGATAACTTAACATATGGTGGAATTAAAATAACCAAAAACAAAAAGCAAATTGTTTTGGCTAATGGCGTGCTTCAGCTTCCCCCTCACCCCGCAACCCCCTCACTGGCCAACAAGTCATCTCCCGACAGTAGTGGAATTACCACCTATCTGAATGAAAACTATAAAAACTAAGGATCAATACCGCCCAAATATTATATATATATATATATATATATATATATATATATATATATATATATATATACATATATATAGAGGACTTGCTTACTTGTTAATATGTCAAGAAATTAGCAATAAAACATTCAATTTGCCTTTGTGAATATATATTTTTAGCCTACAGTATATTAAAGTAACCAAAATAGTTTTTCTTCTTTCATGTTTATAAAGATTGTAATACAGTAATATGTTGATAGACTGTACTTATTTGTTTCTTCACCAAACAGTCTAACTAGTAACTTTGTTTGATTAATTTCTCATTACACAAATAATTTAGAAAATGACTAAACTTATAGCCTATACGGTACAATATAAGAATAGACTTCTCACCATATTTTGTTTCCATCGCAGCCCACTCTCACTACATTTTGGATGACTGAGGTTTGGTCTTTACTAGACAAAATACTAATACAGTACACTCTCGTTCATCGGACTCGGCGACATCCGAACTCCGCTTCATCGGAACTGAAAATCTGGATATTATTAATTTTTTTTTCTTACGAAATAAATAATTTTTCCGTTTTAGCGCCTTCAATTTCCATTCGTTCTATCCGCACAACAGTGAAGTATCACATTTTGCATCTAAAGTCATCAGGCGTTTTCCGTAATCTGTACCCATCGATGTGATTTACGAGGCCGTGGAGTCGCACAAAAATAGAAGAGGAAGGGGACAGGAAGTGAACATCAGTGTCGACCGCTTCCCAAACTGTCATTCAGTCTGTCTCGCGTTGCGACTGCACCTGTGTTACGTGGAAGTCAGTTGACTGCTGGAATATGAATATGGAATATGAGAATAAAGATTTTGGATCTTTATTTCCTGCGTTGTTTTTATTCCTATAGGTTCATTGTTACCATTTTCAAAGTTTGAGAGCCTTATTTTCATACAATCTCTTGTGTTATCTTAAAAACAAGAGTGAATACAATCACGATAGGTCACCGTACGGGCGAAAATGATGACTCACGACGGACTCCGCTTTATCGGAATTTTTTGACATCCGAACCGGCCGTCCGCCACATTAGTTCCGATGAACGAGAGTGTACTGTAGTTCATATTGAGTTATTTTCTGGATCACGTAGACGAATAATAAAGGTTAAATACCTGCTGTCTGCCATGTGATCCTAGTAATCCTATGATGGACTACGTGTCTCTACGTCCTAGGCCGTCATCCTCAGGTCTGCACAAAAACTTAAAAATCTTGACTACATCACTTGATGGTTGCGTCAAAGTTTAAAAAGCACGCACATAAAATACAGAAACATATAATTACGAATAAAAAATATAAAAACTTAGAAAAGTTGACGGCGACCTAAGGCGGTGTCCTAGCTGGGCGGCAAAATTCGGACGGCGTTGCGTGCGTGCGAATTTGCCGGCCGGTTTGAAATTACAAACGCACTGAGAGGCATGGGAGTGTCCTAGCTGGCCGTGCGTTGCGTTGCCGCCGGTGCGATGACGCTGGTCGTTGCGGCGAAAAGACAAGCATGTTTGTGTTTGGACGTTTATTTATTTTCCATTTATTCATATTTTTCTGATGTAATGTATGTAATTTCTTTTTTGGAATAAATATATTGTATCTTGTATCTTGTATGTACGTCCGTGCGGCAACTGCGTTACTGCGTCTAGTGCGTCAGTGCGTGTTTGGCTGTCACGGGAGACGGGTCTGATAGGCAAAATTATAGCCATCATGTACTGAAATTTTAAGACTTTTTTAATCTTTGGTATTTTTATCTACATATAACGGTTAGGGAGCTAGAGGCAATTAAAGTTCATTTTGGTTTAGTTTTAGTAAGAATAACATGGGACGAACATTATCTGCCATATCTCCGAAACCATTCAGTAAAATAAAAAATACTTAAGAATAAAAATGTCTTAGAATTATGTTTCGAGAATATTTTACTCATAAAAATTATCATTTACGCATAAATTAACTTCTTTCCAATATAGGGGGAAAAATTTAAAATGTCAAAAATTAATGTTAGGCCTATTATAAAAAAATGTTCTTAAACATCAATGTGCTTGTGAACTTAGTTACTTATTGCGACTTACGGTAGCAGTAAATAATTAATTATTTATATTCAAATACAACTTTTTAGTGCAGATTTTGAAGGTCTACTTACCTCAACGTCAAGAATGAGCCTTTCCTCAATAGAAATATGCCGCATAATATTTAGTAACCTAAAGGAATTCCTTCTCCTTCAAATCACTCACAACAAAGTCAAAAGTGTCAATTAATTGACATCCTAGTATAATTTTTAAACAACTCAGGAAGCTCCCTTAACTTATGATAAAGATGGTGAAAATCACCTAATTCCTCTCTTTCTCTAAAAATATCATTAATTGGAGATCTAGTATCTCTAGCTTTTAGCTTCAAATAAGCGTAACTGTCAAGTAAATAAAGTTTTCGCTAACTTGCGGACTGCATGTTTTCAATCACCCATTACTACGCAGCTAATGAGGGCTCTCGACTGCCACCGCCGCACGATCGCATTGCCGCAGACGCAGTCCCACTGCGGACACCCTTTTGGTCGGTCGTCCGTGCGTCAAACGCATTTTCGCCGCTCAGCTAGGACGCCGCCTAACTCAATAGGTAGTTTAAAGCCAAATATGAATGAGAGATGAGTAGGATGATTGTGGCGCGATCTTGTAGTCTTGTTACTGTCTAAGGCAGACATTCTCTTTAGACAGGACTGTTAATTCATAGCCCAACAGCCAATGGTATCTAGGGACCTACAGTTTTAGTGGGATCCAAACTACAATTTTGACCTCACATATACGATGTCACCTTATGTCGGATGAATACGACTTGTCTTTCCTCCACACATTCGAAATTGCCTTGTATTGTCGTCCCCTCTCGACTTCCGATCCCAAACGAACATGAACACATTATTTTTATACCTATCAATCAAAAGATTATCAAGCGTGCCATATCGTAGGATGCCTGATTAGAGGGAGTTTACTGTAGTCTCTTCCTCAATAATTTCAGATTACAATTTTTAATTTAAGTATACATATATATATATATATATATATATATATATGTATACTTAATATATAATATATAAGTATACAAAGTCGTTTGGCAAGTTTACAATCAAGTATATATATATATAGTACCAGGTTAACCGAGCCTTGCTCGTTGGTTTTTATTCACTTTTGTTGTAGTGTCAAGGTAAAAAGCAATAAAATTTCCACCAACAACCAACTATACCTCTTCACAGTTAATAGCTGTTTCAAAAAGTCTGCTTAACATTAATGTTCCTTTCTTTTTGTTTACATTTCGTTGTTATTTCGTTACCAAAATAGCAACCCATAAGACTAATGTTAAAAATTACAATTTTAAAACTTAATTTTAGACCAAATTCGATTTTTCCTGGGGTTGAGGCTGTTTCTAAACTTATTTTTGGGCCAAAACACTCTTTAATGCAAACTTTAAGCAAAATCTAACAGCTAGATTTCGAGATCGTGGAACACACATCCCTTCAGATATTCCTCGTATTATAGTATAGGATATGTGTGTGTGTGTGTGTGTGTGTGTGTGTGTGTGTGTTTTAGGGAAGATTGGTAATAAAAACTAGAGAATATTATAGAATTGCGGCGAGTGAGCGTAGCAAACGAGCCAAACCTGACGGGCAGTGAGCGCAGCGAACAAGCTGAACCTGAAGGCGAGTGAGCGTAACGAACGAGCTCACTTGAAGGGCTAAAAACTTCTCAAGTTGGCATTACAAAGCATGCCGGGAAAGCTAGTGTTTCATAGATAGCCTGCTTACAATGTGTTTGTAAGCACATTTTGTAAGCAATTTTGTGCCTGCTTAATTCATGTTATATTTATTTTCTGTTGAATTCAGTACTATATCTAATAAACATAATTTGTATTGATTTAGTTGAAAATTAGTGTGGTAATTAAGTCAATGTTTATTTTCAGATTAATCACTCATCCAAATAATGATGGATTGTTCCAACTCAAGTAGCAATGATGATCCTCAGTTGATTACTGAAACTCTTAACTTTGATGAAACAACTTGTAAGTTTAAACTCTTTTTTACCACTAATAATTTTTTAGTATTTAATATTTCAACCGTGTTTGTATTAGCACAGCATGACCGGCGGGTTCCAGATGGTCAGTGAACTACACATCTGACTACAATGTGGTCCACGAAAATAGTCCGAGAGAGTTGATTCGTTGTTGCAAAATCTATCCTGAAAAACATTATGCTTCTATATTACACATGGCAAACATTATCACAGATGACAAAATTGCATGGCGTGAGCGGGTGAAGGGGTCACAGCTGTTAAAATTTCCATCGGACTATTTTTGTAAACCATACAGTGATAAGCAAAGTTTTTCAAAATTTTAGCTAGAATCCTGACTTTTTGGGTGGCTTGTCTAATGAAGTGTTACATGACAGCAAAATATGATATTTTCAGAATGGCTTTAAAGACCTGACCGGCCTCAGAATACCATGCCACCACAAATGAGTTAAACCAGAATGATTAGGTAGATCCTGAGAAGTGATTTCATTTCATTTTCATTTCATTTATTCAGTCACAGAGTACACCATATACAAAGGTAATACCTTAATGGTAGGTGACAAGTCAGTTGCTTAAATCTAACAATCATTGCTGACAAGACAACTTATTCTGATAAACAAGGAAGTTTAAACTATTAGAGTTGTTGTTTTAAGTATATTTCCCATGTCAGCACTGAGAAACTCATCAACACTGTAAAACATATTGTTAGCTAGGTATTTAGTGAGGGTTCTTTTAAACTTTACTTCAGAGAAATCTTTTACTTCAGAAGGAAGTTTATTATAAAGACGAATACCCTGGTATGACGGAGATCTCTCTAAGGCAGATGACTTATGGAGTGGATATTGAAGTTGGTTGTTTCTTGTTGGGTAGTTGTGGTGAGATTTGACTGAAATGAATTTATGCAGATTATTTTTCACAAACAGGAGAGTATATAGGATGTATATGCAAGGCAATGGTAAGATATTCGATTTTCTAAACAGGGGTCTGCTTGGGGTAATATGGTTTACGTGCATCATTGTGCGTATTATACTTTTTTGGATCTTGAAAACAGAATCACTGGACTGTGAGTTGCCCCAAAAAATTATACCATAGGTTAAGTGTGAGAAGATGTATGCATAATAAACCATCTTTAGAGTTGCAAAATCTACAGTTCTAGAAAGAGTGCGGAGAGTAAAGTGGCCTTTATTTAAAACTTTTATGAGGTGAGCTGTGTGGAGGTTCCATTTTAATGTAGAATCCAACTGTAGACCAAGAAATTTGCCATTTTGAGATGTCTTAACTACATTGTTCAAATAAGAATCATTTGAATGTTTTGTGTTGGAGTAATTGGAATGAAAATTTATAGCAAATGTTTTACTGTTATTAAGAAGAAGGCCATTACATTTGAACCATAAATTCATTACTTGAAGATCAGCAGTCAGTTGTTGTGTTAGCTCTAAATGGCTCTTATGAGTGATAATGCATGATGTGTCATCAGCATATGTTAGAAGCTTAAGATGATTTACTGCAAAAGGAAGATCATTGGCAAATACCAAGTATAGAAAGGGGCCTAAAATTGAACCCTGGGGGACTCCATCAGTGACCAGGGTATAAGTGGTGTGTGCACTGTTATTAATTTTAACAGACTGCATACTGACTGCATAGTGATCTGTGGATAGTTGTTTAAATACCAGGCAATTCATCCACACATTAACTAATCTCAAATCAGTATATTCTTTGTTTAATGTTTATTGTTGGTGATGGTGAGTTTATGTTATTTTTAGCAAATTATTGAAGATATGTTCCATCCCTGATTAGTAAAAACAAATTCACAATGTTTCGGGATCCGGAATGTAATCCTGTCTTCAGGTGGAAGTAATTCCTAGAATATAACAAAGTTAATGAAAAAACACCAGGTTAACACGTTGAGTGCGGTTTATGATTAATATTGCTTACGCCAGTGGCTGAAATATAATAATTAATTATTCACCAAGTATACTATATGAATGCATCCAAAATGTCATCATAAGATCGCCAGGCCTCCATTTTGGCCATTATTTGTGACGTCACTTCCGGTACATCAATTGATGTAGTCCACCGGTGGCGCCGGTCGCGTGAGTCACCGCAAGGCATTTTTGAGTGGCTAAAATAAAATAACTGATTATACACCTAGTAAATGAGAGGAATGCATAAAAATATTATCTGAGGATCGCCAGGACTCCAATTTTGTCATTATTGATGACATCACTTTCGGTACATCTATTGATGTAGTCCGCCGGTGGCGCCGGTCGCGTAAGTCACCGCGAGGATAACGTAGTCTTTTTACTGCCACAACTGTTTCTAACGATCCACAAACTTGTTTTTTTGACACAAGTACTAAAAATGATATAATAGAAAAATAAATAAAAAATAAAAACAACTATACACACCAGACAAAAGTATGAAGTTTCCACGGTACCGTCCTGAACAGAAACCCAAGAACGGAAAATTACACGCGCCAAAATGGACCTGTGTACTGGCACAACAGACGGCAAAGGGATAAAACGATCCCGGACAATGGCTGAGCTCATACTGAACTAATAAAGTGGGAGTGGCGCGACTACATCAATAGCTGTAGGCCGCTAGGAGGGCTCACGCCGCACTACATCAATAGCTGTAGTCCGCACTCAACGTGTTAACCTGGAGAAGTCCATAGCCAAACCTGAAGTAAAAAAAGGCTGTCACAAAAATTAAATCAAACAAGAATAAATGCACAAAGCTTATACAGAAAACTGTGAACGCAATAAAAACAAAGAACAAAAAATGAAAATACACTGCACCAATCAGAAGACAGCACACTGGGGCCAACCACACACCAGCAATGCCAAGCACATAATGGCGTTTGGTGTTTGTTTATTTTATATATATATTTTTTAAAATTTATTAGCCTGTAGTTTGTTTTTATTTTAATCAGTGATGGAAAGTGTCCGAAATAATTTACTAAACAATAAAATATTATATTACTGAAAAACAAACTAGTCAACAGATTATTTGTGAATTTTGGAATCGCACCCGTCATCTTAAACTTGTTTGAAAGTTTCAGTACTGCCAGTGATTGTAGATGGCCAGACAATCAGTCTTGCTGACCTCACGTCCGATGCCCTCGAGACAGAAACTCTGCTGTCAGTGAACTTCGGGTCAACAATAATAACACTTAATGATGGCACCCACGCGATTGTCCCAGACATGATGCAATCAGCTTCTGGTAAGTCAACTCACATACGATACTCAATGATTGGCTTCTGTATATTCCAACAAGTTGTGTATTTAGAAAAATTATATCAATTTATTAAATTCTCTCTTAGGTGTAAGTTAAGAGTTGGGTTAATGTTAGTTTTTGCAGAATTTTTGTTGGCTTGTGAATAGGTTCCCTGCATAGAAATGGATGCTGGGTAGGGCCTTAACTAATTGAGGAGCCAGGATTTCCAGATCAAACTTTTTTGATTGAGTACATTTTTCTCAATAAATAAAGAAGGAATTTTTTATTGTGTCATTTTATTAGATTTCCTCAAGAGAGGCCAACATTATTATGGTAGTATTCACAACTAGACCTATGCCCGGGACCATAATACTTTTGGATTTCAGGTCAGACACCAAAACTTTCAGAAGCAATTGTTACATTTTTATTTCTACAGTACACAGGTTTTAGTAGGCTATACAAATTCAGTACTATAGTGTAAGTTTTCATACATAAGTATCAAAGTCATGTCTGCAGGTGTGGTTCCAGAAGAAGATTGTATAGTAGCAGATGCATCACTAGTCGACCCTAAGCCAGAGGAGGGGAAGGAAGAACTAGAAACCAAAAAGGAGGATGAGGTGGAAGACACTAAGGTGGACGTGGAGAAAGTAGAAGAGAAGGTTGAAGAGAAAGTAGAAGAGAATGTAGATAAAGAGGAAGAGGTATTTATGGGTGCTTATACTTTACAAAAACTGCAGTCTTTATGCTAAATATAAATTTTTTCTGATTTGGCTCAGTTTTAAAATCAATTTCTATGAAACTAATAGTTATGATAAAATCTATGATGAAACTAATAGTTATGATAAAAACAAGTTGTTAAAAACAAGTAGTTAAGTTGTTAAAACAAAACTTATAGAATGTCTACTCTTTTATCCTCATTGGGCTGTATGTACAGGAGTTAAAAGTTGACATTACTACATTGAGCCCCATATACTTTAGGATCTGTTTTGTTTAAGTTGTTCAGATGAACCAATCATTCACGTGAGAGTAATTTTATAAGAAAAAGGAAGGATATTTTCTTCAATGTCCTGACCCAAATTTTGTTTGTGTGGCGCAAGGTGTTGGAGGAAGCAGTGGACATTCCCGTTTTGGTGACGGATGATTCGTCGGCAGGGCTGTTGGAGGCACATGTACTGCAGTTAGATGGCGGCACGCTCGCTTACATCCACTCCCAACCTCAAGGCAAGCTGATTTACTGATAAATGTACCTTTAGTTCCAAAAACATATTTAGGTTGGAGTAAATGCTGAACTAAACTATATCCTGTCACCTAAAATAATTATTGTTCCAAGGTTAATTATATTTAAGAATAGCTAACGAACAAAAAAATATTGAAATTAATTAAATGTTGAGAGGGTTGGCAGAGCTACAAATACTTTGTTTGGTAGCTTTGGAGTCGTGTGGTGATCCTCGACGGTGACACTCCATGGTCGAGGGCTTAGTAAGCAGTGTGGGCGTCATCACGTCGCTAAAAGTAGCTTCTGTCATCTTGATGGCAGCGGTTGGATTGGAAGTCACAAGGACTGACTCGATAATGTTCCACAAATGACTGAATGTATTGATACATTAAGTAAACAAACTAATTTAAGGTTAACAACAACGAGAAGAAACATTCTTAATCAATTGTCTATTGTAAATTATAAAAAGTCGGCGCAGTCAACACGTTGCATCATCGGCCGCAACTGGAGTCGGAGTGACCAGCAGGAGTGGAGGGGGTATATTTATGATGTCAATGGTGATTAGTAGCTCATTAATTACTAGCATTAGTAGCTCATTAATTTTAATAAAAAATTGGTGAAATACCAAACAGATCAGCCGATTCATCATAGGAATTCACCATAAAATTCGAGATAGGGTTTCCTGATTGGATTTTGTTTGTGTTTGTTTAGTCAATCTTTTCATCTTTTCTTGACTTTGGTCCATGTACAGTAGAGTCTCGCTTATCCAACATAAACCATGCGTGCCAAGGTCGGATAACATAAAAAATAATACAAAAAAGTTAAATGTTAAAATATTTTTTTTTAATCTTTAGAATACCTGATGTTAACGATTTATGTTTAGTGGAATTGGAACATTGAAATTCAGTACTATAGTAAATTCAGTAGGCCTACTATGTTTGTTGGAGAATCAAATTACACTGAAAACCGCATAAACCAAAGATTGGATAATCAAAACTCCACTGTTATATTTTTTACTACCATGGGACATTTTAGCAGCATATACAATTAAACGTAGATTTTTGAGACTTTTGGTTAACACGTTCGCTACCGATCATCAATTATAGTTGATGCGAGATTGCCAGATTGACGGCAGGCGGTGCGTTTGAAATTTCCAATGGCTGGCAAATTTGCACGTACGCAATGCCGTCCGAAATTCGTCGCCGCGACCCTGTGAACCTGATGTCCTCCTGGGACTAAGCTTATTGAATCAAACTTAACCACAGACCAATAGAAACTAAAAATTGCAAAATTTACAAAAAAACATATACCAAGTGGACACCACGACTCCAACATATTTACTAGGTATCCCTGTAGACCAACGCCCAACAATCTAGTCGATAAAAAAAACTGTTCCCTATGAAAAGCTATAATAAAGATGATGTTTGCGTCAACCATAGTTGACTTTGGTCCACTGGATTCATCCCATGCATCAACTATGGTTGACGGCGGTCTGTGGCGAAAACTTGTGTGTCAACTAATGTTGACGCTAGTCTGTGTCTAAGGTTCTTTATTTACATGTCGGTGTAAGTGATTGTTTGTATTGCAGAAGGATGCCAGGCAGTGGAGCTGGAAGACGGGACCGTGGCGTACATCACACTAACACAACAGACGCAGGACCTGCAGGTCGTGGAGCCGGAGCCGCCTCCCAAGAAGCAGAAGAGCTTCATGTGTCCCCAGGAGGGCTGCGGCCGCCTCTACACCTCCTCACACCATCTCAAGGTCACTCATAATCTACTGCTAGGTGCAAAGAAAAAGAGTGCTCTCTATCATAGATTGTATTTTTTACTACTTGAGTTTGAGCTATGCCCTTTATTAATTTACAATTTATAGGACTACCTTCACAAAAATATCACAGCGCCTAACCACTTGTACCTAAGACTGGTACCTAACCTTAATAATATTTTAAATTGGTACTGATGTAGCCTACTTGTTACTTGAAATAGAACAATTTAATTTAGATTTTCACATGTCATTGCTAAACATGCTACAAAAAATGTTTAGCTATAAATTTCTTCAACCAATCTAATATTGTGATTGGTCATCACCCAAAAACAGCTGCAAGTCAACAGATATTTTTTTAAATGCTCAACCCTATCGTAATGTTATTCTACATTCGCCACATAAGTTGACAAACGGCCAAAAATGGCTGGGATATGCGAGGGGGGGAGAGGGGATACTTTTTCTAAAACATCAGCTTTCATAATATGTTTATACTCATGGAATAGCTGATTATAAAACAATTTAAACTGAATGGTAGTGCAAATTCATTCTACTTCATTCAAATTACTTACCAATAAGACAATCTCAGGACCATTGTTTAATAGTACCATTTTTTTGTTATTCAGGATAAAAAAGTATGTTATGCTATAAAATTATCAATACAAAAAGGTGATTGATTGTTTTTGTAAAATTTTAATTTTACATTCCTTCTTTTAAATTTCTTTCTTTTATTTTTTTCAAATTTCAATGATGAATAGCAATTTTATTTTAAGCCATTCTCTTCAATTTTTGGTAGAAACAAGGTACAGAGCCCTATATGTTCAAGCCTCCCAACAACACAAAAAACCCTTAGCTTATTAAATAAATATAGATATTGCGTTATACCGTGAGCAGTTATATTATCAGAAATCATTAATTTATTTGCTACTAACATACTTACAAATATGTATTAGCAATTGTCAGGTACAATATAATAGCAGTGTCTGCACCATGATTTTGAGCTACATTCATTTGGCTACCAAGAATCAAATTTGGCTTGATGTACGGTAAGCAATTATTTCACAAACTTAACAAACAATAATAATTTAATATTAAAACAAAACAGTTCATAAAAATCTTTAAAGAGTGAAAAAAGAGAAATTTAATTCGGTGATATAAATTATTTAACCAAGTAAAAGACAATAAAAGTTCAACATTAAAATTACATACAACAATTTATACTATCTTACATGAGTAAAAAAAAGAGAAATTTACATCATCTGTATGTCCTTTGGTCTGAAAAATGAATTTTGAAAGGTTTTTTGTTTCAAAAGTATTTAACTGCTAGTATTTTTATAAGGATGGTAATTCAATTCGAAAACTTGTCTTATTGGAATATTTCATAAATTTGAAATGAGTATCTCAACTTTGCAATAAATAAAATTGTATTAAGGTGAGGCATTTTGCATTCAGGCAATGGTCTGAGGATGCATTCCTTGAATGTTAAAGAAGAATAAAATTTTATTTATTAGAAAATTGAGTTATTGGTATCCATTTAAATTTAATCATGATGAGCTTTATACTTTAATAAGTGTGTACATAGATTTGGATTCAAGTTCTATTTCTTTTACTATAACATGATCAAAGCTTGCTTATTATAGATTCAAATAAAAAATTTCAAGATGTGGTAGGCTAAAGCCGTATTACTTGAATGACATTTTTGCGGTCTTCTATAATTGGTGAATAAGTTTTTGCAATTTTATAATTAAAAAATATAGTTTAAATTATTATTTTTTTAGTGCACAATTTATTGAAATTTCACTACAAAAGCAAATTTGACAAGGCAGATTTTCTAGATTGTTGTAAAAAAAATATACAACATTATTTTAAAGGTTACATCATATTTCACACAGCTGGCATTTGTATTATAAAAAATATAGAAAATGTAAATTGTATGAGACAGGTGCACGAGAGGACGCACACCGGGAGTCGGCCATACTTGTGTGTCATCGAAGGCTGCAACAAAGCGTTCTCGACGGACTACAGCCGCAAGGCACATGTCCGCACTCACACCGGCGAGAAACCGTACAAGTGTCCCGAGAACTTCTGCACCAAGAGCTTCAAGACATCCGGCGACCTGCAGAAACATATCCGCACTCACACTGGTACGCCTACTTGCGACTTGCTGGATATGTACTGGCTGTTTCGTACAGTACTAGCATTTTACAGTGGTTTTCTATGTGATGTTCACTTTGTTTTCTATGTGAATGTTGGGAATTCACTTTCCCAATTACTTCGTTTTCATCATACATAATGTTCAAAGAAAAAAAAGACTAAGTTTTTTTTATATTTATTTTAAGACAAAACGGTTGTTGTAAACTTTTTCAGATTCAGATTCAGATTCAGATCGTTTATTCCAATAAATTTACATTGACATTTATACATAAAATCAATTAATGGAAATATATTCCTCGCAAGACTATAGGTCTGTGTGTGAGGAAGAGTCCTGGATGTATAATCGCTGGTCACTTAATTGAAATTGGAATACTTATTTGATAACATAAGACAGCTTAATATTTAATTTTATTTTAGGTTTAGTTTCACCAGAGTATCAGAAGTCACGGGAAAATCCATAATATATCAAATTCAAATCTAACGATACTGAGATTTGATTAATGCCTCAGCCGCATCATCACTGAGGCCGAGCAGCCAACGACCCAACCCCCTCTTGAAAACCGCGACACTGTCACACTGTTGGCTGTTTCTTATTTCTGGAGGAAGGTTGCATTGAACTATATGTGCTATGTAAAACGCATTAGCTTGTTCTGATCTATTGTGAAGTTTTGAAATCAAAAAGCCGCGGGCGGTGTTACTTCTAGTTGGATAGGGATTTTGGGATTCCATAAATATACTTTGTTTGTTTTCTAAGGAAAATATAATTAAACTCCTGAGATATAATTTACGAATTGTTAGAACTGGGAAATCAATGTAAAGTAAGCTAGACGGGTATCTGGAGTTTTTATTCAGGATTATTTTAATAATCGATCTTTGGGTGACGGAAAGAGGCGCAAGAACAGAGGCTGGGACCCCGCCCCACGCCAGGATCCCGTATTGCAGCAACGACTGCACATAGGCAAAGTAAACACACCTGCAGTGATCGACACTCAGCACCTGCCTTAGCTGACTAAAAGCATAGGTCATTTTTCTCAATCTTTGTTTCAAGTGTTGAATATGTGGCACCCAGCTAAGCTTATAATCTATTAAGACACCTAAATACTTATACTGGGTGACACGCTCAACTACGCCACAGCCACAGGCAGCCGAGTGCAGATCACCACAGGAATGGATTCTAAGCGTCCTCTGACCTGGATCACTGTTGTTTTTAAAATAAATAGGTAAGCACTTGGTTTTATTTAATAGTGTTTTTTATTTATATTTAAGGATAAAACATTGTGGTCGAACCAGTTTTTCAATTTGATAAGGTCAGAGGACGCTCCCTGATATACCTCATCCCAAGTGCAGCCGTAGGAGACCAGAGCCGTATCATCAGCAAAAAGAAATAAATTTCCCACAGTGTGCAATTTAGAAATGTTATTAATATACACTAAAAACGATAAAGGGCCTAATGTACTTCCTTGGATTACACCATAATCAATACTAGACTCATCACTCTTAATTCCATTAATCATCACAAACTGTTTTCGATTCTCAAAATAACTAATAAACCATTTTAAAGAGGTATTTTTAACTCCAATTAATTCTAATTTACTGATAAGTAATTGTCTGTCAATTGAATCGAAAGCCTTGGCTAGATCTAAAAACGTTACCATGACTTTTTTGCCATCGCCAACAGCCTTTGAAATAGATTTAGTCAAGTCGAAAAGAGGATTGGAAGTATTTATGCCTTTCCTAAAACCATACTGACAATCAGCTATAATACCTTCATTTTCTAAATAAAGTGACAATTGAGCTTTCACACATTTTTCCAAGATTTTATCTAATATTGTTAGCAAAGAAATAGGTCTAAAGTTATCCATAGCCGATTTGAGTCCAGATTTATAAATGGGAACTATTTTGGCAATTTTAAAAACATCTGGAAACTCTCCAGAACGTATGCTCAAATTTATTAAATGCCTGATTGGTCGGTGAAGAGATGGATTTTCTTTAATGATTTTAGCTGGCACTCCATCCCACCCCGGGGCCGAACCACCCCTTATACTGTTAATTACGGTGATGAGCTGCTGCTCAGACACCGGCCGCATCTCAAACACAGAACCCCTTGCGTGCTCGGAATCCTCAACCTCAGCAGGCTCTCGTACATTGATATTTTCCGCAAGCTTAGAACCAACAGATGAAAAAAAATTGTTAAAGTTGTCACAAATACGTTTAACTGGAGAGGGTGTGACAGTGCCGCCGCCCTCGTTGTAGGCCTCGACCGGGAATGGCTCCCTGCCGCACTTGCGACCAGATACCTCATTTATCACTCCCCAAAATTTTCTAACATCTCCTGCAGCTTCATTTATTTTTCTTTTATAATAGTTAAATTTTGCCCGTTTGATCAGAGAATGTAACAAATTTCTATATCTAACAAATCCATCCCGTGGACGTTGATTGAACGGTTCCCGTTTAGATTGCTTGAAAAGCATATCGCGTTTCCTTATTGATGCAATAAGTCCGGCTGATATCCATGGCTTTAATTTCCTATTCTTAGAATTTACCTCCACTTGGACAGAAGAGTTCACAACTGCATTATTAAGTACTTCGGTTATTTTGGCTGCACATAAATTCACATCATTGCTATTTAAAATTTCGTCCCAATTTTCTTTTAAAAGATCAGTTGTAATTTTATCCCACTTAATTTTTCTAAAAAAACATTCCTTTACCGTACTTTGTTTGTTACCCTCATTTTTAAGTAACTGTAATATGATAGAAAAGTGATCCGTTACACACGACTCTACAACCAGAGCATTAATTTCGGTTTTGTGCTTTAACTTAACAAAATAGTGGTCAACACAAGTTTGGCTTTCCGGTCGTGTGACTTTATTAATGCACGGAAATAACCCAACTTCACTTAGGACATCCAAATATCTCTCCTCGAGAGAGTGTTGAGAAACGTTTAAAATATTGCAGTTGATGTCACCCGCCAAGATACGGGTTCCATTAATTACTGGCCCAGTTAAATAGTAATCAGAAATACCGTCAATAAATGTTGCAAGATTAGAGTTGGGACTGCGATACACCGCAAGTATCTCACACGGATGACCACCCCAGACAAAGGTCAGAGACAGGGCCGTGGCTACCCCGCCCAGAGTCAGCTGTCTGCATGACACGGATAAGGCTTTGTCCAGGTAAACAACGATACCATCGTTTTGATTGAGGCTGTTATAAGTCCTGAACAAATTGTAACCATCTAAGTTTGCAAGATCGCTATCGTCATTCAGCCATGATTCTGTTAAAATAATACAATTAAACTTCTCAACTAAACTTTGAAGCAAAACTTTATATTCGTCAATATTTTTGTTGTAACTTCTAATATTCTGGTGAATTACATTAAACCTATTACAATTTATATTTTGATTTAAATAATCACTGATTTTAGTTATGTCATCACAAACCAAACAATTATAAACTGACTCACTGTTATCATGGTCTGTTTGAAAAAACATGTAATATATTTTGATATGTACGCTGTTCCGCCGTCCCTCCTTCGTAACTTATGTTATTAAAAATGTCATTGAAAAAAAAAAACAAAAAACAAAAAAAATAGCATAATTGTTGGTATTGAGCATTACGGATTAAAAGATAACATAGTAAATTACCCTTAAATAATGTAGAAATTCGAACTTATATAAAATAGTAATTTATAACAATTTAACTAACTAAGTCACCTCCAATAATATTTAGAGAAAAATAAAAAACAATAATTGTCGTTATTTTGTAATTAAATGAAAACACAACTTTATTTTAGGAAAAACAGTTCTTCTTTTTATTCTTTATAACAACTACAGGAAATAAAATTGAAACTGCCAACACAGAAACAAAATTAATTCTACTCATAATATAGGCCTACTATTTTACTCGTAATATAATATTCCATACGTAATATTAGCCTGATTTGCCACATTGTATCGAAAGAAAATTGATCAAGAAAACAAACTTAGTAAGGAACATAATTAAAGTTGACAAATTTCCTGACCTCCACAAATAGCTTTGTGACAATACATTTAGAATATTATGAATTAGTATTTTAAAATATAAACATCCTTACGTTATCTGCTTGAAAGCAAGAGATAACGCTGGTTATCTATCTACTTATCTTAGTCCGCGTGGCATCAATACAATTTATTGTTATAACTTATTATGTAGGCCTATTCACTGTTTTACAAGGAGGCGAATTATTTTCTAAATTGAAAAGAATGCACGAGAAATAAAAGTGAACCTTTTTGATTTAATCAATTAATCCCGTTCAATCAATACACTCAAATTTTACGTTCTGAATGCATTAAATTAATAAATCCAATAAGAAACATTTTAAAATTTAAGCACTTTTAAATTCGGTGAATGAGTGGCCAATCGATAAAGGGAAAAACAAACAAAAAACTTACATCACTAAAAGCAGACATAGACAGTTCAACATTTTAGACCCGCTGCTCACGCGGTGCTGGCTGCGGCTTCCCCGGCGGCGGTGGTGGAGGCTGCGGCCGGGGCGTTCCTTTGTACTGCATCCCTGGATGTAGGCGTCGGCGGCCCGTCAGTCGTCACTGGCAATGAGGATGAGTGACGGACAGTTCCAGCAATGCGCTCAAGAGCTTCAATTTCATAAATTCGGGCCGTTTTTGCTGTTTGGGTTTTCTTGACCAACACAGCGCCGTCTTTCACCCAGACGAACGCTAGCTTCTGCTCCTTAACTAATTCACGCCCTCTATTGAAAATACTTCTTGTATGCGCAGTCATATGCTCGTTGAAGTATATGCAAGTATTAGGTAGGCTGGGATGTACTTCTTTTGCGAAAAACTGTCCCTTCTGCCTTATAGTGGATATCCAGTTCTGTTTAATTAAGCGAGACACAAAATTGACAACAATGACGGGGGTACGGCCGCCTGCGCCGGCTGCAGGGAGGCGGTGGGCCGCGGACACGTCGTACATGTTGAAGTTAATACCCAGGGTTTTAGCGATGTCGGACAGGATTTTAAAAACATCTTCATTCTTAGATGTAGGAAATCCGTTAATGATTAAATTATTTTTCCTACTATGTTGTTGTAGGCCATTTACCTCCTTCCTTAAAAACTGAATTTCCTCTACCAAGTTACTATATTTTTTTTCCAAGGTGCTTACTTTCAATGAAAATTCTCTATTTTCCTCTTTATTTAACATAAGATCTGCTTTAACCCCTTCTAACTCTTCTGTAACTTTTGAGATTTCGGTCCTCACTAATTCTAATTTTGAGTTCGTTTCTTCCCACTTGTCGTTAATTTCTTTTCTAAAGGAAGAAAAGTTTTCGCTGCTTTCCCTCCTAAACGCCGTTATTGCATCTAATATGGCAGATTGACTTACTTCACGATCGGGTCCAGCTTTACTGCCATTCGATGAGTTTTCAGAGGCACATCCGCCGCACTTCCAGGAAGTACGAGTTCCCATTTTATTTGTAGCATCATTTGCACTTCTAGAGCACTTAGCGTGAAATCCTTGATTGCAGTCCGTACATTTAATAGACTCCTTGTTCTGTCCGATATCTAAACCACATTTTCCACATTTATCAGCCATTATTAAAAACAAATTTTTTGAACGAAAAAACAAAAGTTTATATTTAATATAAAACTTATTCTTCGAACCGCTAACACAGACCGCAGGAACAAACGTGACCCGGACGGTGAACAGCACACAATCACTGCACTACAGACGGAGCGCTGATAAGCGATGTGACCCCATCGAACGACGGACCAAGACATGGTCCGTATAAACCCGTTCATAAATATTTCATTATATATGTTTATTTATATATGTCATTATATGTATATTTATATATGTCATTGGTCCGTTCCAAGTCTGGAAACTTGGTTGCAACTTACAATTAAACCAAAGTAGGTATTCAAAAATAGCTATTTGTGTATTAAGAGCGCAAATAACGTCATTGCCGCTCGAGAATGTAGTTGCTCAGCTGACGCTTCGTGCGGCCAAACATTTCGAGAGCGGCAATGACTATTTGTGCTCGTAATACACATAATATTTTTCCTACCACCATAATTACAACCGATTAAATGTATTTAATAAACGTACACAATTATATGAACTTTAAATTTAACTTCATTAACTTTCATTAATTAACTTAATAACTGTAATAAATCGTAATCACTTGCATAGATGTGTAACCGGAAGTTAGTGTTATCAAAATACTGACCGTGAAATCAGCTGATTCAGAACAAAGCAACTACAATTAATTTGTAATAATTATGGTGATTGTCATGTGGTTTCTGACCAATAGAAACTAGTCTGTGTTGTGACGTCACCTTCTTTACCGTTCTAACCTATTGTAGATTTAAAATAACCTTGATTTAGCGTGCGCCAATGTTCCATTACCGCTCTAGAGCGGAAAAGGACCGGAAAACGGAAATGAACTGTTTTGCGTAGGATTACAGCTGTGGCAATGTGATTATTTCCATGCAGTGGTAGGAAAAATTATTTTATTCATCGAAAAGAAATAATATGCACCCAAGAAAAGCGGAAAAACTTCTGTGGTAGGGTGGGAGTCTCCCAAGCAAATAATGTATGCAAAATTTTCTTTGTAATAAAAATCTACCTTAATAACAAATCCCACCAATTTAAATTCAAATTGTCCCAGATTTCAAGATTCAGTTTTAAATCAATTTCATTTACTTTACTTTTATGGTTTATAAATTAAGTTTATTAAACAATAAGAAAATATTAATATCTTAAATAATGTATCAAATTTTTTATATAATAATTAGCCTACTTTATCATAATTAGATAGGCCCGAAGTAAGAAAGTTCATTTTACAAAGGTTAACTTTTCTGTTACTTAAGATACCCCCGTCGCAGCAGACCTGCGTACTCAGCGAATTTCTAAAGGATCTTGAGATTTTGTTTTTTCCCCATAAACACCATGGGAATGAGTATGTAGGTTTGCTGAAATTGGATGTTGTTAGGAAATGTTAGTTTTGTTATAAAATGTAGTAGTTAGGTAAGATAAATATCAAATTGTATCAATATTAACACTTTTAAATTTTCCCCATAAACCCATGGGGGTGAGTATGTAGGTTTGCCGCCATATGGGTGTTTTAAGCAAATATCAGTAAAACCATACCTAGTGAATGTGCATACCAAATTTTATCAAGATATTCCTATAAATAAGTGAGATACAGGGTTTTGTTGATTTCCCATAAGATTAACATTGGAAATCTATTTTTAGCTTTTCTCCGTAACCTGTTAAGCCAAGTTAAAAATTCAAAATACTAAATTGTTTGCTTTTTTAAGCTCTTTTAAATGGTTTTGGTTAAAATTGTTGAATTTAAAAAATTAAGGTCCAAAAATGCCAAAAACCCATTTTTGACCCCTTCGAAACCCCATAAAACCCCGTTCCCATAACCCGATCATGCTGGTTCGCAAACTCATGAAAATAGATCTGGTCTTACACCTTTATACCAAATTTCATCAAAATCGGAGGTCCCCTTCAAAAGTTATCAGTACCACGGACACATAGATATATATATAGATATATATATATATAGATATATATATACATATATATGAAAATGAACGAATGGTGTTTTTGGCTTCTGGGGACCTCAAAAGGAAAAAGTAAAGTGGTCCCGGGCTTAGGTCTTACCATGGCTACTACCGTAATAGCGTATTCCCTATAGGGAAATTCGCTAAAAAAAATTATTTTCATCACACTGTACGGGAAACAGCTATATTCATCACCAGCTGAGAGTGTAGAAAATCCGTTTTCCCTCTCTAGAGAGGGAAAATCAGCTGTTGATTTTCCCACACTAGTAATTAGTTATGATTACTGACACAAGTAGCGCTAGCAGTGCTAAGAGTATATTATTCCCTAAATCAGCTGTTCTCAATAATGTAATCAGCTGTGTAAAACAGAATCACTGTTTTCATTGTACTGCGGAAATCAATTGAGCATCCATAGGTGGTTTCTTAAACTTGCATTATTAGCGAATTTCCCTATAGGGAATACGCTATTACGGTAGTAGCCATGGTAAGACCTAAGCCCGGGACCATGTTACTTTTTCATTTTGAGGTCCCCAGAAGCCAAAAACACCGTTCGTTCATTTTCATATATATGTATATATATATGTATATATATATATATATATATATATATATATATATATATATATATATATATATATATATATATATAAAGAGCTTGCCTTTGAATCTGAAGGTATCCGGTTCGATCCTGAGAAAAGTTAGTGCTTTTTGATGGTTCGATACTGGACCCAGCTGCCTTTGGTCATTGGGCTATTAATTAATGATCCTGACAAATAAAAACAGCTGATATTTGTCAGTAACAAAGCTACACCTCATCTGATCCATCACAATCATCACACTCACCCCTTCAGTCATACTCACCTTAAAATACGCCAAAGTGCGTCGGTGTTTCAAATGAAGTCTCTAAAGTCTCTATATCTCTCTATATATATATATATATATATATATATATATATATATATATATATATCTATATATATATCTATGTGTCCGTGGTACTGATAACTTTTGAAGGGGACCTCCGATTTTGATGAAATTTGGTATGAAGGTGTAAGACTAGGTCTATTTTCATGAGTTCGCAAACCAGCATGATCGGGTTATGGGAACGGGGTTTTATGGGGTTTCAAAAGGGTCAAAAATGGGTTTTTTGCATTTTTGGAGCATAATTTTCAAAATTCAAGAATTTTAACTAAAACCATTTAAAAGAGCTTTAAAAAACAAACAATTTAGTATTTTGAATTTTTAACTTGGCTTAACATGTTACGGAGAAAAGCCAAAAATAGGTTTTCCATGTTAATCTTATGGGAAATCAACAAAACCCTGTATCTCACTTATTTATTGGAATAACTTGATAAAATTTGGTATGTACATTCACTTGGTAGGGTTCAACTGATATTTGCTTACAACACCCACATGGCGGCAAACCTACATACTCAACCCTATGGGGTTTATGGGGAAAATTAAAAGAACACCATAACTTGATAATATTTGGAATGTACATTCACTAGGTAGGATAGAACTGATATTTGCTTACAACACCCATATGGCGGCAAACCTACATACTCACCCCCATGGGGTTTATAGGGAAAATTAAAAAGTGCCGAATATTGATACAGTTTGACATTTACCTAACGTAACTCTTACATTTCCTAACAAAACTAACATTTTCTAACAACATCCCAAGGTAGCAAACCTACATACCTATTTCTATGGTGTTTACGGGGAAAAGACAATATCTCAAGATCGTTTGGAAATTCGCTGAGTACGCAGGTCTGCTGCGACGGGGGTATTTAATTAATTACTATTATTAATTATCTACAGTGTGATGAAAAATATCGTTCATAACTCGAGTAGAAAGTGTTATTCCGTGCCTTGATCGAAATTCCGCGCTCGGCTAAAGCCTCGCGCGTAAACTCAATCTCGGCCCGGAAAAGACACTTTCCACTCTTGTTATGAAATATACTATTACCTACATCTTGGATTTTACGTGTCATAGTAATGATGATTTTTATATTTTCTACTCTTGGATTTATAACTAATCTACTACATACTAGTGCATGTATTGCTTGGCATCGAGCAATTTATTTTGATACAGTATAAAAGGTACATTTAGTTCTAAATCAATCAATTTGACCAATCCAATATTGTGAATATCAGTGGTCACCAAAAACTACAGCTGTACATTAACAGATGTTTAAAATGCTCAAACCAATCTCAATGTTATTTGAATGGGAAAATTTCATATTTAATTTGTGAATAGCGCCCTTATTTTAAGTCCGATTCTCATCAAGTTCTGGTGGAAACAACTGCAGACCAAGCTTTATCCAAAGACACCAAAAACTTGAAAATCGGTTGAGAATTGTAGGAGGAGTTCTTTACACAGAAAACCCTTAGCGTATTAAATAATTACTAGTCTACTTGTTGCTCAAAATCAAGCAATTTATTTTTATACAGTACATTTAGTTCTAAATCGACGACATCCAACCAATCCAATATTGTGAATATCAGTAATCACAAAAAACTACATGAATTAATGTATCAAAAAACACTGTAAATTAAGAGATGTTTAAAATGGTCACCCCAAACAAAATGTTATTCTAATAAGAAAATTTCTAATTTAATTTGTGTATAGCGCCCTAATTGTAAGTCCGATTTTCATCAATTTTTGGTGGAAAAAACTACAGACCAAGCCCTATCCAACGACATCAAAAACTTGAATATCGGTTGAAAATTTTAGGAAGTGTTCTCAACACAAAAAAAACCTTAGCGTATTAAATAAGTATAGATTTGTGAAATGTCACTCTCAGTTTTAATTGCACAGCCCAAACTATTCAACCTTGAAATTTTGTCCTTCTATTACGTTACACAGCTGACTCGCGATAATTACAGAACCAAGAGGGTGTCGGATTATCAAAGGTTAATTTATACTATTGAATTTGAGCTTATAAAAGTTAAGAAAATTAATTTTTGATGTATTATTGTGAACACTCTTTGATATCTAGTGTGTAAAATAATCAATGTAAGCAATACTTCTTACAAGGACAGATTTATTACTGGGGGGTATAGCCTCTGGATCATTATACTGTATAACATTGTATATTCTAGGCTTACCTTATGATCCAAATAAGTCTGTTTTTATCAAGAGAGACGACAAAAACAAAATGTAGCTTAAGCCTGAAGTAGAAAGGACTGATGATAGTGTTTCGACACTGAAATCTAGGTCTCCATAAAAACAGACTTATTTGGATCATAAGGTAAGCCTAGAATGTACAAAGATTTATTACATCTAAAAATGAAAAACAATACTGTACGATAAAGTGATTACAAAAAACAATGATCAGACTTGCAGGTAGAAATACTTAATCTGATGGTTCTTTTGTTTCTTTTTACACAAATAGTCTGACAAGGCTTTTCTTTTAATGTTTTGTTAAAGTCAAGTTCACGCTCCTCGCACCAGCATTGCAAAATGTTTGCAGCGACCATAGTCTAATCTATACTTCCACGACTCTTCTATTATGGTAGGGTTTCCTACACATGGACCACCGGACATACCAGTACCATTTACACCTGTGGTTCGGAGCGCTAGTGATGGTTTGCTAACAAGCGTTCTGATTGGCTGCAAAGTTAACTCAAATGCCATTCACAACACACTAGCAAAGAATACAAAAACATAAAGAAGGTCACATCCCATGTTAAAAATTGGCAAATAAATTATTTTGCTAGGATCGCTGTAGACTGTAATTGAGCACTCCAAATAGAGATAGCGCCAGCGGAACGTACACTGTACGAGATAGAGAAAGATATTAAATTTGCTATTTAATATTGCGTCGTTAAAAACACTGCTTTAAACAGAAGTTACCTAGCTTACTTGGTATTATTAAAAACTTTTTTCAAAGAGAATCGTTATTTTAAGTCATTAAATATTTTTATTGTTAGGACTCTGTTGCATGGGACTTCAAACTTCTGATGTTATTCTAATGTAGAGTTTTTATTTAATCATATGTGTACAAAAATAAAATAAGTTTTATAATAGATTAACGTGCGTCGTCATGGTATCCCGTTATTTTCAAATTTGTTTACTCAGAGTCCAAAATGAACTCTAAAGTAGGTGAAGGAAAAAAGTGTTCCTACGTTAAGTGTGACAATAGGTCTAATAATGGAAAACTGTCATCGGTTATGTATAATTTGTGAGTTAAGTGTGTGGACGAGAAAGATTCTTTCTGGTGACCATCTGAAACGGAGTCAGAATGTAAAATAGTAGGTTATTGTCTTGTGCGCCCTTTCATGATGGAGTGCGCTACTACGTTGACTGAAATTTTCTTGACCATTTCGTCCATAAGATGTGACCTTCTTTAAATTTTTGTGTTTATTGGCGCTAGTGAAGAAACACTAGCACTTCTAGCCACCAGTATGTTTGTTACTGGTATGTCTGGTGGTTTATAGTCTATATCTTTTATCTAACGATAATCCTTTCAATAATCTATGTTTCAGCTCATTACAATTGTTAAAAAATTATATTACCAAAAACCTGGGAAGCCATGCACATTTGTAAATCAGCCCATGCTGAGCAAGTTCTAAGGTGTTTGGGGGTCTCTGGAGCTTTTCCCTCTAAATCCACAAGTTTTATCTCTAAATTTAGTATACCTATTTCGTTGCATATTTCTATTCTGTAGAAATATAAATAACAGTAAATTTTCTATGTCCAGGGGAGCGTCCTTTTGTGTGTCCTGTCGAGGGCTGCAATCGATCTTTCACTACAACCAACATCAGAAAAGTGCACATCCGGACACACACAGGTAATTCGATTTGAACGTTGATTCAAAAGCATAGTTTTTATATATTTTCATTACTTAAGAGTGGAATTTTTATGTTTAGAAATAAAATATGTTTTGTCCTCAGGTGAACGTCCTTATGTCTGCAATGAGCCATACTGTGATAAAGCATTTGCCTCTGCCACCAACTACAAAAATCATATCAGGATACATTCCGGAGAAAAACCATATGCGTGCAATGTTGCTGTGAGTAGTTTGGTGTTTTGATGAAGAGTTATTCAGGGGTTAGGTTACTTAGAATGCTTTATCTTCTCACTGCATGGAAAACAACTCTTGTCAATATCAGCTCCGAGTGTTGAAAATAACTTAATCCAGCTGGGAAAATTAGCTGAAGACTACCTATCACATCAAAACAATAGTTATTGTTATTGTCATGCAAGAATGTTGCCATATTTACTCAATAATAAATCTAGTGATATAGTGAGGTAGCGCTAGTGACGCATAAAGTTTATCTATAATCAATCAGTTAGCAACCTATTACAACATAAAACATATTTAATAGTACTAGGGATCGCCTACTGGTCGAAATTCGACCAAAGATTAAGTTGATCTTGTGCCAATTAGTTTTAAAATATTTTATGAAACATCTGTTCTTCCTGACTTGCTAGCATTGTTATTACATCAGCTGTCTAATGGTTCAATCAGCAATTATTCTTATCCCATAAGATTAACATTGAAACTTTGAAAGCATGTAGGGCATAGGTATATAAGATACCTAGACATATAAGATGCACAAAAAGTAAAAAATTGTAAAAAGCCCTGGGGGCCGATGCGAATTAAAGTGTGATTCTGCTCATCTACAGGACGATACCTTTCTATCGGTATAAGCGGATTTCACCTACGATTAGGGATGTGCGAGTACTCGAGTGGTCAAATAGTTGTGGTCGAATACTAGCACTATTCGGCTCGGCTCGAGGTTATGCCAAACTATTCGAGTGGTCGAGCTGAAAATGATTACAGAAGCAATAATTCCAACAACAAAAAAGAGTTAAGAAGAAAACTCTGTACTAACAATTATTTGATTTATTAAATAATGGAAAAAAGCAGAGAAACACGGCAATTTATAATTGAGCTGTGTGATCGCAAACAGGGTTAGGGAGATAAGACGATGGCAGGTGCGGGGCGGGGTTTGTTTACGACGCAATAGGACCGCGGTAATGACCTTGACTGGTGGAGACAACACACGCACACACGCACACACTCTCACACACCCTCGCCTGGCGAGAAATATGTTCTAAAAATAGAAACCATAAACCAAGAAAGGTCCTATTATTTTCCACTTCATTGTGTAATTATCGTTCTGATTCGTGTGCTGTTCAGTGACCCTTAGTAATTTTGGGTTATATTATGCAAAACAACACATTTCAAAATGCATTTGATTTGCATTTCTAGAAATGTTTGATAAAGTGACATTAAAATTTTATTTGACAAATTTATTAGACTAATTTAGTAATTAGCATACATTTAAAACAATTTATTGTTCTTAAATTTTTACCAGTTAGACAAAAAGATGAACAATAACTTGTTTTTGTTTGCGTGCTCTTATCTTGAATAAATTATCCCAAGCGACCCTCCCCCCTCACACAGCGCCGGACCCTCCCCCCCCCCTTCACCTTACCCACCCATCCGTGGTTTTTTGTCCACGTTGGACCCTTTTATTGTTCCTTGTTCACTCAATTAGAAGATCTGTCAACCGTGGTTTTGGGTTATCCGGGATCCTTCAACCAGTCATTACCCCGGTTAATCGGGAGTTGACTGTGTTTTACTTTTTTCATTTAATGGCCAAAAAATGGCCTTTTGGGAAGATAAAATATTACAGGAAAAATTACCATTTTTTTTTTTTTTTTTTTTTTGCTGTCTGGGCTTGGCTCGGCTTGAATATTTCATTACCAGCTCGGCTCGGCTCGGCTCGACCAGAAAAATCACTATTCGCACACCCCTACCTACGATGCTCACAAGCTGAGAAAAAAGGAGGAAACGAAACATGCTTGCCTATTAATATATAGATTGGGTCTATTGTGTGGCCAAAATCAACTTAGCAACCAATAGGTTATGTTGAAAACTTACATTATTTTATTTATAATTACTTACTAACTTCAGAATGATGAATAATATACTTCATGACTCGGATCGAAAGCATTGTTCTGTGCCTTGAACAAAATTCTGTACTCGGCGAAAGCCTTGTGTTTAATTCTAAACTCGAGCACAGTCCAGAAAAACACTCCTTTCCATCGTAGTAACGATACTGTTGTGATGTTGTCAAGGGTTGCAACAAGAGGTTTACCGAGTACTCGTCCCTTTACAAACACCACATGGTCCACACCCAAGAGAAGCCCTACCAGTGCAACGTGTGTGGCCGAAGCTATCGTCAGGTGAGGTTTTATCAATAGTCCGGCAAATATGTGGCAATTTGGTAGGATTGTGCGTCATACACTGAATTACACTCCTATTTCAGCCTAGTTCTAAATAAAAAAAATTAGACAAGAAATTTCTTTTGAAATTTAGAACCTATTAGAAATTTCTAATTCAAATCAAGTTGAATGTAGTTTACTGAACATTGTGGAAATAAAAAATAGGTGCTTCGCATAGGTTGGACTGTAGTATTACTGTTTATATTTGTATTTATTTGTTATAAAGTTAAGGACTAAAATAAAAAACCATATTTTCTTTGATATTTTTTTCAATTACCGTTGGATTTAAAAATATATGTTTGGTTTAGGTTTCAACTCTGACGGTTCACAAACGCACGTCTCATGGTATGATAGAGGCTGATGATGGAACGGAGATCATACTTGGGAATGTATTCACTCAGAGGGTTATGAATAAGACTACTCAGATGATCTCAGAAAAATTCCGGAAAATCAGGGGCATAAAAACTATCACCCCTAATGTGAGTTCACTGTAGTTTTAAGCATTTTTTTCTAATGGAACGATGGAAAACATGTATAAATACAGTTACTTAATCCAACTAGCTCAGTTTTTTTTTAATGATATGATGTGTATTAGTGCATAGTATAAAGCAGGGGCAGACCTAAAGGGGGGGGGGGGGCATGGGGGCGCGGGCCCGCTCAGATGGCCCAGATTGACGAAAATTGCACTATATATAAAGGAATAAAAGATATTTAAATGCTTAGAAAAAGTTACATACAGTGTTCAATTATAACACACTTCATCCTACCAATAATTTTGGTAAATATCATTGATTGTTTTTATATGGTCTTCTACGATTTTCTTTGCCGTCATCGTCATAGCAATTTATGGAGTATAAATTGTAGGGATGGACGAGATTGGATTTTTAATTCGAGACGAGACGAGACGAGAATTTTGAATTCTCATAAAATTTCGAGACGAGATCGAGACGAGATTTTCTTTCTTGTACATTACAAGAAATGTGTGTTCGGGATTTTAATCTGATTTTGTAACATTGTTAAATCCTCCCTGATTTATGTGAAGGAACAAATATTACTTTGTAAATTACTGAATATGTTAATAAACTGAAGTTAAAAAAGTCACTTTCCTAACAAAAGGTCTAGTCCTATAAAGGAATGTATACAATAAAAAGATTGAGAAGATATGACCATAAACCCTACCGACCTACGTTTAATAAAACACAAAAAGAGAATCCTTTGTTACAGTTACTTTGTCCACTTTTCAATTTCATGTTTCACACTTTCCACTATTAACTTACTTTAAAATTTTCCAAATAAGAGCTTTTCCTCACTCACAGTTTTTGTAATAGGCATAGGCCAACTAACTTTGAGTCACAAGCCTAGAGGCCGGGAGGCTAACAAGAAATCAAAATTTTCAACTCTCTCTTCTTCTTTGTCTTTGTCCATAAGAAAATCTTCAGCTCTCATTTTGTTTGCTATTTATTGTCATTTCTCCAAACTATTCACGTCCTGTATACATAACTTTCACTGTTTTGAAACTCACGTAATTCCCTCGATTTGATTTTCCGTCTGCTAGTGGTAAGGTTTTTATTTTGCTCCTAACTGTAGAAAGGCAAACATTAGTATAGCCATGAAGCCTGTATGGTTCTGGTAAGACCATTGATTTTCTATGTATTCAACACAATCAATTTATTGCTGTTCAACAATTATTGTTAATAGGCCTATTCAGTTTTTTTTAGGATCCAAACCTTGAAATAAAATCAACCATCATCCAATTTTAAGCATTTTTGGCTTAAAATAGCTGGTCTGCAAAGAGTGTGAAAGGAAATTAAATTGTATTACGTGGGATATTTGGGGTTAACCATTATTAAATCTGATTGACCATCTTGTCATTCATCTGATTGTCACTACCATTCTTACTGCTAATGTCAAAACAGCTCTTAAATTTGTCAAAAATTATTTTAATCAGTTTAAATAATTGTCTTGAAGCAATTAAATGTCAAATTATGATTGTTTATTGTTTATAAAGTTTTTCCAATGTTCTAAAGATTTATCAAACAAATAAATTAATTTATAAATCAGTAGCTATATGTTGACTCACTAACAGTCCGAGCAGATGCAGCCTCCAGTCCAGTTCAAGTCTTGGAAGTCCAACCTTAGTTTAACCGTTTATGATGGTAAATTAAGTTTGTAGTTGTGAGGAGGACAGGAAAAATAAAACACTTCATATTCCTTCAAAATAATTTATTGTTCAGTATTAAATTGCTAGTAAAGTAGGCCTAGCAATTCGTAGATTATTTATACCAGTTTTTATCGCTATTCATAAATTATTTCTCGTCTCGAAAAATCTCGGTCAAAATTAAATCTCATCTCGGTGAACGAGATAAAAAATTTCTCGAAAATTTCTCGTAATTTCGAGACCCGTCCATCCCTAATAAATTGCTACGGCTGGTGTCCGTAGCATTATATTTGGATGCAATCTTAAAATATAGTGGGTAGATTTTGTATGAAATTTGGATTCAAGAGTTTTTTGACCGAAAAACAACATAAGAAACAATCTCTACCCGAGGAAAAATAGTTTTTAATCTAGAAAAAAATTTGAAAATTGAAATTTTTAACAGTAGTTTTATAAATTGTCACTTCAGCTGTTAACTGTGAAAAGGTTTACCTTAGTTGGTTGTTGGTGTAGTCTTTTTTAAATGATAACCAAATTTAATTAAAATCAATGAGTGGGACGAAAAGGTATACCGTAGTTGGTTGATGGTGTAGTCTTTTTTTAAATGATAACCAAATTTAATTAAAATCAATGAGTGAGACTTGGTTTCAATCCAGTACTATATATGACAAATAATATGTAAATAAATCATAAAAGAAATAATGCAGAGATGATGTGGAGATACCTTATGGGCTGTAGAAACTCTTCCCATCTGTAATTTGCTGCTCTTTTAGTAGCCCATGTGCTTGGTCTCATTCCTATCAGCCTGTGGGTATTGAATGGGTATAGAGATTATTTCAAGGGAGGCTCTCTGTTACCAAATATACTACAAAACGACTCTTAAAAGTTCTGAGTATTCATTAGTGTGTCCTAAGTTTTCGGACGCCTATTTCAGATTCTAAACAACGGTGAATTAATCCTGGATAGTGGAGGATCCATACAGAGGATATCAAGTGAACAAATCTTCATCATTGAAGACGTCCCTGAACACCTCAAAGCATTACAGGTAAATCTTAGAATGCATAAAGTGTCATTGGTCCTTAATTGTTTTTGATTTGTTTTTTATATGCCAATAATAATAATTCAATGTCATTACGCCTAAGTATGCCCAATTTTTTTTTCAAAAGTAAATATAATAAACAAGAGTTTGATGGTTCCTAGATTTTCATTAAAAAAATTGTCATTCTTGTAGAAATAATTTTGAATACCACTGTTAGTGTTGGTTTCCACAAAACTGGGATCCACATAGGTTTTTATGGAAGCGTTTCTTTTTCAACCCTCAGGTGCTTTTTTTCTTTTATGTTGGCTATTTTGTGTATTTTTACGCCTCAGGCATTTTATAACCTTTTGATGGGGAATGGTCCGTACCCAGGTCTTGTTATTATCTAATGTCGACCTATTGTTAGATAGCATCATTAAGCCAACGACAAATAGCAACTGGGTCCAGTATGAAACCTTGAAAGCTACTATGTTTTCTCATGATTGAACCAGTAACCTTCGGTTTCAAAGGCGAGCAATATAACCACTCAGCTACCCAGCCAGTTTATTATTGGATGGTATAAACTCGCTAGGTAAGCTTAAGTTAGAATTGCAGTTGGTTTCAATATCCTCATCATATTGATACAACTTGATTTTAAATCACCCTCTAAATCCTCGCTTCAATATTAATCTCATGTTGTACTAAATTGTTTATTTACTCGACAAATAAATCTCTAAAAGGTTATAATTTTCAGAAAATTATAATTATATGAACTTTCATTATGATATAAAAATAACTGGGCAAACAGTGCCTTGAATATTAATTTTTCAACCTTTAATTTTTCTGTATCGATTGATCATTTTATGTATACAACTGTATTGATATACTGAATCTAATTCTTTGAGAAAACCAAAAGTACTATTTTTATTAAGTTTTGATGAAAAAATTACTACATGGCTCAAGATGAATGTACAATAACATGGACGGTTAGCTAGGCTTGTCTTGATGATGTAATTTTCTGATACCACCTAGCTTGTTTGCCTCAAGTAAGGGACAGTTTTCTGAAAATTGGGAGTATATAGAACTTGTGTTGCCAATAGCAAATGTATAGCTAACCTCACACAATTATAAAAAATTATAAAGAGATATTTTCAATCGGTACCTACACAAAATAGAATATTTTATGCTTGTTTTCAGCATATTCAAGACCCAGACGATGAAGAGCTACAAGCTGCATTAGACCCGCTGCAAGAGCAATGAGATTAAATTCACAGCAGATATTTGGATAGTGTTTCTTTGTAAAAACTGATTTTGAACATATCTTCCTTCGGTAACAAACTCTTGAGTCAAGAGGTAAAAACAAGCTTAAAATCGGAGTAGAACAAATCAATGTTTGAAACAAAAATGGGGCTGTGTTATGTATATACCACACTATGAGATGTATAATTGAAAAAATATTTTAGCTAAGTAAGATAAATATAGTTAGAAAGAAGTTCCTTTATTTTATACCAATATCTGTTTATCGTGAATATATATGTAATAAAATTATTGCCGACCTAAAAAGAAGGTATAATCTAAACTCGCTTGTTTTCTTGTAATATTTCCTACAATCGAAATATAGAACAAACAATTAATTGGAATACGATATTTGATTTTTTAATGACCTCATCTACAATAACAGTTAAGCCCTGTTTACACGCAACGATATATTGCAGCGATCTGATCGGTAACAACCATATCCTTGACATGATCGGGAGACAGGAGATCGCTGCAATATATCAAGGTTGGACGAAAAATGAAAAATTTGATTTTCTAGCATCGATTGACCACGATATCGTAAGGTTGGAGGGACATGTTGGAACGTTTAGACAGTGCTTCAATGTATTGCTGCAATCAAAACAGTACACAAACCGTGCTCCCCCGCCTTCACTTTGACCAGGGGAGCACTGATTTAGATTTTGACATAACTGTATCCTGTTTCTTTATCAGAGGAGTAAGTTTAACAATTCCATGTCCTTCTATCATTCTCAAATAATTGTGCCATTCGTTCGGTTCATCCCTCAACTCTCTCAGTAGTCTCACATGCGAAAATTTGTCTCTCTTGAGAAGCCAAGAACGACACCACTTACTATTTGTTTTTCTTCGTCTATTTCTTGCTACTCTTGTAAAACAAATTACATACATGGACCAGTATCTCTTCTATGTTGATCACAACTGAGACAAGGCCAACAAAATGCAAAGAAAGTTGGGGAAAAAATCTATGCGTATAGATAGAACATCAATGTCCAATTTATCCCAACGATTTGTTGGTGCAATCAGATGGCTGCGATATATCGTTGCGTATAAACAGGTTTTTACTCTTATGAAGAAAGTCAGTTGTTGATCCTATCTAAAGAGATAAAATTAAGGATTGATTATTCACCCATTTAACAGAAGCTTACATACTTTACCACAGCATAACTAATAATTGTTCAACAAATGGGAAATTTGGTTATTTTAGTCCAGATAAATTCTATAACCTAGGTACATAGATCTGAATATACATAGAAGGAATATACTTCTAAATTTTTTATTTATCAATGCAGTTTCAAACAGGGTGCATGCTCTTCATACTATTTCATTATTGGACAGACATCTAGGCTATATTGTAATATTGACAAAATAATATTTCTTACCCACATCGATTCTTTAAAAATGTTTCACAATCAGAATTTATCAAAAAGCCTGGGAAGGTATAACAGTGTCTGTCATTGATAAGATGAGTAACAGACAGTATCAACATGGCTGACTGGGATCTGGGCAGCCGTCGTGTCGCAAGTCAAACTCTGCCCGGTCCTGCAAACACAGCGTGCATCAGGTACAGTGTTGGCATGACAATTCATCACACCCCCAAAGCAGAAAGGTTCTTATCTGTCTGCAACGGCGTGTGAAAAACTCAAAAACTGTCCGCAAGCGCATAAACTTATTTAAAAGTTAAATAATAATAATAATAAAGAAATACTTACCAAACAAAACAAAACATAGTTTGTAGAATAGTACTGCAGCTTAGTTTATTCACTCTTACATACAACACACAAATAATTAATAATAATTATGTGTAAATAATTATTAAATAAAATAAGAAATTTAATTAGTTGATTTAGTTAATCAGTTTATTAATTTATTTATTTAATTAGTTAAATAATTATGTGTAAAATAATTTTGTTGAGATACTTATTTTTAGTTTTAATACTTTAAATTCAGTAAAATAATAATTTTATAAGTATAAATGAAAAAGGTATATTTATAAAAAAATTAAGACTGTTGTAGGATTTTTTAGTTAAATATTGAAAACAACATAATAATAACATTAATTCACGAATTCAGGTTGAACCATAGGTCGTACAACTTTGATTGAAGTTTTATTCACTTCGTGAAAATTAGATGAAAAAAATGAGCTATAATTTGTTTTTGTACGTCAATTAGATCAGAAACTCAATATAATGTACTAGGGAACTGATAAGGTCGTAAATCAGATAAGCGATCACCAAGTGGCCGGATGTCAAACAATAGAGCTCTTATCGGCGGGTGTTTCGCATTCCATCTATCGTCTCATATTACAATTAATTGTATTGTTATCTTCCTATAACTGGACGTCTTTTCCTTATTTCTATATTTAACTTTTTATCTTTCGTTAATAAAAAAAAAAAAAAAAAAAAAGATACACAACACTTATTCTGTCTGCGGATGATTTTTCGACTTGTCTACATTTAATCACATTGTTCCTATTTTTTGTTTTCTAGCTTGTTATCTGTGTCCGCAGACCCGTTTCAGACCCCTTTTCCTGTCTGCGACAATGTCGCAGCGTCGCACGTTGTTCTGCTTTAGGGCATCACACTATAACATGGCTGACTAGGATCTGGGTAGCCGTTGTGTCGCTTGATTATGCCCTCACTGCGGCCGTGCAATCTGGACTTGTTTTTGGCCGGCCACACGTGTGATCGCGGTTTAAATGTTTCTTTTTGTTTGTTCGTCGGTTCCATGTTGTGTGTTAAGTGTTATGTACTTTTTTAAATTGATGGAAAATGACAGTGTTTTTTAACTTTTAACTCTGGATGACAGATTTTATAATGGGACCAGTCACGAAACTAGTCACCTAGAAAATCACATGGTGAAGACGGAAAGTTATTGTAACCTTCTATTATTAAGTCTTGTTTGCTAAATGATTGCTACTAGGTTTTTGTAAAGTAATTTTTCTTGGGCTTTAAAAGAAATGTATAAATCAAGAAAGAGTATTCTATGAACATTTTGTGAAAATAATGATTCTTTGTTGAATGGTTTTGAATTCAGATTCCCAAAAGGAAGGAATAGTGTTCATAAGAATCTCAGGAAATGTATCCCTAGGTGCAACACCAGCCCTCTTCACGTTCTTGGCCAAGTTTGCAGCACTGCTACGATTAGGTTATGTATGTTACTCCTAAATATGTCAAAAATACTTTCAAAAGTTGTTCACTGTAAAAATAACAAATGCACTGAAATAAATCTGCAAATCAAAAATGACTACAAGTGCCAGAAGGATGCTCCTGTTGACGACAAGACTGGCTGTTTAAGTCTTTCTATGCAGCTGGACATTTGACATTACCACCAGGAGACTTGTTTTGAATTAGTGAAAGTATTTGTAAAATATTGAGTAAAATATATAATTAATCTAATTGCCACAGCGTGCTGCAGACTAGTGATAACAGTATAGCAAACAAGTACAGGACCATGCTTTTTTCATTTAAAACTTTTGGGTAATATGTAAAATACCCTCGGTGTTACCTTGATCTCCTGATTGAGCAGCCCCAACCGCACCATGTGGCCTCTCATCGTCTGCAGTGCCTGTTCGCTGAACTTCTCAGGATTCGCCTCCATGTACCTGTACACTGCCAGGTCTGCTCCTGTAATCTTGAACCGGTGTCCGAACACATCCACTATCGAACCTGCGAAAAATGGCGCTAATTAGACTTCATTTGTAAATAATTTACAGGAGACTGTTTGTACTTATTGTATACTTTGTCATTGTTGTATACTTATGTATACCTTGTCATTAAAAGTCTATGTCAAAAAGTTGTTTAATATGAAGCAATTTAATTTAGCTGTTGTTTTCACCGTTTACGCTGTTCTTTTACTGCTGTTTGTTAACCAGCATATCCTTCATGATTAACCTCTTTGGTATGAATAGACAGATGCTGTTGCTGGTGTATTGTGTTTACACTTTACAGCTGTTGAACTTAAAAATGAAATAATTTCCTTACCAATGTGAATCAGATGAGGAAATAAAATTTTTCTACCATTGCATGGAAATAATCACATTGCCATACTTATAAACCGTAAGCAAAACAGTTCATTTCCGGTTTCCATTTCATTATTGCTCTACACTAAAGCGCTCTTAATACTCAAATAGCTAGTTTGAGTTATAAATCTGAAATTACTGTATAATATGTGTATGAAGTATGTGTGAAATATATTTGTACCAAACTAAAACAAATCAATCGCTAATAAACTAGTTAGGAGAAGCATCCACTAGCGTGTGTGGCTCATAGTCCCTTTTTCCCACTACCCAGAAAACCTGTAAATCTATATGAAAAATGTAATACACAATATGATTTTTGTACAAAGAACTCCTCCTACAGTTTCCAACCAATTTAAATTATTTTGGCGTCATTGGATAGAGCTTGCCGTGAAGTTGTTTCGGAAGTGAATTGTAAATATCCATCCAAACGGAAAGGCTCTACTGTACCTGCCCTTAGAGTTCGATGTTTCTCCATTTGATTAAAACCCAAGTTTAAAACAGTAAAGGTCAAACAGTACAGAAACAAGAGCATCCTTCTTTCTATCTATTTATATCCAAAATGTTTGTTAAACCATGGGGGATACACTGGTTAATTAACAGTATTAAAAGAGTATAATCAGTAAAACGTATACGTATGAAGATTTATTTGTTTCTTTTTCAATAACCAAGCTACATTGTTTGATTTTGTGCAACAAATACACTTGTTAAGTTCAAACTTTGACAATAATATTAATAAAGACACTTTTACCTTAAATTTAAGATATATGAAAATTCTGATTCGGCACTGAATGTTAGTTAACATTAAGTTAAGTAATAATTATTGCCCATGCTCACCGATATTGAAGTCGGTCGGAGTGTAAAATTCGGGATTGTCAGGGTTGGAGCCTGGTTTCGGCAGACACATGGGCTTGAGGAAGCGGCCGGCCACAAAGCCCGAGTTGGGGACCTTGAGCTCCTGCACGAGCACCTCCCCGTTGGCCAGGTTGTACTCGACCATGAACTGGCGGTCCTTGTCCTCGGGGTGGACCCAATCCATCACGGCTGTGTACCGCAGTTTCTGGGGTCACCAAACCGGCTACAGTTAGATTGGCCACCTTGCCTTTTACTCTTAATGGAAATGAGTATTTATTCTTACAGTAGAACCTCCGTTAACCAGCTCAGGGTCAATTAGAGTCGGATAATAGAGGGTCCACTGTGTTTAAGTCTAAAGCTAAGAATGGAAATTATCCTTTTCACTCTATCTTAACTGAGTGAAATAACAGTTATAAATGAGAGAAATCAATCTTCAAATTCTTAAATATGAATATTTTCATAAACTTGATGTTGGTCTTCTTACATGGACGTACCTTTCCGGAGTTTATGATGTATCTGAGAACGTCTTTTTTGGGAGGTTTTGGCATAAAAGAGTAGCAGGATTGAGCAGTATCCTCCGGAGCTCCTATACCAATGTGAGGTGGAAGAGGCTGAAAAAATGGTAATATAAATATAAAAACAAAAGATTAAAGTGTACCCTCAGCAAATTTCATTTCACATTTTGGTTATTTTACCCCTTTTTGCCCCCTCCTCCCCTCCAGGGAGGAGGTTTAATAGGTTAGAAATAATAATAGATACATATTTTTCCACTTTAGGCTGTATTTTATCTTTTAATCCAACTTTATACAGAAACTTCTCATTTTATTCCCCTAATTTAACCCATACCCTAAAAAAGTTGGTGGACACAAGTGTGATACTTATTAATAATATTTAATAGATATGTATGAATTAATTTAATTTTCCCCCTTTCATTAAACAGCTTATAGCATTTTTTGTATTCACTTTGCCTCTACTCCCCTCCGACCCTCAGGGGAGGAAAAAGTGTGTGGGGGTCATGTGTGTTGTATTAATGTAGTCTATATATTTTTAGAATATTTTTCTGTCTTGCATTTTCATCTTCCAATATACAGATTTTGGATTTTCCACTAAATTTATGGGTTAAAGGCGGCTATAAAATATAGGTGAACAAGCAGACCACATATGTTGCCAAGGTCCGGGGGGAGCTATTGCAAAACAGAAAAGTGCATCCCAATCTTCCGAAAAGTAAACGGACATGAGCGCCTATACTTGGAGGAAATGAGCACTCCCAATCGGCAGTAAAGAGCGCCCTTTTTGGTAAAGAGTGCCTTCAATCTGCGGTGAAGAGCAGGACTTTAGAGAGATCTATAAGAGCATATCCGTGATCGGGGACATGAGCGCCCTCAAATAGTGCTGAAAAGAGAGTCCAATCTGCGTAGTGTTGGAAGAGCTCACAATTATTGGACACTAGCGCCCGCAATCGGCAGTGAGGCTTGGTGTCTGAACTTAGACCCTGCAAAAGGTCTGGATAGGGGTTATAAATATATAGGCATTTTCAATCATAGATTATTAATTTCAGCTTATTAAATTTGGAGCCCCTATTGACACTTTCGCTAAGGTCTGGCAGAAAACCCAGAACCGACTCTGAGGCACAGTCCACACATAATCGAGCATTTTATGTGATTCCCTATTTTAAATCACCAGTGCGCTAATAACAAAACTATGAGATCAGGGAAGGGAAATAACTGGTGTGATGGATTATTGATGGGGCACATGCAACACAATTGATTGCCGTTTACTTAGCAAAAAGCCTTGTAATCCTCAAATACCTAATTGTGAGCTGTAACACCGATACATATTTTTAATGTAATACTCGACTGCAACTCTTACTGGCTTTTTTGTATTTTTCAGGGCTATGATAATTACCCATTAAATTATAAATAGAAAATAGTAAACAGAAAATAGTAAATAGAAAATTGTAAATAGAAAATAGTAAGTGATTTTCCCTTCACGAAAAGCAGCTTCAAAATCTACTAATTGAGTTGGTTTTGAAAATCAATGACTGCAGTGGTACAGTACTATTGTATCAATTATCTACGTAACCATTAAATGTACAATCTCAGAAGAAAATAGTCATGATGCAAAAACAAATTTGGAAAAATTACTGGAGGTGGTGGAGCTGGTTTCTCTTCAATGACTTTGATAGCAGGCGGCTGGTCCAACTTTAGACAGTGAGAGAAGTACTTGCGGGTGAATGGATCACAGTCGTAGATGAAAAACCTGATGACACACAGGAAAAAGTATATTAATCATAAATCTGATACAGAGCGGAAAAATCATAGCTATCCCAAAATTGTTATTGTGCAGATATAAAGCTGAAATTGTTATTTCAAACCTCCTTTCAACATTTCCCTTCATTGGAGGAGTTACCAGAACATTAAGCTTATGGGCTGAAAATGAAGGGTTTTATGGTTTTTTTTAAAACATTCAAATTAGTATTGTGTAATTTTTCCAAACAAACTAAGTTTTAACTTAAGTTAGCATTTAACAGGAATTTGAAGTTAAATCAAACCAGACCGTTTCAGGATAAAAGTTTCCCATATTCAAAATTGTAGTTTTTATTGTATTGGAAAATGGTGGGTATGATTAAAATTTCAAAAGAACTACAATTACAACAAAAAATGCACGTTGGTTGAATTTTGACTTTTTTATACAGTAGATTCTTGATTATTATCATCCTCACTTACAAGAGTATTTTAAATGCTTATAAAATAAAACTTTTAAATAAATTTCTATTAAGTGTAGATATTTCTTGATTTTTTGCTGAAAAAAAAACACGTCACGTGTACTACAGCAGTAGTACCGGTAAATTGTGGTTTGAAACAAGTTGGGAAAGGGATAGAGCGGATGTCAGGGGTGGATCCAAGGGTGGAAGGGGCTTCACCCCTACATCGGTGAAGACAGCAGCGATGGCAAGGACGGTAGTTTTGGTTTGAGTTTTATCACAATTAGACTATCTCCAGCTGGTGAAATGGTAAGAAAATTATAGGAGGCACAATTTCCCTATTTTTAAAGCACTCTATGACGTAACCTTGTTCAATGTAACTTATTGTACATTTTTTAAACTCTTAAATTTCTTATAGGGTATGTTACAAGACATAGTACAACTACTGTAAGGCATAGTCTTGGTGGCACGATAGCAACCCTCAGATGATGAAATGTACACCTTGAACACTGCCGATTTTACCGATTTGAACAGGGCCGATTTTGTAAATGGGCCCGGGCCCAGGGGCGCAAGGGCCAAGGGGCGCAAGAGCCCAGGGGCTTTCTTAGGTTTGTTGGGAGTGCGAAAAAGAAAATATTTTATAATTTATCGAGCAGATTTTGACGTTGAGGCCATAACCACGTTGCTTCGTACTAATAACAGTAATGATAATAAATGTTTTGCGATCAATAGAGGTCGCAGTATACAGCGCGTACTGTACTGTGTAGCACACAAGTGTGGAAAGACGACGTGCAGGAACACCCGTCCTCCCGAACGTCGCGCCAACGACTAATCCCCACTACGGGTCCATCTTCCCCTGCCGCGCCGCCCTGCCCTCTTCCCCCCCCCCCCCCACAGCCCCTACGTGCGCGAGCACAGTTTACTTTTACAATGCGCAACCGCATTATTAGCGGTCGAAAATGAACACAATAAAAATTGTTCTGTCATTGTTTCGTTTTGTTGTTATGTTGTGAATGCGCGTCTCAAATTATCAAATGCTTATGGCATTGGGTTTGTTTATTTGGTGATTCATATCCTCGGGAAAGGAGAGGAGAGGGGCGGAAGGGGGGGGCGCAAATATCTCTCGGGCCCATAGCGCGTCACATACAAACCGCGGGCCTGGAACACTGACCATAATACTAACTGCAAGCTCGCAATCTAAAAATTAAAGATGATCGTTTCAGCTGTGATTAGTAAAATTGTTAGTGTTAGGATTAGTAAATGTTTAAAGGGTCTCTGTATTTGTGTGTGTCAATTTTGCGATTTTAAGTAGTTTATTTGTTCTTGTAAATGCTATAAGGAATTTCAGGTTTTTCATAAAATCACATTTAAACATTATCTATAGCAAAATATAAAATAACATACTTTCTGGCCATAATGTGGACAGTGTTGCCAATCATGAAGTCCTTGGGTTGGTAATACTCTGTCACTTCTGCATCACTCCGCTCCATGAATATGGACGGGTAGTCCTCTGGAACATCACAGATATTGTCTATTTCATTTTTTACCCCACAGGCTTGGTGTGTGTACCTTCAAAATTAATTGTTATGGACTTCACTGCTATTTTTTATTTGAAGCAGTGTGTATCCAGGATTATTTTGTGTGGGTTTAGCTCCATAAACTAGCTTTTATTTGATAGGTTCACTGTTGGTGAACCTTACCTTTCTCAAACTTTAATCAAAATATATCCAAAACTCTTGATATGCCTTTAATTTGAATATTTATGTCTTAAATGAATTATTTAGTATGTCATACAAAATTCCCATAAATTTAAAATAATTGTATATTAGTAAACTTTTTACATTTAGATTAAAATCTTACAAAAACTACATTCCAAAAAGATTTTTAAGCTTTTTCCTTTGTAAACATAATAAAACCTGAGTAATTTTTTGAATTAAAAAATGCTAAATGTCATTGGGCCCTAAAATTAAAGGTATGGTAATCATAAAATTTACAAAAAGGTAACCATTCCGACTTGATTTAATATATTTTTTTGAATTTTGGATGAGAATAATTCATAAAATTTAGAAGGCAACTTTTATTAAGTCATAAAGGCAAACCTTGATAATCTGAACATATAGTTGTCAAAATACCTCTATAAGCGAATACTAACAACATTCAAGTGACATCAGTCTATTCCACGTTCATTTATTCCATTTTTTTATGACTTCCAGGTATTGTTATTTTAACTAACCTTTTGATGTTTATTCACCTTAGAGTCGTATGAAGGGGTGTTAAGAGACCTTCCCTAACCTATAGTCCTCTGGTTGGTAACCTTTTACTATAGGTAATTTTAATGCAACTCGTAGGTACATGATAAAATGTCCTTATAAAGTCAATCGTGTGGAATCTGGAATTTCAATTTGTTTTTAGAATTGGACCAATCTCTTTACTTTGTTTAAACTTCATTGTTGGTGATCGTGAGTTTATGTTATTGTGTATAAATTATTGTGGACATTTTCCATCACTGATAACTAAAAACAAATGTATTAATCAGTGATGGAAAATTTTGCAATCATTTACTAAACAATAACCATCTCTTTAGTTATAATAGTGTTCATATTGTTTAATATCAGAGTGACTGTATATCAGCCTAATAATTGTTGTATGATTGAACAAAAAATATGCGCTCAAGTCTTTATGATAAAATTATGAAAATTTATTGTATACAAAAATTGAAGAAGACAGTTGGCTAGGTCAGTTAAAGCTGCCGTACGTGGAATATCTTTCCAGTTCTTCGGAACTTTCATTTTGTTGAGAAGCTTAGGGAAGGAATCGTGTCCGGAGTTGGGTGCCTTGACTTCCCCGATCTCTACCATGTCGTCAGCAAGGTAGTAGTAAATTACATATTTCCTCATCTCTCCTCCCTTCTCTCTCTCATCCCAAACAGCGTAAAACCTGTTAACAAATTGTCGATACTTATAACCAAGTTGCTTGACCTTTTATATATAACCCTTATTGTTACACATATGACAGAAAAAAAGTAAAATTAGGACTTTCATGTTAATAAGCTCTGAAAATAAAATCCCCTAAATAGAGTTATTTTATTTTTAGATTATATTAATGCAAAAGAATCATGACAGACACCGTACTATATGATATTTGGTCTCTCATAAATTGAAAACAGAAATCAGGCATGTACCACTAGAACATAGCCTAAATCAGTTGCCAAGTCTCTCTCAGTTGTCTAAAGCTCCTGCTTGATCCTCTTGAACCAGTAGGATTCCAATAAAGCCATGTTTACGATTACTTGACACACTAAATTATCTCAATCTCTGCCAAACAAAACGAATTAAATTCAAACAATTCATTCACCAATTCTGTACTGCTGGCTTTCTTAACTATTATGTCTTTGGTAATAGAGATTTTTTAGAATGATACAACTTGAAAGATAACACTATTTCTACCATACATTGCATTATGTGAATAAGTGCAACTTCACATCGAAACTTCGTACACTTCCTAATACTTCGTAATACTTTCCTATTTTAAACTTTTGACGATACTCACCACTGCAATATATGTGATGAGATGCTTGATGGGAAACTGTTTTCAGTTGATACACTAAAACGATCACTAATCGTTAGAATTAGACGATCGAGCCATTTGCGCGACCAACAATTTTGCCGAGAAACTTTTGAAATTCTTACTTCTTTTTTTCGCTTAGTGTCCTATGTTTTCATTTTGTATGAGTGTGATGTCTGTTTTGTGTTTTAAACTTTTATGTTCGTGTTATGTGTATTGACTGATAATGGCTGCACATCCTACTCTCATCATATAACTTATTTCAAAGGTGAGTGTTGCCCAAAAAAAAAAAAAAAAAAAAAAAAAAAAAAAAAAATTTAAATAGGAAGGACATGTAAAACAAATATCTACTCTGGGTTAAGCATCCTGTAGAGTCCTACCTGAGCACCTTGCCATCATACTCGAGGAAGCGGCGCAGCTTGTCATCGACGGGTGCGGGTCGCGGTGGTGGGTGGAGGAAACCTTGACGGTTGACCATGTACGGATCATCTGGCACCTCCTCCATGGCATTCAACTCCACTCCTTGGCTCAGCAGGAACTCCTACAGAAAATCACCACTTGACACTCTTAAACACCAATCATAATTATTGATACCATAACTATATAATGGATATAGTGGGCATCCAGCTTTAATGTAGCTATATACTGGTAGCTATTTTTTATTTTCCAAACAAAAAGAAGAAAAACCTGTTTGTGTTTGTAAACAAAATTCTGAGGAAAATATTTTCCAAAAAAATGATAGAGGAAAATAAGTTATATAGTTGCACCAATAGAGGTGCGACAATGATCATAATAATTCCATGATATCACACCCCTTAAAGGAGTTAAACTTAGCTAGCCATGGTTTTTACTGTTCATATTAGTACAACGAATGGTATGTGATCAGCATGGCAGGTTACTAGCTTTCTGGACGAGAGTGAGAAACTGAAGTAAGAAGTCACTGAAGTTATTTTCTAATTTTCCTAATAGCAAAAAGGCAAGGCCATACTATTCTCCCTTAGTTCAATTAAATACACTTTTTTTTTTTAGGGAGAGGCAGAAAAATGCATTTACGCACACAGGTGGCCAGCCTATAGTGTGGGACTCCCCTAAAAAACGGGTTTACCCACTAAAAAACCTCCTCTACTCTTTAGGAATCTAACCTGGAATTGTTTATCACATTACGTCAGGCTAGGCCTAAATTTGGCTTACGCCCGTGGGGCTCGCTCCTTATCCAGCCGCTCGATCAAGGGATCTGGGCCACATCGCGGTCCAGATCGGTTTTCTTTTCCAGGAGGATGCCCCGGACGAACTGTGACAAACAATCCCAGTTGTCCTCATCTTCCAAAATCTTTTGGCAGACCGAGTCCACCGAAAATGCACCAAAGATTTGTGTGGCCTCCAGGCGGGGCCCTTCCCAACGGGGACAGTGGAAGAATGTGTGTTCCGCATCGTCGGGAACACCCGGGCAATAAATGCAGTCCGGTGAACCGGTCTTTCCCATCCGGTTCAGGTACGACCGAAAATAGCCGTGACCTGTCAAAAATTGGGTCAGGTAGTAGTCCACCTCCCCATGCCGCCGTTCCACCCATGGTTGGACCTGCTTGATAAGTCGCGCAGTCCATCGTCCTCGGGTGTCATGCTCCCAGCTGTGTTGCCGCTGCTGGAAGGTTCGGGAGCGCTCTTCTGTTCTTGCCGTGTCCTTGCCGATCTCGCCTTGTCTCTGATAAATCGCCTTCCTCTCTCCAGCCAAGAGCTTGACAGGAATGACTCCGGCGACCACCAGGACGGCAGGCTCGGACACTGTCCGGTAGGCGGAACACACCCGGAGCGCAGCTTGACGCTGAACCCGGGCGAGTCGCAACCTGTAGCACTCCTTATCTAGAGCGCCTGCCCACACCTCTGCCCCGTAAAGGAGCACGGACTGGACCGCGGACATCAACAGACGTCTTCTGCTGGATCGGGGACCCCCGACATTGGCCATCAGCCTACTAAGGTAAGTGACTACCTTAGCGGCCTTGTCCGCCGTACGGAAGATCTGATCCCTCCAGCTTAAAGTTAAATACACTTACAAAAGCCCAATATACTTATATTAAAGCTTTACATACCCGAGTAAATTCATCACAGTTACAAATGTGGTAGGTGATGCCGTAAATCACCAGGTCAATGCCAACGTTTAAATCTTTCCAGTGCCAGTACAGGCCCGAAGCTCCCTTTGGTATTTTGGCTCTCCGCACCAACCGACCTTGGTCATATCCAGCATTCTATATAAAACATCGTACAACTCAGTAGTGAATTTAAATCAAGATGCAATATGGCTTAACTAGATCTTGGGGAATTTTTTTGCATAAACAAATACAATTCAGAAAACTGATCAGTCCAGTTGGTATATTCATAATCTGGTTAAAACTGACCTGTAGTTAAAATTTAATTTTGTGTCCCATTTACATTAGGTTAAAATCTAAATAAATTTAAAACAATAGTTCTAAATCAATCCATGTATTATGTTTCGGTTAACACCATTTTTAAACTATTGTACAGTAGAACCTCGATAGTTCGACTCTCTTTATAACAGTTCGTGAGAACCTAATATGTCAGTATAACGACCGATAGTGTCCATGTTGAACACTAACAAAGATGAAAATGAAACAAAATGACAAATTATTTGAATGTTGGTTATTCAAGTTCAATAAGTTATGATTTCAATACAATTTAGTGTTTCCTAAATTCAACTCATGATTTTTATTCTTCCTATGTTAATATTTCCCATATACTCTCTAGTTCGGCATTTCAATACTTCGACACTCTCTCTAAGTTAGGGTGACCAAACGTCCCGGAAAACTGGGATTGTCCCGGTTTTTGGTAATGTCATGTGATGTCCCGAAAAATTATATCGGGACGCTCAAAAGTCCCGGAATTCTGTTTAAGTTGGAAAAAATATTGAGACATAAATAAAGGGCAGTTGAAATTTTGACGGATGGAACTAAATGGAAGTGGACTTGCTGGAAGCCATCCTCAAGATTCTATATAATTACAAAAATGTGACTGTGTGGAATTTTATAACTACAACTTGCTTCAGTTTCAAATAACAAAGACATGATGAAGAATGTTGGAAGCAGGGACAAATATCCTTTTGCAAGGCCGATCATTACCATTTACCACCAGTGTTCAGTGAGTAATATAAAATGTAGAACTAATATTTAATCATATGAACTCTATTATTATTTCGGTATTTTTTTACCATAAATACCTACATTATGTAGTCATTATGTCATGTCATCAATTAAGTCATCGTAATTTATTACCATCATTTGACGACAAATTAAATTTTTAACAATTCTACATTAACATAGATAGAGTACGGATCTAGGATTAGGAAATTTTCAAAACTTTGCCTTTGAGTGAATCTGATTAATTAACTGTAATTAAAAACATATACTATGAATCAATCAGTTATTATTTAGCCTAATTCTTATCCTGTTAACAATGGACCAGTTGGTTGGTGTACGGCGTGATGAAGGGGTGGGAAGGGAAGGGTACATATTCGGAGCTGTCCTGGTTTCCTCCGTGAATGATTTGGTCACCCTTCTCTAAGTCCACAAAGTGTCGAACTATCGAGGTTCTACAGTATTTTAATTAAGATTCACTATCAACCTTAGTCAGTTTTTATTTTTTATTTAATTACTGTTTTAGATTGAGCTTTGTCAAAAACTGACGTATTCTCTGTATCTCAATAAACTATTCCAAAGTTGAACTATGTAAATACATAGCAACTAAAGAAAAATCATAATCCATGAATTTTGAGATAGCAAGACTTGACTTAGTTGAAAATGGTGTAAGGCTTTCATTATACAATAATCTTTTCCTATTGTATCATCAATTTTTGTTATGTTAGTCGCATTACTGTGCATTCATTTTTTCAATAAGAGCACAAATATGTATTACACCTATGTAAAGTGGAGATGATCTGTTGAAATAAATAAATAAGTAAAATAAATAAATAAGGCAAAACATGTTACTATGTGGATTAGGTAATTTGGAACAGCTGATGAAAACATATTTATATTTTAACCTGTCTAAAACCACAGTTTAAAGTCTATAAACATAACTTAAATTATATTTATTGGTTTCTTATCCTTAAAGTTTGGAAAATTATTTTAATTGGCATTTCTTTATAAACCATCTAAGTCCAGCATGCTAATAATGTCTGATGTCATGCCATCTGTGTGACAGAGAGAGTAGAGAAATGCTACAAAGCGAGAGAGAGAGAAAGAGTGATGGTTGGCCGTAGCCCGCAGTCACACCTCCACCACTAGCTTAAGTCGGGGACTTATTCGCCAGGCCGCTTACCACATCAAGTCTTCTTTTCCTCTTTAGGTCTTCTTCTCCTAACCAAGGACTCTTCTAGTGCCCATCAGAGAGAGAGAGAGAGAGAGAGAGAGAGAGAGAGAGAGAGAGAGAGAGAGAGACCAGAGGTGAAGAGCGACAAGAGAAGGGCCTGAGGGTGGCTTACAAAGCTTACAAATTTTGGGTAAATAGAATGTGTATCCACTATGAGGTTCAGCTTTTAACACATTTAGAACATGTGAGTTTTTTAAAGAGGTAATTGACAACCTCTTTTTCCTTTACTTTGCCCCATCCACATGAACTTTTGATCTGTGCATAGATAGTATATAAGCAGAGTAAGCAGTGAGTCATATAGAGTACAGGTGAATGGTACTGATAAAAACTTCTTGGTAGAATGTAAATTCAAACCCATGACATATTGCTCTGCTCTGCTCTTGAGACTAAATTTCCCCGCTTAAATCAAATAAAGGAAGATGTCCCGCTCTATCACAACCGAAAATCTCAACCTCTTGAAAAACAGGCTCAAACTGGAAAATTGGCACGAGGTCTTAAACTCCCCCACAATTGAACAAAAATACAACTCATTTATCCACACAATCCAATACGAGATGGACTACATAATGCCAAAGACTCTAAAAACCTTCAACATAAACAAACAGAATAAAATTTTCTGGGACAAAAACCTGATTAAATTGAAAAATGCCGTCAACATAGCCCAAGACAAATACCATTTGACAGGATGTGATACAGACAAGACCATTTACAGCCGACTGAAAACCATATACGATAAGGAAATCAATCACCAAAAAAGAATCTCCACCCAAAATAAAATAAATTCAGCTGAAAACAAAAACAAAAAAGTATGGGAAATCATCAACAATGAACGCCAAATCAATGCAAACGAAAAAGAAAAACTGACTCTAAACATCAACAAACAAACCATATCGGACCCAAAAATAATCAGTGACATATTCAATGACCATTTCATCAAAATAGGAGGAAGCCACACATATAATATTCAGAGGACGACTCATCCCACTCTGACCTCATCTCACACAGCACTTCAGCCTCAAAGAAACAACACCCCGGCCTTGGAAAACTTCTACCCAATTAACCGACAAGATCTAAAAAACATCTTCAAAACACTCCTACCAAAATCATCAGCCGGAAAGGATGATATATCCAACAAGATCCTGAAATTCTGTGAAGAAGAACTCAGTGACCCAATTCTAGACATCATCAACTCATCCCTCACACAGGCTACAGTTCCTAAAGATATGAAAATCGCCATAGTCTACCCCAAACACAAAAAAGGACCCAAAACTCAAACCGAAAACTATCGGCCTATCTCGATTCTACCCACAATATCAAAATATATCGAAAAAGCTGTATACACCCAACTGATCACACATCTGGAAAAATCTCAATCACTATCCAACAACCAACATGGATTTCGAAAGGGAAAATCTGTCAACACAGCCCTAAACCAACTCTGCTACAGCATCACCAAGGCCTGGGAGGACAACAAAGCAGCAAAGGGGACTTTTCTTGACCAACAAAAGGCGTTCGACAGCCTCAACAGAGACATTCTTCTAAAAAAGCTCAATGAACTCAACATAACCAAAAACGCACTCAAATGGATCACCAGCTACCTTAAAAACAGAAACCAACAAGTAGAAATTGAACACATCGACAATAATAAAGAAACCAAAATCAGATCAGATACAAAACTCACCACATCAGGAATCCCACAAGGATCCATCCTTGGCCCTTTATTTTTCCTTGTATATATAAACTCATTCCCTAGCTTTTTGCCAGACAATAAAACCTGCATCATGTTCGCTGATGACACCACCATCATCTCAGCATCAGACCCGAACCATTTCTCACAAACTTCAGAAGAAACATTAAAACAGGCCAAAAATTTCTGCGACCCCATCAATTTAAAAATCAATCATTCCAAAACTGTCAACATCAATTTCACCCCCTCAAACAGGACGTCCGACAAAAACTCAGCACAACCCACCAAATTCTTAGGAATCACAGTCGACAAGAACCTAAATTGGCAGGATCATATAGATAATCTTCATAAAAAACTATCATCAATTCTCTTTGCGTTGAGACGAATCAGACTAATAACAAACAAGGAAACCACAAAAATTGCGTACCATGCCCTCTTTGAAACACATGTACGATACGGCATCATAGCCTGGGGCGGAGCTGGTGAAACCTATCTGAAGAAAATTCTAATCCTGCAAAAGAAGGCCATCCGGATCTTGGAGAACCTACACCCCCAACAGTCATGTAAGGAACATTTCATCAATAACCAAATCCTCACCACAACCTCCCTATACATCCTTGAACTTATCAAACTAAATAACAAAACCCATCAAACTAAAAGACAGGAGTGCCATAACTATAACTTAAGATCTAACCAACACCTACACTATCCACAACACAAACTAAAAAAAAAAAAAACAAGCAAAACCCCCACATATATGAGCTTAAAAATCCACATGCTCCCAGAAAATATTAAAAACATTAACAACAAAAATTCACTCTTGAGAAAGCTCAAAACTTATCTCTACACCAGACCATATTACACACTTCAAGAGTTCTTTGATGAACATACCCTGAGGCCTCAATACACCAGCGCCTAACAACCTCTGATTGGAGGGATTGACGATTCCCCGGTCCCGGAGACTGCGGAGAGGACGCCGTAGTAAGTAAGTAAGTAAGTAAGCTATGGTTCCGAAGTTCTAGACCACCTCACCCAATCATAATAATTGCCATAAATTTATAGTTTATTAAGGAATTTTTTAACACACACAAATATTATTTACTAACTCATTGTTTCATATTATTTTGCTGGGCACACTTCACATTTTGAGGACAAGTTGATGCTTCAAAAGTCTCAAATCTACATTTAAAATAACCTAAAGAAAATATTAAAATATATTAAAAAAAATTTGCAAAATTAGGCTTGTCAACGAACGTTTTCTCAAGTATTGTAGTGACTTGCCTGCACTGGGGGCTCCATCACAGTGATTGTGTCATCCTCCAGGAAGTAGATAATATTCACTTGTCTGATGCGGAAATGTTCATCAGGTGACTGAGCAACAGATTGTCTGAAGAATGCTCGGAAAGTAAGACACTTCTTATCATACTGGACAAAATGGGGGGAAAAAGTTGGGATTTTGTAACTTCTCGTCCGTCCATATATGAGTGAAGGATCAAATCTAGGACAGTTAAGAAATTAACGTAAATTTTTTTTAAATATACCGTACTCTGTGATGAGTTTGAAAACAAAGAAGATTGGACCAGGAAATAGTTTTATTGAGGTTTCAAAATGGTTCTTGTTTGAATTTTGGCAATTATCAGCCCTTATAACTTTTACTTTCTCCCACTATACCATCCATAGCCTATATATGGAGTGTATTGTTTACAACAAAATATATAGGTATCAAACATGATGACCATTTTTATTTGGGCCTACAATCTTATTTCTAGGATTTTAATTCAGGGAGTCCTGAAAAAAGACTATAGAATGAAGTCTTAAAAAATCGTAGGCCTCAGTACAGTAATGTACATTCAAACTTAACACTTTAAATTTTGTAGTGATTTACCAAGATGATTTACAATCTTGAGACTACCATACATACCGTATTGGATCAAGTGCTTGGTGGTGTCGAACTGAGTTTACATCCAATGGGGTCTTTCCAATACCGAACTCAGGTTTTCTGCTTACAGCATATCCATTTTTAACATCAAAGTGATGAGAAACATTGAATTTGGATTGCTAAAACAAAATAATAAATAGATTAAATAAACCTTGCTTAATTTAAACAACCTAAATAGTGAATTGGATTCAACTCAATCCCATTCAAGGGTTCACAACAAAACATTGATAGTTTTCAAATTTGCCAAAAAATTTTAAAAGAACGATGTAAAAACTACATATCAATATTGAAAAATCATGGATAAAATTGCCTTGACCAGGTGATGCAAATCAGTTCCATTGTATTCATTACTACAGTACCATACTTATATGCATATAGGCTACTTACAGTATTTTAAAATTTAAAAGCAATAAATTAAAAAAATTATTAGCCTCCTGGCTTATTAATTCCAATTCTTGATTTAACCTTACATCCTCCATAGTCCTCTAGACAGCACAGAACATTATGAGCTGGCATGGAATCTGCCCAAGTTTTCTAAACTCTAATAGGCCTAACTTATAATGGCATTTTCTGATGCTGTCAATCAAAAAGAATCCGGGAAGTCTTACGTGATGGTAAGCATACTATCACCTTAGTTTGTTATGGTTTTTTTTTCTTTTTATTTACGTTTATTCCTCAACCAATCAATATGTAATCGAACAAAGTTCCTGTTACTATTTCAAGCCTTGATAAGTACAAAATGTCGAATCTAGAATAAAAAAATCAATGGTTAGCACAATTACTTCTTCTTTTCGTATTTTTCTACCAATCACACAATTCCTAAGAAAGACAGGCAAGATTACATAGGGTACCTAAAAATAGGCCTAAACTTATTTTATTTTGTGACTTACTGAGTTAACTTTGTGTAAAACTTAGCCTATCAGTTAGCCTAATTGTTTTAGCCTACTTGTTTGTTCTTTTTGGTTACTTGTTATTGTAGACCTAAATATATTCAGTAGTCAAAAGGAATTTTTTTAGTGTAGAGAAAAAAATAAATGTGTTTAATGAATCGTAATGGAATCGTTTATTTTTACTGTGGATAAAATATCAATAACTTAAGTTATAACAGCAAAATTTATGTTGACTCAACCATGGAGTAGTATAACTTCCCCAAAAAATTAATATTACTAGGGGGGATCGTAGATAAGCATACCTAGAGTGCTAGAAGGCTAGCATAGTAGAGTTCTTCTAAAGAGAAAATTCACTAATTGTAGGCTCAAATTGCGGTCGATGGAGATTAACAACTAATCACCCATCATTTTAATGAATCAGGATGGATAATTATACCTGGATCATTAACTTATTACATCATTATACCTGTAAAATGAAAGAGAACAACAAGAAGCCTTTTATTTGTTGTGTAAAGCAGTAGACATACATTATATTAGATAGGCTTTTTGTGAAGGATGAGCTACGGTAATAAGTGCAACTATCGGTAATAAGTGCAACTATCGTAAAGAGTCTCGAAAGGTTAGGTGTACTTACTTGTCCTAAACATAAAGTGTTAAAAACATTCAGACTACCTCATTTTAGTACTGGCAAGTAAAGGGGTCTACACAAGAGTCTAGTCCAAATATTCTATGCAATGAATATTCTATTCAAATGTGAACTTTAAACATACCGTAACATCCCGAAATGAGTAACCTGGTATCAAAGGGAGACCCTCCATGGAAATGTAATTTTCGTATACTTTAACACAAATCAATTCTTATTACATCAAATTGAGCGATTAACTCACTAGTAAGAGTAATAAATAATAAATACTTAATGAACACTTGGAACAAATCAAATCATAACCACAAATTTCATACAAAGTTTCCGGTTTCATAGCAACCGGAAAGTTGAGTTCTCAGACATAGAGTAACAATAACAAACTTTGCGTTTATTTATGGACATATTCAATATACACGGATTACTTCGAATGATTTACGCACCGTCTACTTCTACCTCAAAATTAATCCCACCAAAACCCCCAATCTTCCCGACAATAACTATCCCTACAATATTGGTAGTTGAAATTTTAATCAGTAATAAAGGGCTCCTGCAGAGAGGTCAACCATACAATCAATAGTCAATGATACAATGGTAACGCTCTCAGTAAGAAAAGTTGGTAGTCCTCTCCAATTTATTTATCCTTGCAATTAATTAACTTATAGCAACGAGGTTAACTTATTATAAAGTTAACCTCGTTCATTTATAGCGTTGTTTATAGCGTAGATCTAACGTCCGCCCCCAGAACAAAAGCAAACTTTAACTTTAACACACAGATGCTGATGTTGGTATGCTGGAAATGTTTACCATTGCCATGGCAACAGTGTCAGAAACTCGAATTGTATGTTTTCAAAACTTGTCACGTTTACCTTTATGTTGCATTACAAGAACTTCATTTGAAATATTTTATTGATTTGATTTTTTCAACTCTCTACTAATTATTGCATGAAGTTGTATTAAATACCTTGGTTTCAATTTTGCTCTTGAGTTTCAAGGGTTTTTGTCAAATAATTTTCTGGAGGGTACACTATCTTACAAGTATTACGTACTGTAAATCTTCTCAAAGTATTTGAATGAAGATGAAACAAGTGAAATTTAATACCTCTAAGCCACCTCTCTTGAGACCCTTAAAATATGAAATGGCAAAAAGAAAAGAGAAGTGGAAAGCTATAAATGATCCAATTGAAAAACAACTTTCAATTGTAAGTATAGGCTACTTTTCTGATTGAGTTAAACTTAAATAATTATTTTTTATTAGAATTTAATATATTAAATATTTTTGTTTGCATCGGAGGATGGAAAACACTTCCACACTTTTGGCGGTTGTCCCGTTGTACCAGGTGCTGCTGCCAAGAGAGGGAAGAGGTGCCAAGGCAGACGTACGCACATTCGTTAAAAATATAGTCTAAGTGACTATAAACTTAGTTAGTTTGAACTGAAATTTTGAAATACAAGTCACATTCCCAAATAATTAAATATGGGGTACCTCAAGGATTCATCATTTGCCCTTTATTATTTATTTGCTAAGGGACATGCCAAATTGTCATATAGCCAACTAATCAACGTAAAGAACCAACTCATACTTTATGTAGATGACTCAAATCTCATTAGGCCTATGTCAGCTAAAACCGACTTGGAAATAGAAGTAAATTCATTGATTGAACAAAAATTCAGGATTTTTTTATTTCAAATAATTTTCAACTAAAATACACAAAAGACTAATTTTATCCCTTTTAGCACAAAGCAAAACAGATAGGCTCCCAATTTTAATATTTTTTTTACATTGATGATAACGTAATACATCAAGTTGAAAATAATAAATTTTTAGGACTTCATATTGATACCCACCTGAGTTGGGACTTGCATGTTAACAAAATTTTATCAATAAGAAACTCTGGGATAAATGCTTTAAAAAGGTTGTATTAACTGTTTTGAGATCTGTAATGTCCTGGAATATATGTCCGCTCCTGATGTATCTGGTCGGGAGTCCCCTGTTTTCACGTGTAATGGCTTGAAATATGTCTGCTCCTCATGTTTCTGCGCGGTAGTCCCCTGTTTTCACGTGTAATGGCTTGAAATATGTCTGCTTCTCATGTATCTGGGTGGTAGTCACCTGTTTTCACGTGTAATGTCCTGGAATATGTCTGCTCCTCATGTTTCTGCGCGGTAGTCCCCTGTTTTCACGTGTAATGGCTTGAAATATGTCTGCTTCTCATGTATCTGGGTGGTAGTCCCCTGCTTTCACGTGATGTCCTGGAATATGTCTGCTCCTCATGTTTCTGCGCGGTATAGTCCCCTGTTTTCACGTGTAATGTCCTGGAATATGTCTGCTCCTGATGTATCTGGGCGGGAGTCCCCGGTTTTCACGTGTAATGTCCTGGAATATGTCTGCTCTTCATGAATATATGGGTGGGAGCCCAATGTTTTCACGTGTCCTGGAGTGCCGGCTCTTTATGTATCTATGTGGAGGAGCTTCCTATCCTCCAATTTAGGTTTAACAATTTTAAGGATTTAAAATTTTAAAACTTTAATTTTTTTAGATGTTAGCACTTCAAAATTATTGTTTATGCATAAGTATAGTGGATTCCCTTGGAAACTAAATATCTTTCTTTATTGGTTTAACTTTTAGGAAGAAACTGTAGACAACATATTACAAAAAATGGTGTCATATACATATTTTTTCTACAAAACTAATTTATATTATTAAATATTTTAAATTGAAAAATAGTTTTAACATATGTATTCCCATTTTCCTGACAGTATGTTTGAAAATACAGTAGTATAAGATCTTGGTCCATGATTTCCTAAATATTAATAATATTTTAAAATATTAGTAATGTTTATCATTGCTTACAGTGGTATAGTTAACTGGATAGTTAAGAAAATACCCGCCGTTGCAGCAGATCTGCGTCCTCAGGGAATTTCCAATGGAATTTCAGACTATACTTTCCCCATAAAAACACCATAGGATCGAGTATGTAGGTTTTCCGCTGTAAATTAACCAGTTATGCTAATACAAAAAATAAAAATACTAAATTGTTTGTTTTTTTAGGTCTTCTAATTTGTTCCAGTTAAGATTAATGAATTTTAAAAATTGAGGTTTAAAAATGCCAAAAACCCATTTTTGAGACTCTAAAGACCCCATAAAACCCTGTTACTACAATCCGATCATTTTGGTTTGCGAACTCATGAAAATAGACCTGATTTTAATGATTATTATTTTTGGTCTCTAGGCACCTTAAAACAAAAAAGTAATATGGTCCTGGGCTTAGTTCTTACCATGAGACCTACGGAGACGGTAAAAGCTTCCTCCCTAAAAGGGATAATTGTGTGTTATTGTGTTGCAAGCAATATCTTCTTAAAAGGAAGAATTTATTGCAATATTACCTAATGCTACAAAGCTCTTATTGTATCACTGTACGGTATAACACAGCTTCAAACTAGCTCTTCTCATTCAAGTCTATTATTTTATGATTTTTAAAAACTTCTCTGCCAGTACCTATACTTACTATATATTATGTTATCTTAAAATAATTAAGTTAATACTTTTGATTATTTTTAGCCACCTGAAGCACAACCATCAGTAGTGCGAGAATTGGTCTCTGATGTTTGCTATACCAACTTGGCTTCCATTTTGGACCTGCCTCGTCTGATGATAGAAGATGCTGAGGTGACTCCATCCGTAGAGACCATCATACCGTATGCCCCTCCTGTTACCAGCTCCGTAGAGGACGGAACTAAAGACAGTTTTCTGAAAGGACCGCGGGTGAGGATATTGACAGGACTTTTATTAATTAGTTACCAGATAAATTTGTAATGTCCTTAAATGAATATGATATTAGCTTAACCCTCCATCGGGCGCAATAATATTGAAACGTCACCAGGCACCAGTAAAGGTTTGGCTCCGTGATCAGAATAAAGAAAAACCCTTCGCTTGAAAAAGATTGTCATAGTAGAGTTCTGCCAATCATACTAATTAGAACTGGACCCTATTCAGTCTAGCGATTTCAGATTACTTGACCCCCAGATCAATAACTTAACTGTAACCGGGTAAATCTGCGCATAATATAGTTCGTCTAATGCGATATGAAAGACACATCATGACACAACATGAAGGTCAGGCTGCAGAACCGAAGCTTTCTACATTCTTTACTACAATTTTTGCAAGTGCTGAGGTTAACTTTGCGTAGCCCGATGGAAGAATACTTCTTGAATATATTGAAGAATACTCTTGCATATCAAGCATATGCTTGATGCTATTTATATTTAATTTTAAAATAGGTTGTTAAATTAAAAGTAAGCTAATCATACAAGGTTATTTGTTAACTTTACCATAAGTCAAGAGCATGTAGGATATGTGAGTAGCACACTGACTATAAGAGCAAAAAATTCCTGGGTTCAAAAAGATTTTTTTATATTTTCTGATTTTATACACCTCTGGTTATTCTTCTCGGTCAAAATGTTTTATTACAATTGGATGTTTGTTAGGGTCAAGATTGTATCATAGTCATTAAAATACACTGAGTGGGCCAAAAAGGATGTGAAGCTTTTGAAAATCTTTTGGATAACTGTTAACGATAACTTAACAATTATTTAATTATTCATTCATCAAGTAAAAATAATCGAATTTAATTTGTTTTTGCAATAACATTGCTGTTGATATATCTGCTGTAGCCTGCAGTTGTGTTGTGTGAGACCGCTGATGTGACCCACAAGCTAGTATGATCTTGACATTGCAACTGTAAGAAAAGGGATCAAGGATTAACATTTTCAAGATAAAATTTACTGCTAAAGTTACTGTATGGATTTAGTTCGGGAGGGGGTGAGGGGCAATTAGAGCTTACAACAGTGTATATTTACACTTTCAATACTAATTCAGTTTTTTAAATAACTGATTTCAGAGATCTTCTGAAAGTTCACTGTCAGATTCTTTGTCATCAGATGATGAATCTCGTGAAGAAAGCCCAGAACTGTCCAGGAAATCAGAAAGTTTCATTGAGATCAAAGCTGAAACCAAAGCAGTTGCAGATAGTTTTGAAGCAGAGTCAGATTTTGTTGAAGTTGAAAAGAAAACGTAAGTTTACCCTAAAAAATTATAATCCTCTTCCTGTACACTGAGTTAAATTAATGGAAAGTCATATAACCCTGTATCACAAGGAACCTATGAACTCAGTGACTTTCCAACATATTAAATTAGATGTAAATAGAATGATTGTTTACAAATTAGCCTAATACCAAATGTAAACAATACAAATCAATATAGTAGTAGTAAAGTAAGCTGATAAGCTATTTCTATTAAAAGCAATAGACTTTTAGTCACTACATTTATTATTACAGAATAAGAATATTTTGGGTATAGGAGGCATTGACTGGGGGTGCGCCAAAGCCCCAGATTTTTGGGATCAAATTTTTTTTTTAAATACAGGGTTTCCATAAAATAATGGTGCGGTTTAACTATGAAATAAAAAGATAACGAGAAGAGGTACAAAAAAACTATTTATTTTATTGGATACCTTACATTAAAAAGATTTTATACATATCTAATAAAGCTCAACATGGCCACCATTCCTTGCCCTGCAGACGTACAAACGATAATCTACTTCAGCCCACACATTTTGCAACATTTCTTTTGTCACCGTTGAAACTGCATGAATGATTCTTTCCCTTGGGTGGTCCAAATTGCAAATTTTTTTAGCAAATACTATGTTTTTTACATGACCCCAAAGAAAAAAATCGTATGGAGTCAGGTCTGGGCTCCTGGGGGGCCATGCTATAGGGCTGCCTCTTCCTATCCACCTGTTTGGAAACTTAACATCTAAAGCATCTCGAACAATTGTTTTATAATGTGGAGGTGCTCCATCCTCCTGAAAATAAAGGCTGTTTGCATTTTCCATGTCGTCAAGTTGAGGAAAACAATAGTTTTCTAACATGTCCAAGTAAACATTTCCATTGATAGTTTTTTCCATTGGTCTTTTCCATTGGTCGAAAAAACTCAACTTATTGAAAAAGAAGTGTTTTGAATAGCACAACAATCAAAACAGCTGTTTTAACTAATGTGAACAAAACTGTTTGAGCTACCGGATACAGGGATACCAACACCAATTATTTGATTTGTCTCATAACAGTTTTACAGGATGTTAAAACCGCACCATTATTTTATAGAAACCCTGTAGTAATAAGCTGTAACAAAAAATAGGTTTGGGTTGTCGTTACTGTAGTCAAAAGAAAAATGCTACGTTTTTAGGAATAAAAGCAAACCATTTAAATTCTGTTTTGGCATTTTGAGTTCTTAGTATTAATTTTAATTTGGTCTCATACCTTCCACATAGCTTCCACCGCCACATAAGACCCTAAAAATCATAATTTTAGGAGGAGGTAGTAGACATTCCTCCTAAAATACCTTTTAACTGTTTTAATTGACTTTTTACTGGCAGTGTGATTGATTGTGACACATGTGTTGCAGCGAGTTTGACCGGGAGATGATGCTGAGACACAAGGCGATACTGAGGTTCCTGAGTCTGCCGGAGTCAGAGGCTGCGTCGTGGAGGGTGAAGGACACCCGGGATGTGAGCGACCTCAGCCAGATGACCCTGGAGGAGAAGGGCGACTACCTCATCAACAAGGTGTGCACAAACACTAGCTGTTATCTTGACTATTGACCATACTCAGTGGTGTTGTGCTCAAATTAGCTGTATCGGAGCGATGGGTAGTGGCAAAGCGATCAATTCTGGGAATCATTGAGTTTAAGGGTGGCAGGGGGAGGGTGGATATAGTGTCATTGTAAATTTGTTAGCTTACTCCAAGAGCGACTTTTATCTACCTGACGTCACTTTATCAAGTTTATTGAGAATAGCCCTCCATATCAACACGACATATTCTTCCTCTCTTAATAAAATTTACAATAGACTCCCGCTTGACCGGCCCACCTTGCGTCCAGACATCAGTGGCCAGAAAAGGAATTAGCCGGTTAAACTGTTGACCATTGAACAACGTTAAACTGTAGTTCTCCATTACCGGAATAAGACGAATACTCTATGGAATTTATAGCTACCTACCCTATAGACTTATCTTTACAAATTCGGTATTGTGATCTACTGGAATGGAGGGTATACAAACGTATTCACTTCCAGTGGCGTTCACTTCCGTTGAGGAAAGTTTGCTTGAATTATTTTCTGGAACTGACTTCAATATAAAGTGCAAATAATTTGAAAGATAGATAAAAAAAAATTCCGGCGAAAAAAGACCAATTAAAGTGATGTTGTGTTAAAAATGGTTGGTTAAAAGGAAGTTTGTTTTCTGACAAGAAAGGCCGGTTAAGAGTCATCTTCATCCCTGTGCCAGTAGCCCATTGTTGCGCACTCGGCAATGTTAACCATACGGCTTTTAATGCACAACATGCTATTTGATTCCCCTGTTTCGGACGCCGTTTTTCAACCGATTTTCTTTAAACTTGGTAAATATGTTTAGTTGAATAGTTATATTAGGACCCTCATAACTCGAAATTTTGAAAATTTAACAAATATTACTCTCTGTGACGTCACAAAGTAACTCAATTTTCCTTAGTAATATTTTAAAATTTTCGAAACTTTGGGTATGAGGGACCTAATATAACTATTCAACTAAACACTTACCAAGTTTAAAGAAAATCGGTTGAAAAACGACGTCCGAAACAGGGGAATCAAATACCATGTTTTGCATTAAAAGCCGTATAGTTAAGCCGACTGCGCAACAATAGGCTACTGGCCCAGGGGTGAAGATGACTCTTAAAGCGAAGGCTGGTTAAAAGGTGGCCGATTAAGAGGGAGTCTACTAGGATCGATCGATTTCCTATATGTCAACTGATAACGGTGGCCTACAAATCTATTGATTGTTGTTAATACTAAAGATTTTTGGATGATAATTTTAACACCTCATACTGGTTCTGCTCTAACCAAATCATATAGTGAAAAATGTGTCACAGTGGAGCTCCCGATAAAATTTATTGGATTTGAATGTTGATTCTGTTTCAATTGATTCTCGAATCCGAATCTCTGGGCAAGTTTTGGTGGATTTGAGAATCGTGATTCTGCTTTGACACATCACTAGTATTCATCAAATCATCCTGATTAGAATCATCTTCTTGTAATTTTGAATAGGATATAAATTTCATATATAATTAAAGATCAAAGAAATATTTTTTTAATTATTGCAATTTGGCTTTGAAAAAAGACTTTGGAATTTCTTGAAACTTTTGTAGTCACTAGGACGAGCAGAAAGTTATTTTTTTCTAAATAATGTCAACTCCTGCAAAGCACTGTGTCTTAACCATCTTTGCACGGTCTACATGTTTAGAAACATTAATCCAGTATTTGTTTGGCTGCTTGTCCAGATTGCGGTGGACTTCTGCAACTGGATCAGAGAGCTAGGCGGAGACGAGAAGTCGTTCATCAGCGAGGAGATCGTCAAAGAGTTGTTCCAGATAGGCATGGACAACCCGGCGTCTCGAGCGATCTGCATGAAGACCAGGGAGAAGAGGGTTCTCTACTCCAATCTGGCGTTCTACTTGAATATGCCCGATGTGAGTGACAATTCCTCAATTATTCATAACTCAAAAAATGCCAATTTTAATATTTTTTAATTTTAAAAATAAATTCACAATCATAATTCCTACAATTTATAAGGAAGCAGTGCCTTTATGTTTCTGTTTAACTACTCGTCATATATAGCACTTACAAATATGTATAGGCCTACCATTTTCAGCCCTATTTATTAAGTTTTAGTTTTAGCTAGTCGTAGCCTGTGATGTCTATTTGAAGCTTTTACTAAATTGATATTTCTTCGTATTCAGTTTTAGTCCTAAATTGTAGTTTTGGTTACAAAGTGAAATGTAATTTTTACATTCACATTACCTTGTTCTTCTGCACCTACAAGGGGGACCCTTGATAGCAAAAACTTAAGGTCTTAAAACTAGTTAACAAAAAAATAAATTTGACAACAAACTATTTCAATAAATAATGACCAATTTTCTCAGCTGGGATAGTCTGGAGTTCAGGTACAACTGGTGGCGATGCATTAGAGAGGGGGGTGTCTGCATCTGGCATTTTTAGGCTCAACATGTTCACTCCACTACGATGCAAATATTGATGGTGGTAGTCATCTCTGGGACCTCATTTGTCAGGTGACAAATATCCTACAAAGAAATAACTTCAATAAGGTGGCTGGTAGAACATCCATGGACGTTCATAAGATGTAAAAAAAATTTAAAACTCAGAAGTATGTCTACGTTGCTTCGCATGTTTGGTCCTTAACGGAAATGGAAGAAATAACCTGACCGACCCCATGCCCCAAAAAAAAGCCTAGCGACACTTCCGTCAGGAGTGCCACACACATAAAAAATTTCACAATCTACAGAGACGAGATGTTTGCATATGGCAGAACAATGTCACGACTCATTGTTTGTAAATAATTTATTGACTTATATTTGCTAAGGGCATAGTTCAGTGATTTTATAGTCATCATGATTATTTAATTAAGATACTTACAGTTACTCCTGTAATTCTGATTTATTCAACAGTGTTTTTGTTTCAGAAATCTTTCCATGAAGTCCTCTTGAAGCACTTGTACTGGGATGCTGAAATTGAAAAGAAGCCTTCGAGGGTAATTGCTTTTGGTAAAAGTTTACCAAAGAATTTACGTTTTAAAACACCTAAGAACAAAACCGCAGAAACTTGGTTGGAGTGGAACAAACTGTCTGAAGAGCAGCTCAGTTTCGCTGATGTTTACAAGGACATAAAAGATTTAAGGTACACTCATTCTTGTAAACTTTATTGTAGAAACATATGTTTTGAAATACTTTTAGAGTCTCTGACATTTGAACTGTTAATCATCTTACAATATTAATTATACACTTATCTAAAGCATTTTTCAAGGTTCCCTCAATACATGTACTGTAAACTTTTGATAGTCCAACATTCTTTCGTCTGACACTTCTATGATGACACCGCCTCGGCCATAATAATATCTCCTGTAAATGTAAGAGGGAGTGACCTTGGAGTAAATGTTGGGAGCTGTTGAGTCGTGAATTTTATATACAGGGGGGTGCAAAAGTAGGTATACAGTAACGAAATATTTCATGGAAAAAGTAAGTTTATCGGTACAAAAACTTAAACTTTAAAATATATTTTTAAAGTGGAAAGGAACAGAGATTAACTCTTGAGTATTACGTTAACAGGTAACAGGTTTAACAGATGAAGGTAATCAACAGGTGGCTAACTTGAATATTAGCCAACTAAAATTGTATACCTACTTTTGCACCCCCCTGTATATAATGTTTTATAGTTAGTTTTAGGCCTTAAATTAATATTAAATAGCTTGATGACAAATTATAACTTTTACTCACACAATAACATTAGGGAATACAATAGCAAAAACAAACTAGAGTAAAACATATTTTTAATAACTCTGATTGTTTGAAGACTATGTTGGGTGGTTGATTAATCCCAAATAAGTACATTCACATTTCCAGCAGGAGCAACTTGTATCATGACTTAATTTATGATTTTATATAATTTAACAAATGAACTTTAGTAATAAAAACCACTTGAATAAATCTTTTTTAACTCTTTATATCCTTTCATAATTGGTTATCTTGCATGATCCGACAAGGCCCTGGTCTCTTTAGATACTTTATTTGAAACACCGACGCACTCTGTGGTGCGTATTTTAAGGTGAGTATGACTGAAGGGGTGAGTGTGATGATTGTAATGGATCAAATGAGGTGTAGCTTTGTTACTGACACATATCAGCTGTTTCATTTGTTGGATTGTCGAGAGTATATTGCACTCACAGTAAAATGTAACAAAAACATTCTCACTTCCAAGTATTTTATTTCCTTCGTAATGCATTTAGTTCATCATGAAAGATTTCGGCTGCAGGTACATTTCACCACTGATGTGTGGCATCTGCAAGGTTTGTTGTATTGTGATTGTTGTTTTCATCCACAGGTCGACGAAGGAGTACTGCCGATGGATGATGGCGCACCCTGAACACAAGAGACCGCAGTATCTGGTCGACCAGCATATGTTTGACGAACCCAAACAAGGTAAAACTAATTTACCTACAGCGTAATCCACAGACCTTCCTTATTTTCAGCCTTCCTCTCTTCAGCATTCGCATAGGTTTTTCAAACTGGAACTCTGATAATGACTCATCGTAATAATTCAGGGGCATTTAGAAGTTAACCTCCAAATAACCTAAACATTTTAAGTAGGTAATTTGGTTCCAGTAAGAGGGTTAACACCATAATTATTACCGTACATTAGTGCATACTTCAAGCCCTTGGCATCCAAGTGTAATAGGTCAGTAGTGATTTTTTTCAGTCACTTGGCAAAGTTTGTGTTGCGAGATTAAAAGTCCCTCCAAGTGCAAAATGTGTGCTGTGGTTTGATTTTCAATACCTTCCAATATTAGATTTAGAAATTCACAGGGTTTGCAAATGGAGTCGGGTTTCGGTATGAATATAAATCGACTCTCTAGAAATTATTGTGGAGTTAACATAAAATTCGGCACAAATCTTTCTTTTGGTATACCATTGGACAGGCAGGCTTAAGCCAACAATTGTTGGACAAAATACTATATTGGTCAAAATTTAAGGGAATCATAAAGGAACAAAACAATGTTATATAATTAATACTAAATGGTTTATATACCTTACTGTCAAGTGATCCAACAGTAGTTGAAACACTACTGCAGTTTCAATCCATCAAAGGGATCTTCATCAGGTGTGCAGGTTGTCAAGGTTTCATTCAAACTGAACTTGTCAAGTTATAAAAAATCACACAAATAAACAAATAAATAACATCATGAAAATGTTATATAGCAGTGGCCCTATCAACCTTTGTTATCTTGGCTGCTACAGAGCTTTAGGAGATTTGTGGAAGTCATTATACTCCTCATTAGAATAGTATATTTCTAAGAAAGAAGGTGGGAATTTTTTTCCTTTAATTCCATGTTTAGAGAAAATATGACTCTAAACTCATACTCTCTCTCTCTTTGACTCTCTGTTTGATGTAGGCATAATCAAATTAATATAGTTGACAAATGTTAGTTGATAAATACAACACTATTAAGAGATTATTGCGTCAATTTTCAGTAGATACTAACATTTCTTTCTTTTTTTGTCCTCTCATGAGTGTCGGATTTCCACAAGTCCAACTACCAACCAAACCTTAGCACTCAGGACACTAGCCTGGAACTGCACTATTAGCACATTATTTCAGGCTAGGCCTTTGAAATTATGCCACTAGGGCAATCTTCCATGCGGGAAATCTAAGGTTTAAGAGTCATCTTTACCCTTGTAAAAACACTGAAAACATGCGTCCGTATTTCCCTGTTTCGAAGGGTTTTTTTGGATAGTACCAGGGGACCGAGCTTAAGCTCGGTAAAATTATTACTTTCGTTCTCACACAAAGCTCGTTCGCTCCGCTCACTTGCCAGGCCGAAGGGTGCTGTACTTTGGTATAATTTTCCTTTAAAGATATAACACACCGGTTTATATCTACAGTTATCAGCTGAGTTTTGTTCAATTAATAAACTCTCCATAAGGATAAAATGGAAACTTTAAAGAACTCTAGCGCGAAAACCAGATTTTTCCCAGCTATGGGACTAGCTCCAATCGATTTCTGGTGGCCAAAACCCCCATATGATCAAAAAATCAAAAATCCTTGGAGCGAAAAAAAAACTTTACCCGTACAAACAGAGCTAGTTTAAGAGTATAAGATTTATTGGTAAAATTTATGTTTTATCATAGATTAAGGTTAGATCAAAGTTCCTCATACGTGATATATGAGTAAAAATTAATGGTATTAGTACAAAAGATCTTAAAAGTAAAGAAAATTGATTTAATTTGCAAAGTCACAGAGAGTAATTTTTTTTCAAAATTTTGAGCTATGAGGAACCTAATTTAACTATTCAACTATTAACACTTACCAAGTTTAAAGAAAATCGGTTGAAAAACGGCATCCGAAACAGAGGGATAAAATACCAAGTTTTGCATAAAAGCCGTATGGTTAACATTGCCGTCTGCGCAACAATGGGCTACAAGCCCAAAGGTGAAGATGGTTCTTAAGACCAATCGAGATTGACCTTTTTCACCCGAAGAATGACCTGGAAAAACTGTTGGGCACAGTTCCTGTTGCCCTCTCCCCCTCAGATTTGTGCCTGTTGCCCCTGGAGCATAACTCCGACAGTGTTTTGTGGTTTGACGGCAGCGCCGATCTCAGTTGAAAGCAAGATTCGGAGAGAGTGCCATCTGTCACAATGAGTGAAGGTGTGCCCGGCTGTTTATGTGGTGCCAATGCAGTCCAGGCAGTCGGAGTTGGCGACTTAAGACAATACTTCATAATATTAATACCACAAAATTTGATTCTAATTACGAGATAATAATAAAGCCAGATAATAATCTGACTAATTTAAAATCGAGGTTTCATTGGATGATTGATAATAACAGAAGTGGTGCTTGGTTGAGAGTAATGGTACTTGCAAACAATAACTGTTATGATGAATTCATTGAATTCAAATCTACGGAGCATTCAGGGCGCATGATGTGGGGAGTGTAAACGTGCCTCTCCCCACGCAGCGTCCAGGTCCACATCGTTGATAATGGTGCTGGTTATCACTCGACCTCATTCATCAGAAGACAGCAGTTACTAAGAAAGCATTTAAAGCGTAGTTCCAGAAGACATATTCAACAGGAAATATTCTAAATGGAAGAAGATGAAAATATTTTGCGTTGATAACACGAGTTATTTGATTTTGAGGCGGTGACCTTCTGAACAGCAGATGACAGAAGAAAACTTCTGACCGCCAACAACAGTGCAGCTGACACTTCCATCAGGTGTGCCAAACACACAAAATAAACCACAAAAACAAATTCATGACATAACGTTCGCAAGGCAGAACAGTGTGACGGCTCAGTAATTGATTGAATCGTTAGACATGTGTTTTAACAAAAAAATGCTGGCAAAAAAAAGAACCGATGTTTCAGTATTTGTAAGTGTGTGACAACTGTTATGTCAGGAATGGTATCTAGTATAGGTAGTTATTTAAACTTGATCCTTTTCAAGAATTTTGGAGAGGTGGAGAGATTTAAAGTGTAAACAAAAATTTTCAACTTGTGACAAACATGGTCTAGTCACAGATTCCCTTAAATAACGTTTTTAATCAATTATAATGTTTTTCAGGGGCCGAAAGTCAGCTGTTATATTTTTAAGCCAAACCTATGCCTTATTAAAAGGTAACAGTTCTAAAGTAAACTGATTAAAAAGCAACTGTTACCCAAGGAATCTAAAATAAATAAAGACAAGGTAGGGGTCAAGACATGCAATGCCCTCTATGCACCAGGTGTTCTTTTGCACCTATGACGTCATCATTATCATTTATAGTCATAGTTAATGGTGATGTCATAGGTGCAAAAGAACACCTGGTGCATAGATGGCGTTGCATGTCTTGACCTCTACCTTCTCTTTATTTATTTCAGATTCCTTGCCGTTACCAAATATTGTAAAACAGATACACAATATCAGTGCCTGCCGTCCTTACCCGATGCGGGACCCTGTGGGATATCAGACAGTAGGGCCTTTTACACCGCTAAGACTGCTCCCCCCCACCTTCACTCGCCTTCCCATAACCAATTTATAAAATTACCAGGGTGTCCAAGCCACGGAAATTCCGGGAAAAGCGGGAGCCGTACTGGAATTTTTTATCAGTCTGAAAATATGTAAATAAACAAAAAATATTATTTTATTTTTAATATTTGGAATTAATGGCAAGCACTAATGTCTGCCAAACGGAGATGTTCGTGGCTGCCGAACGGAGACGCTCGTGGCTGCTGAACGGAGACGCTCGTGTCTGCCGAACGGACCCGCTCGTGTCCGATGATCGGAGACGCTGGTGTCCATCAAATGCAGACAATGGTGTACATACACCATTGGGGACGATAGTGTCCTTGATCTGAGACAATGATGTTCGCCGACCGGGCCACATCTAATGGTCTTAACAATTAGGAATGCACTTAAAAACTTAAGCATTTATTTTTCATTGAAGAAATTCACATGCTGGTCATCTCATAGCTTAAAATAAAATTTTAAAAAGTATGGGCCAGCGCGGGGCCCTGTGCGACCACTCCTGTCGCACACCCCTAAGGACGGAACTGCAAAATATGTCGTCATGTGAAATTACTAGCTGTTATGCAACAGTGAAATAAAACAAGATCAACAAAATACCCAAAAGGCTTCAACCAATGGAATGTTAGCTGGGATAAACAAACACTTCCCACCTTTATTTCTGGCCCCTCCCACTAAAGGACCAAGTTTAAAAAAACGGGCTATAGAACTGTGATTCAAATTTTAAATTATTCGTTTAGGTAAGATAAATAAAATGAGCCATAATTTAATAATGTAGGAATAGTGAATGAACTAATTGCAAATTATATTGGGGCATGACATTTCTTGGAATAGCATCAGGCTGGCCAGAACAGACGTTATTTTGACAAAAAGGGATTAGGAAGGGTTTATACCTGAGGAAGGGGTCTTTCTTTACGCTCTATGCGGACAATATAACTTTTGACCTTTTTGTGTATACACAGTATGTTCGTTAAATTATCAGTCCAGTTTTTTTCTATCCACAACTTGTATTAACAATATGGTTTTACAGAAAAAAACTTGATTTGTAAAATAATCTTTGATCTTCTTAGAGGTTCTTGTTGCCCTCTGAAGCTGACACATGTTTTTGGTCAAACATCCGGGAGAAGTGTCCCGTTTGCAGTAGTAAATATGATATTGAGTTTTGAAACACGTTTATAAAATAAATAGTAATATTTAATTGCAGATGAGAAAGGCCGAAGTTTCCGATCTGCACTATCGACATCCATGTATAAAAATCTATCATCTCTGAAAAAGGCTACTAGTCTAAGAACAGCATCACAGCCTAGCTACAAAACAGGCAAATATACAGGAGAGAGTGCCAAGACACAAAGTTATGCTCAAATCGTTGGTCAAGTAAAGTCAGAATACTCCTATTATAGTACTAAGAGAACGACAACATTGTCAGAAATTCCCAGGATAACCACATTGTCAGACATTTTTCAGAAAACTGGAGTGTTATAGTCATCAGTACCAAGTAAAGAAACTTGAGTTCTTGAGACCATGATCTTACTCTCACTGATGTGAGTTTCACACCTGAGTAATGCATTTGTTGTAAACAAAACACACGATAAACTTCAATTTTTTATCTGTAAATAATTCAAATAAACTAGTTATAAACATTGTTGCATTTTTGTAAAATAAAGAATGGTTGTTTAACTTACTTACTTTATTTGTGTTATAAAGATAGAGATTTTCAGGTTGATGCAAAAGAGTTTTTCCTACGACTGTCCGTGAAAACAGTTGTTTACGCACTCAATACTCGTCGCAAAACAGGTGATTGCCGTATTCATTTTACTTTGCACACGCTAGATTTACTTTGCACACGCTAGATTTACTTTGCGCACTCCAGTGTTTAAACATCAGAACACAAAACAATTTGCATTTGCCAGCAAGGAAACGTTGTTTAGTCAGGAATTAAGTTGGCAACACTGGATTTTAACATCTGATCTATTGTTGTCCATGTGGTCGTTTTCTATTGAATCAACATAAACATAACCTACAAACCAGCTACAGGTGAGCTACCAATACGTAAGTTAGGTGCGCAATGATCAACTATGACAGTGACTTTAGTGATTTAAGTGACTTATTCCCTGACGATCTTGCTAAGACTGCTAAAACAGTGGCGTTAAATCTTCTGCAAGAAAAATCCAATGAATTTTTAACTAAATGTAGGAAGTGCATAATACAGGCTATCATAAATACTGTATATATCACTATCTTGAGATAGGGACCTCACATAGTACCTATTTTAACATGAATATTAAACTTTTATACTTATTTAAGAAATATTTGGCAGTTGTAGGAAAAATTTAATATGCAACTCGTGCGAAAAGTGCCTTCACTGCACTCGAGAGAAATTATTCCGCACTCACCTGCGGCTCATGCATAAACATTTCTCTCGAGTGCAGCAAATCGGCACTTTCCGCACTTGTTGCATAAATAACTATTAATGTGATCAAACTAAGGTACTGTACTCACTTGAGGGCTATCTAGAAAGTAACAGAGTGGTAACACAGTTTCTAACTGGTATGGCAGTAATCGGTGCTAATGCTGCCATTCAGCACACAGCATGCAACCGGCCATGGTAGCATGGTACCTATCATACTTTGTTTATTGTGAGCTAATGAAATGAGCACTGCAATATGAATTGCTAGTTCTAAAATGCCAACTTTAACTCTTTGAAGATGTAAATATAGAGAGCAGCGGTTTAGAGCTATACTGCCGTAGCTAAGTCACTGACTAACAGCCTTTGCAACTTTTCCTGCTAGGAGCACACACTGTTCAAAACCCTAATTCAAAAAAAGCCATGTTTAGGCTGCCAGCCGTGGTAGCTGAGATGGCTAAGGCATAGGTATCTTGGCAAGGATGTTAACGTTGGTGCGAAATAAATTTCCGCACACGACCAAACCCTGACTGGGAGGTGCACCTCTTAAAGGGTTAGCCAATCTGTAACAAAGTTGGTGGGAGGGCCCACGTAAAATAAAGGGTCACAGACTAGCGTGGAAGTTGACGGGTACGGCTGATTCTTTAAGAGTTGCACCTTAGTCAACATTGATTTTAAGAAGATAACCATATTTTTACCTCAAATTGCCAATATGCTAAAAAAGCGGGTACAAAGGATGGCGATCTGCGCTTGGCTGATAAGGATTTACAAACGTGCCAATATATCCGCAGTTGGTGCTTAAAGAGGTTTTTGGTAGTGAAATTTAAAAAATTTTATCTACAGTATGTGGCCAAACAAATAGGTAACTCACAAATCACAGTGAAAAAAATTTTGTTGGGAAAAATTTGGCAAGAAAGTTTTTGTTTATTAACGGCAACACTCTCCCACACACCAATCAAACTGAAGGGCTCCCGAGTCGTTTCTGATAGGACACTGTTTTTAATCATTCACCTTTCAGCCGAGTTCGGCCAATGAATACAGGGTCTTTTAAGAAGGTCAGGCCCCATGTAAAATTTTCTGCCGTTTTTTTTTAATTGGGCAAGTCACCACGAAAGTTAGCGTCAAACGCTGGCTGTTCCTTCTTCGATTACACTCCCCTCCGTTTCTTGAATTGGCTTCAAGTGGTGGCTGTTCCAACCAGCGAACACCGCCAACAGCTGCCTGTTCCAATTGCACTTCAACCCCCCCTATCAACCACCATGCGAGTGGAAATTTTAATTCGCAGCGTTTTATTAACACTGCAAAAAAGAATGGTTCGGATTGAAAAATTGTAATATTTTGTAGCTATAATTACCACTAAATAAATTTAGTTGTGATTAATTAGTAATTTAGTAATTACGTTGTGATTGTAATAACACACGCTAATAATTCCTATACAATGCTGCAGACAGCTGGTCGGAATTTTGTAATAACACACGCTAATTATTCGTCTACAATGCTGCAGACAGCTGGTCGGAATTTAAGGGGGGGAGGTAAACATTATGGAACAGCATGATAGTACATTTAGCTTGTAGTGACTTGACCAATTGTAGAATCTGGCAGAATAAAAGCCATAAGACCTGACCTTCTTAAAAGACTCTGTATTCATTGGTTTGGCTCTGAGCATCTAATATGTCTTTCCAGCAAGGCTTTACCATCCTTTTGTGGCTCTCTTAGCAGTGGTATGACACTAAGGCTGAACAGCAAGTGGGTGATTTTTTAATGTAAACCATAGGTTAACTAGTAAGCGGCGTATTTATAGTGAGGGCATGAAGAATAGCTTATCCTATGTTATGATAAATGCAGTACTGTATTTTAAATGGTGATTATATAGAAAAATAGCCAAAATTTTTACAATTACTGAATGAAAAAAAGATTTTATTCACCTTTTTTTATTACATTTAAAAATATTTATTACTTTTTGAAAAACCATCCTAATTATTTTTTTTTCCTATTAAGTTGTTATGTTTAAGTCATAATTTTTAATTTCAGACACTCACCGCGTTTCACCTCCAGCACTCCAATTTTTTTGGTGATTTTGAGCCATTCAGTCAAGGACAGAACTGTAATGTATTCCGTGAAATGCATAAAATACTATACCAATCTTCTTGTAATGCAACATTTTATTAGAAATTATTTAAATTAAATTGATTCTCTCCTTAACATTAACAATTTGTTTATTTTAATTATAGTGTAATGAAGAATCTAATTTTGTTAGAAATGAATTAAAGAAAGTTTCCAAAACTTAAAAAAGAGTTTTACATTATGGACAATTTTGTGGGAAAGCTCTTTTTCCAATATTTTTTCTCCAGTTTACCTAAAAGGGCCGAACTTCTTTTGGTCAAAATAATGACAAAATATTGAACCTCAGGGAATTGCCTCAGGAGTTTTTAATGTTTCTGTATTAATCTTATGAAAAGATGTTTACCAATTACCCACAACACCATGGCTATGAAGAAGAGTATATAGTTTTTGTAACAATTCCCAAATAAGACATTGTTGGTAGACCTTTTTGTTATAGTCTGATTTTGATGATGTTTGGAACGAAGATTCCCACATCTCCAGGCATTTTATTATTAAGTTATTACAGTTAGTTACCCTGTTTCCTGTTAACTTTTCAGAAATGGCTCTAACAATTTAGAGTAAAAGGTTATGGTATAATGAGCATCAGAGGGCAAAGAAATGACTAGAGAAAAGTGCTTTTAATAGGTAGAACATGGTTAAAACACAACATATTTGTTTAAATATTGTAAAACTGTTAACTTGAAATAATATTTCCTATTCAGCATTACAATAACCTAAAAAAATAATCATCCATTGTTTTAAATTATTACTCTACATGAAATAATTGCATGAACAATTGAATTTTATGTTTAGCAACAACACAGTATGTTGCCAGTCACAGATGGTTGTGTGCTTACTTGTGCTGTTTCAGCGGTAGCTCAACTCCACTAGTTGGGAGACTTTTTTTTGTGGAAGGAACAAAAATAAAGATCCTCTCTTAAGTGGCTCCAGATCAATCGTGGCTGCCAAGGCACGAAATAAACTTTTCATCACACTGTACGGGAAACAGCTATATTCATCACCAGCTGAGAGTGTAGAAAAACCGTTTTCCCTCTCTAGAGAGGGAAAATCAGCTGTTGATTTTCCCACACTAGTAATTAGTTATGATTACTGACACAAGTAGCGCTAGCAGTGCTAAGAGTATATTATTCCCTAAATCAGCTGTTCTCAATAATGTAATCAGCTGTGTAAAACAGAATCACTGTTTTCATTGTACTGCGGAAATCAATTGAGCATCCATAGGTGGTTTCTTAAACTTGCATTATTTAATTAATTACTATTATTAATTATCTACAGTGTGATGAAAAATATCGTTCATAACTCGAGTAGAAAGTGTTATTCCGTGCCTTGATCGAAATTCCGCGCTCGGCTAAAGCCTCGCGCGTAAACTCGATCTCGGCCCGGAAAAGACACTTTCCACTCTTGTTATGAAATATACTATTTCTATAGGTAAACACGAAATAAACTAAATTAACTTCGATATGTTGAGGTTTAGCAATCAAAACTTCAATATGTAGAGGTTCTGGGTCATGCAGCGGTGCTACAAAAGTTTGAAATATTGAGGTTATCGTGTGTAACCCTTCGGTATATGAGGTAGAAATAACATTAGATTAATAGGCAGGTTCAAAGGAATTTCAAAACTTGGTTACATCGAAAAAATTCAATATATTGAGGTTCAGTATATCAAGGTTCAACTGTAGATCACAATAACTTTTACCTACAATGGAAAATGTAAAGGTATAACAAAAACAGCATCATGAATTACCAAGAAAAGAACAATTTATTCTACTATAATGGTACATCAGAAATAAAAACAAATACAATTTATAAAGCAATAGGGACAAAAAATACAATTTGTAGTCAACAAAACATCATTTGACAACAATAAATACTATCTTACAAATTATTAAAACATAAATAATACAAGATAATCATGGTTAGTTATATCACTTAAGTAGAAAATAAAGCTGTTAATATACTAAGTCGTCAAAACACAGGATTGAGTTTAATTCAAGTTTATGTCGATAAAACTTACACATCACATCAACAGTTAGTTACTATTTTTCAAAATCTTTATTTTTTACCTAGAAAAATGTTTCTATAATTGATTGATTTGTTTGAATAATAATGGTCAACTTAAAACCTGATATATATAAATCAATCAATAAATTATTTTAGAGAGTGTAACATAGTTTTTAATGACTTAAATAATGTAATTAATCACATTATTCAACTGAAATAGTTTAATTTAAGTTAGGGTAATATTAAAACATCTATTTTAATATTACATGGAAAATTAACCAGTGATGAAGCTCTTTGGGGTGTTTAGTACCTTGGGGCTCTTAAATTAGAGTGAAAGTAAAAAAGTAGAGTTCTCATGTTGACTTTCTAACGTATTTAAACAATTCTTCTCATTAGTGAAGTTTTTAGTTTTGTTGTTGGTTTTTTTGGTTATGGGTTGAGAAAAGAACGCTAATTCATTATTAAAATTGTGATGTAGAATTAAAATTTTCAATAGTTTAAATTTTTACTATTGAACGTAAATTGACATATTCTTTGTGGACATATTGACATATTTCTATACCTTACAAAAACTGTTGAAACCCATTGTCCATAGTACAGCGCATCAAAATTCTTAAGTTGTTAGAGCGTTTTAAAACTCCTGGTTGAAATATTTCACAAAGCTATTCCCCGGATATTTTTTTAATGTCAGTGCAAAAACTGCATTCTACTTTGTACATACTGGATTCTCAAATCTAAAAAAACAAATGTTTTTAGGGAGATGACTTAATTGCTAGTGAAGGAGAAAACCATTGATTACCACTAACAGCTGTTAAACAGCATTGAAATTAAAGAAAAAAATGTTATTGACCGATATTAAAGCTAGAATATAAAATTAAGAAAAGGCTGTGGTGTGGAGAGGGTAACCTTCTCTCAATCCCTTTTCCCTAGCTGGCCAGTAAGTCAGCTCCAAACTAGTACCACAGATAACATTTATTAAAAGTTTTTGGCGATCTAGCGGATTAGTGTGTAAATGGTCTCCCAATAAATATGTTATACTTGTGGCACAGTTTAAGGTTTCAGCAAGGGGGAGCTGAATTAAGTTTGAGGAGGAGCTCACCTGAAAATCTAATTAATTTACAATGGTTTAACATGAGCGCGTGGCCATGACACATGCAAACCGTGCCGTGGGAACCAACTACAGCTTAAAAAATACAATATACAGAGTGTCAGAAAAAAACGTTTACCTAAAATGCTTTGCTAAGCCGCTAGCCGACATTTTGTTTTTTACACTAATCAATTTATATTAAAGTAGCTGATCATTGTACTAAGTTCATATTTGGCATGGACCTTTACCATAGAAAGGCTATTTTTCAGGAATTTTTTTTTTCAATGATGTGTATTTTCAAAATGGCAGCCATTTAAAATTTTTAAACTCAAATATTTAAAAAATTGTTAATTTGATCAAAACCTTTTAAGGGACAAAAAGTTAAAAAATTAAATTATCTAACCAATAATATCAATTTTGTATGGATGTGACAACAAATAACAGAGTTACATTCCTTCATAAAACATTGGTTTTGCATTATAATTAATGAAAATTAAGGTAATTTTAATAGAAAAATCTAAATAACTCCGTTATTTAGGTACTTTTAAACTTGGTCAGATACTTTTAAACTTGGTATCATTGGTTTAATTTTGTCATAAGTTTCATTTAATTTGTCAACCTTTTTGGTACCGTGTAAAACTTTGATAAAACTTACCGATTTTGAGATATTTAAGTTAGTTTAAAATGACCACCATTTTGAAAATACACCTCAGAAAAAAAAATTCCTGAAAATTAGCATTGCTGCGATAAAGGTTTATGCCAAATATGAGATCCGCTACAGAAATAAAAATTAATAAGTGTAAAAAACAAAATGGCAGCTAGTGGCTTTACAAAGTGTTTTAGGACATACACGTTTTTCTTTGTTTTTTTACAAGTAACCATTCCCAAAATCCTGAAATGTATTTTCAGACACCTTATTCAGTCAGCTTATACCTTATGCTTATTCAGGCAGCTGTGTAATAGTAAATATTAAAACTTAACTTGACTTCTGTTTTAGTTTTCACACTTCAAATCCGGAACACAAAAAACAGCTATTCCGCAGACCTTAGGAAACAGTTAAGCTTTTCCTCTACCGACCTTGACTATACATTACATTACCTATGTAAGTCGAATTTAATAAAGAATATTTTAGTAACTTGATCTAGCTGTATATAACAAAAAGAAAAATAATGGCCCTGTGAATTTCGACCTAGCAAGAGTCGACTGTTGTAGGTTTTTTTTTTTTTTTTTTTTTGTTAACAAGATTGCCGTCAATATTTACTTAGCTCAATAAAGAAAACTTAACTGTAAGAATGTGATGACTGATTATAGAGTTAAAAAAAAACATGTCATAAGAGGCAAGCGCTTAAGTAGAAAAGAAAACTCTGTGTAATGTTTTCAAAGTGACCTCCGCATACTGACCCAAAAAAGATAACACGGGAAATCGCTAAAATTATTTTAAATGTTTGACATTAGGATACAATATTACCAAATAATAACCTATGAATACACATTACAAATAAAAAAATGGTTGGATACATCAAGATTTTGAATTATAAATATTGTCTAGTGTGATCCTGTACTTGCCTCAAAAACTGGCAACAACTCTTTTTATTTAACATAATTTGCGAATTGATTGATGGGGAAATAAGGAGTTTTAACTAACTACTATTGTTTATTCTTTATTTAAACATTTCTTCAAAGTTAATCCATCCCTTTGTTTGATTTTCAACCATTAAAGGCTAAATATTGTTGAAAAATACCATAAACTCTTCTCGAAAAAAAAAAAAAACTTATTCATGCAAAGCTTATCATAACTATGTACGTGACACTTTGATTTTAACAGTAGTTTAATTTATGCAAGGTAAACTATAAATAGATTTGATTATTTCTCCTGCAATAACTAAGCTATTTAATGTTAAATGAACTTGACTTAAAATTACAAAACCCAAACTTGGTTCTCGAAAGAGGAACACAGATGAGACGTCTGTTGATGTGAAGTATCTTGTGTGCCGTAATGCAACGTTTCCAACAGCAAGGCTATGTACATTAGTCTTTACGTTGTGCGGGAGGAACGTACATCGGCTGCGAGTTGCGCTGAGCCTTGCGATGGCTACTGTCCGCGGACTTGATGTACGGCCGCGTCCCACCTCGCCGGAACTCTAGGATACCTGAGACAACCAAACAATCAGGCCCAGGAGAAGAAACATTTGACATTGTGAAATCGATCATAACTAATTAAAAAAGAAAGAGATTTAATTATAAAAGGGATACAGTATATTTTCGTTAACCTGCAACAGAAAAATTATCTAATTTGTTAAACTAAAGTGAAAACAATCCTCAAACTCAGCTTATGTTGCTGAACAGGTTGTAAGACTACCAGATATTAACTGTCTTATGTTTGACTGGAAAGCCAGACTGTCTAGCCATTATAACCCTCAGGGATTTAAACAGCGTGACATGATGAACAACCTATGAGCTCAACTATTGGGTAAACTTTATTCTTCACAGTACATTTAAATTGGTCAGCTTTACAAACCTATGTTGCACGCTATGTACATACGAGGTATATTCGGAAAGTAAGTTCCGTTTTTAAATAAAAAAAGAACAAGTACAGATACAGAAAAAAAATTTATTGCATTCAAATCTACAGCTCTTACATTATTTTTCGACATAACTCCCGTGATTTTCCAGGCATTTGTCATAGCGTGGCACAAGTTTTTGTATACCCTCTTCGTAGAATTTTGCCGCCTGTGTAGTCAACCATGATGTAACACGTTCTTTCAGCTCTTTGTCGCTGTTTAACCGCTGACCGCCAAGGAAAGACTTCAGATGGAGAAACAAAATGAAAGTCGCTAGGAGCGAGGTCGGGGCTGTACGGCGGATGGTCAAACACGTCCCAGCCAAAGCCCTGAAGGAGTGATTTTGTCACATTGGCAGTGTGTGGTCCAGCATTATCGTGAATGAAAACCACGCCTTTTGTCAGCATTCCTCGGCGCTTGTTCTGTATAGCGCGGCGCAGTTTCTTGAGCGTTTCGCAATAAACATCTTTATTGATTGAAGTCTTTCCTTGGCGGTCAGCGGTTAAACAGCGACGAAGAGCTGAAAGAACGTGTTACATCATGGTTGACTACACAGGCGGCAAAATTCTACGAAGAGGGTATACAAAAACTTGTGCCACGCTATGACAAATGCCTGGAAAATCACGGGAGTTATATGGAAAAATACTGTAAGAGTTGTAGATTTGAATGCAATAAATTTTTTTTGCTGTATCTTTACTTGTTCTTTTTTATTTAAAAACGGAACTTACTTTCCGAATATACCTCGTATATATAGTTTGATAACCATTACCAGAATTGGCAATTTTGAACTGATTAGAGTGAAACTAAAATAAAGACTAAACATACACACTGACACCACAACAAATGCAGCAATATCTTACCAGAGAAGTGATTATTATTACTATTGTGAGCGGAGTTAGAATAACTCTGTTGATTAGAATGGCCTAAGGGTTCCTGCAACAAAAATAAATGTCTCGTTTAATAAATCAAGTGGTAAATAATAGGCTTTTTGTGTTGGTTTAAAAAGGTATTAAATGTAACGTGAACTTTTCTTCAACATGTTGTTTCGCTGTTTAAAATTTTAAAACTTCATCCGTATTAATCTTGAGAATACCCCCCGTCGCAGCAGACCTGCGTACTCAGCGAATTTCCAAATTAGTAATATTAATTTTGACCAGCTAAACTTGTAAACGAAATTTCATCACGTGCTCATAAATAGGGAGATAAATGTCTATTCTCCTTAAGATAAATATAGGGAAAGAGTATGCAGGTATGCTGCCATGGGGGACACTAAAAGTAGGTTTTTAGCTTAGAAAAAAATTATTTCGACCATATAAAGCCATATAGTAAATTTCATCAATATCTGTCCATAAATAAAAGAGTTAGCCTATTCTCCATATGATTAACATGGGAAAAAGTATGCAGGTTTGCTGCCATGATAAGTACAAAAACCAAGATTTTTTACCTTAAATGGATGAATCTCAACCAAATGAAGCTAAATACCAAGTTTCATCCAAAAATATTGGTTAATAAGTGAAATATTAACGCATCCTTATTCTCCATAAGATTAACATTGGAGCCCCAAAAGACAATGTACTGTCTTTAGACTTTGTAATATCTCGGTAACCAGTGGAGATAGAGCAAAGCTTCAAAATACTAAATTGTGTGTTTTTTTGAGCTAAATCCAATGGTAAAAATAAAAATTTAAAATTTTTATAATTTACATATGAAAAATGCAAAAAACCCATTTTTGGGGTACAAAACCCCCCAAAAGTACCCCTCCCGGTAGGTCGATATGTCTGGTTTTCGAACTCATCCGAATAAACGTAGGATTACACATCTCTACCAAATTTGGTGTCGATCGGACCATTTTTACGAGAGTTATCGTGTCTAGGGACACATATATACATATATATATATATACATATATATATATAAAAATTTTAGTGACTATTATTTTTGGTCTCTGGGCACCTCAAAACAAAAAAGTAACTTGGTCCCGGGCTTAGGTCTCACCATGAGACCTACGGTAATAGCTTATTCCCTATGGGAAATTCGCTAAAAAAAGGGATATTCCCAAATTTCTACAATACAGAGTACTCAGAGTATATTCAGTCAAGTTTTCCAAGCCTGACAAATGGGTACAGCACAACTTTGAATTTTTAATAGGGTTGTATAGTCATGTTGACTACCAACTGTTTCCATTGTTCGAGCCTCTAGATTGAAACTATAAAAAATTAGAAGGGGCATCCACAGCAATCCTCAAGCCGTAAGTACTCCCCGGTTGGTACTACAAGCATCAACTCTAGGCAAACACGCAAATAGTTATAAATTGGAATGTGGAAAGTCTGAAAAATCAAAGAGCAAACAACTCAACAAAGTGATATTTTTCCACATTAGAGAGTTTTTGCAACATACGGTAAACAGTCCCGCTAAACGCTAAACGATAAAAATAACGTTTAGCGGTATGTACTCCGTTGGAGAGTTTTTGCAAAATCAAAATACGGTAAACGTAAAATAGGTAAACATGTGTTTAATAACTTTTTAAATTGCACAGTGTTGCCACCCACAATATTTCGTTGAATTCATTTAACAACATGAACTTGTTTACAATGTGTATGTGTATATATATGAAAAACAATGTGAAGAACAAACTGTTGGTGTATTTAAAAAAAATTACGAAGTTAATGTCAAATCTGCATGTAATTGCCAAATAAAATATATTTATTCCTAATTTTAAAAGATTAAAAATAACATATGTAGCCTAATCAATAAGATAACTTACATAAATCAACTTATTTTGATCGTGGATAACGAGCTTGCCTGAAAATACAACGATCATATTTAATTTGTTGTTAGGTATGTTGCTGTTGCGTCTATTTTGACGATATTAAATTGTGTAATAGTTGATAAGCATATTATGACACGCGAGTTACGATTAATACATGCGCTGGTATGACTTTTAATATAAATTTGGGACAATATCAATTGCATTTTGCATGTTGGCTATATTGTTATTTTTATTTTTAAAACCTTATTTGTTGAGCTGTATAAACCAACCAAATAATAGTTGGATTATTTCTCTTTTAAATACTGAAGCAAAATAATGGATGAAATATTACTTATGTCGGCGATAGGAGCCAGATCCGATCAGGAACTTGAAGATGCTGTTCTAATACATCATATGAAACCAAGAGAAGATCAGGAACGCAAAAGAATTAAATGTGGCCCGTTCGATTTTGATGGTCTTACTGATCGGGAATGCTTATCACTTTTCCGCTTTGAGAAAAAAGACTTAGAGAAACTTCAAAGATTGCTTGGGATACCAGAGGTGGTCACAACTTTGCAAAGATACTCAGTCTGTGGTTAGTATAATGTAATTTAAAACATGTTTAGTATTCTGATTTTAAAAATATATGGATTTTAAACATTATACTTTTAGCGAATTTCCCATAGGGAATAAGCTATTACCGTAGGTCTCATGGTAAGACCTAAGCCCGGGACCATGTTACTTTTTCGTTTTCAGGTGCCCAGAGACCAAAAATAATAGTCATTAAAATTTATATATATATATATATATATATATATATATATATATATATATGTATATATGTATATATGTATATATATATGTATGTGTCCCTAGACACGATAACTCTCGTAAAAATGGTCCGATCGACACCAAATTTGGTAGAAATGTGTAATGCTACGTTTATTCGGATGAGTTCGTAAACCAGACATATCGACCTATCGGAAGGGGTAGTTTTGGGGGGTTTTGCACCCCAAAAATGGGTTTTTTGCATTTTTCATATGTAATTTTTAAAAATTTCAAATTTTTATTTTGACCATTGGGTTTAGCTCAAAAAAACACACAATTTAGCATTTTGAAGCTTTGCTCTATCTCCATTGGTTACCGAGATATTACAAAGTCTAAAGACAGTACGTTGTATTTTGAGGCTCCAATGTTAATCTTATGGAGAATAAAGATGTGTTAATATTTCACTTATTAACCAATGTTTTTGGATGAAACTTGGTATTCAGCTTCATTTGGTTGAGATTCATCCATTTATGGTAAAAAATCTTGGTTTTTGTGCTTATCATGGCAGCAAACCTGCATACTCTTTTCCCATGTTAATCATATGGAGAATAGGCAAACTCCTTTAGCAATGGAAAGATATTGATGAAATTTAGTGTATGGCTTGATATGGTCAAAATATTTTTTTTTAATGCTAAAAACCTACTTTTAGAGTTCCCCATGGCAGCATACCTGCATACTCTTTCAAAACATTTATCATAAGGAGATAAACATTTATTTCCCTATTTATGAGCTTGTGATGATTTTTGGTTTACAGGTTTATCTGGTCATAATCAATACTACTAATTTGGAAATTCGCTGAGTACGCAGGTCTGCTGCGACGGGGGTATTTAGGATTGTACTCGTACATCAAAATTAATTGTAGGTTACAGCCCGTCATAAATAACGGGTAATTTTCATACCAACAACAAATAAATTTCAACATTGTTATTCTTTATTTAAGATGAGCATGCGTTAAATTAATAAAAATTATTCAAGTTTTTTACCATAAAAATTTATACAATGTATGTGTAATTATTTTTGTACATGTAAAATTTACATGTTAAAAAACTATTTTAAATTGCACATGTAAACGAAATAATGAATAATAATTTAACTTACTTTGTATAGTATCAACGATTTTTAATTTTTACTGGCATCAATATAACTGGCAGCATTTTATTCTTTCGTTTTCTACACCGAACAAAATAATCTAACGGTAGGTGACAACTACAGTTGATTCTAAGAAATAAACACAAAAAAGAACAAGGTACGTCACATTTATTTGACAGTTGTTATCAGTTGAAACACCAGATACGTCACTGATTTGTTTTAACATGTGGAACATGTTGTTGTTGATGTCACCTACCTTATTTTATTCTAGATCGATTGGTTTTCTATCTGTCATTGATACAACAAATAATACGAATTGTCTGATTATTACAAATAAAAGTTAACTTGTTTAGGTTTGACTGGTCTCTGTGTCCTACTGAGGCGCCTGTCTTACCCGAACAGACTGTCTGACATTGAACCGTTGTTTGGCCTTTCATCACCATATCTTTCGTCAATCAGCAATCAAGTCATGAATATTATTCACCAAAATAAAGAAAAACTACTGTACGACTTGCAAAACATTCATTGGTTGAATGAAAATAGACTGAAACTCTATGCACAGTCCATTTTAAATAAAGGTTCTCCAATAATGAACTGCTGGGGCTTTATTGATGGAACACCCAGAGCGATGTGCCGACCTTCCATAAATCAACAAGAATATTTTTCGGGCCACAAGAGGTACCACTGTCTAAAATATCAGTCTATTGTATGTCCTGACGGAATAATAACTAGTTTATTGGGACCATTCAAAGGCAATCGTCACGACGCTGGAATCCTTAGAGAAACCAACTTAATGAATCAGTTAAATTCAAAAGTTAAATTTAATGATGACAATAAATTTGTACTGTATGGAGATCCTGCATACCCGATCAAAGAACTGCTGATTTGTCCTTTTTCTAACAGAAATTTGAGCAATCAGCAATTGAAGTTCAACAAGTCCATGAGTCCTTTGAGACAAGCAGTCAAGTGGGCTTTCGGGAAGGTTATAAGTGAGTTCGTGTTTCTAGACTTAAAAAAAAATCAGAAGTTACTTTTGCAAGACTTAGGCACAATGTACAAAGTGGGCGTGTTACTTACTGTCACACGTGTCTGTACGGTAGTCTAAGTTCCACGTACTTTGAATTAGATCCCATCTCACTTGAGGAGTATTTGGGATGTTAACAACTGTGTTATTTTTAGGTTAAGAGTATTTTGAAATAAAAATATAGTATTTCACTGTAAGTCTGTTATAGATAATATGCAGTTTTTGTAGTGTTTAATTAAAATTTTTATTTATTATATTAAGTTTTTTTATTAATGTTAACTAATAAATAAATAGGCATAACCTTATTTTGTTTAAATATCACGAACTGTAACGAATAATCATCTATTAAATGTTGAATAACAATTGAACAACAATTAGGTACATTAACTGAGTTTAATAAAAAATATTTCAGAATAAAGGACACATTGTGACATTACATTTTAACGAGTTCTTCAGCTTAGATGATCTGAAACGGGATATTGTTTGGTGTTTGAAACAATACAAAACCACCATCGCAGCACTTGTCACTGAATTTCCAATAGCTGATTTCGTTTAGTCAACAAAATTATTGGATTGTAAAAAAATATTTATCTTCTTGTCCCAATTAAAATACTACAAACATCAAATTTGATTTCTACATTTAAGCCAAATTAAAAAGGCAGATAGAAAGAAACTAAAAATATATCAAATTTATTTTTTTGTGAGAATAGACTTAAACAACTCAAGCATCATCTTCCTTTGCTCACGTTCCCCTTCCAATCTCTCTCTTCTCTCCTCCATCTCTAACTCTAACCTTGCCTCCCGTTCCCTTAGGTCTGCCTCAAACCGCCTTTTTTCAAAATCAAGCTTCTCTTTTTCTAATTGCAATTTCTCCCTCTGAAGTTCCAAAGTTTTTTCTTCCACTTTCAATCGTTTTGTTTGTATTTCCATTTCTTCTCTTTTCGCCTGTTTTTCTACTTGTTGTTTTTCCCTCAAGTATTCAATCATAGGGTTTCTTTTTCTTGAGGTATTAGGTTCAAGTGGGGTGATGCTGGGATTAGCAATGCTTGAACTCGAACTCGGGTGTTTTTTATTGGCATGGGTCTCCATTCCAATATTGTCCATATTAGGCCTACGTCGTATTGATTGGTCTTCCGGTAGTTCACCTGATAGTTCGAAGTCAACATCATTGTTCTCGCTGGCTTCAGTGGCTTGCGACAGTAGGATAGCTTCATTTCTCGCCAATATCCCTAAATTCTGTTTGTTTTTGTCTATGTTGGGCTTCTTCTGTGCTTTTTTTGATTTAAATTCATTTGAAAGATCCACTACATCTTGCAACAGAAATTGAAAATCATTGTACTCTTCCTCGGTCCCAGATTTTTTCCTGTTTAGAGTGTCCTCTCTCTTAAATGCTGCTATCAGATACTGCAAATGTTCTCTTAAACATCGAACTGTGAATTGTTTTTGGTCGCTTCCATCATTCGTATTTGGATTAGAATCCACTTTTCACTATCTTCAAATGGATTTTCCGATATTACTTCTTTTAACAAAGTAATATCGTCACCGAGTGTAAATCGTATTCTTTGCTTTTCCATTTTCACGAGAAACTCCGAAAACGTTGTTTATGTTTACAATCAATGTGTTTACAATAAACTGCTGGTCTTAACAAACAGCTGTTTTTAACGGAAGATGATTTAGCGGATCCGCTATACGTAAACGATAAATAAGGGATAAAATAGCGGATAGCGTTTAGCGTTACCGTTTACCGTATGTTGCAAAAACTCTCTATTATTTATTAACTTGCACATTAATCTAAAAATTAATATTATATTTAGTAACAGGTGGGCCGAGCTTATGCTCAGTAAAATCATTTGGCATCACTTTCCTTTCTCTCAGTTAAAGCTTGTTCGCTTCGCTCTCTCACCAGGTCAGAGGATGCTGAATTTTGGTATAAATGTGTTGAACCACAGGTTAAAGAGGTAACACATTAGTTTATATACAATTATCAGCTATTTTTGTTTAATTTAGTAGGCTACCTATAAAAAATTCCATAAGGATAACATAAGGAAATTCCTTAAGGAACTTTGAAGGACTCTATGATGAAAACCAGATTTTACCCAGCCATGGGACCAACTCCAACTGATTCCTCATGGCAAATCAATTGCCCCCCCCCCCAAAAAAAAATTCTTAAAAAGAAAAAAATTCTGTCTCTACAGACATTGCTTGTTTTAGAGTATAAGATATGTTAAATTTGTTGACTAGCCTATGATTTTTTTTGTATTCTTGGTAATTTTGCAAATGTTTTTTAAGACTGTATTAGAGAAATTAATTTTGAACAGTTGGGGAAAATCACAATATCACAGTAACTAGCCTACTCCCTATCTGATGTTTTTTCTAGCACAACTCACTCCAAAAAATAAGTACAGCTCAAATTAACGAGCTAGTCTGCTAAGTTATGGTATTATATCCACAAATTACGGTATTTACCTCAGTTGCTGGTATGCAATCTGCTTGTAAGACTTCCTCAAAATTCCCATATTCTAAGAATTTCACCACACACGTCTTCTTAGACAAGCCTGTCACCTCTGCATTATAGTACTAGAATCAAAATAAATCAACAATTAAGGCTACTTAATTTTTAGGAGTAGCTTGAAACAGGTTAGGATAGTAACTGGCGTAACACAAAAGGGAGTAGGTTAATGGAGACAAATTCAAAACAGAGTGATACAGCATATTTCCTTATTTTTTGTCCATTTATGGACTTTACTCAAGAGTAAAAAAATGTACTTTAATTTCACTGAAATTTACAATTTACAAAAGAGAATCACTAAAATTCATAAGATAAAATTTATTTTAATATTTTATAAAAGACTGTTGATATTAGCACCATGGGTCTCTTAGCCCGTCTGGCTGTGACGTTCAAAAGCTATATGCTTTGTAAGTTTTTCATAACAAAGCCATACTGAATTTTGACAATTTCCTTCATTATTCTAACAGCCTTGATATATTTTTATTAAATTAATTAAAGTTATTACTTACGTAATTGCCTTAAGGTAACAAGGCCTTAAGTGGTTGTCGTGTTTGATGTGTGTCTTCATGTTTTAAATGTTTGATAACCACTGAAATGTGCGCTTTTTATGATTAATTTGCCACTGAGGATGAGGGGTAGTGCCCTCGAAACGTAGCAAACTGATGAAGTAAGGATTATTTTTATACCCAAAGGCAATTACGTAAGTAATAACTTTAATTAATTTAATTTCTTTGTTTTTTTTTATTATTGAGATGAGCCTTAGCAACTCTAATCCAATTTCCCTTTGGAAAAGGGTTCTGCCCTAGGATCTTGAAAGACTACACCTATACTCTACAGTCTTCAAAGTAGCAAAATTACATTGAAATTGAAATACATATTGTTATCCGCTTTTTTACATGGTTTCAATTATAAAGACAATTACAAGATAATAAATTATTTGTAAATATTCCTATGCTATGAGAAGGATCTTTTACTCTAAGCCAATATCCAAGGAAGACTCTGTCTTACGATCCAAAAGAGTTATAAGTTTATTATGATATTCCATCTTTCATACACGTTTTTGTCCACGTTTATTAGTCCAGTTGACGAATTTCAGAAAATCTTTCTGCATAAATCAAGATAAATATAAATTATTTTGTTTATAAATTTAATTAAAAATAACTCTTTTAACTTGAACATGAAAAAATGGCTCAAAAATATTTGGCACAAATATTAGCATTTAGGCATAGATCAAATTATACACATTGGTCTGAAGCACATAAAGACATGTTGTTACTGTTTTAACCCTTGAGAGCTCACATATCTGTCAAAATGACCGGTTTGGCATTTTTTTGAATAAAAATAGTATTCATTGGGAATCGGCAGTGTCATCCATAACTGTACTTCACACGCATCATTCCAAGAATGCCGTGACCTACTTTCCATCATCTCCCACTCTTTCCTGTTAGTCCAGTGGCAGCTTTTGTCGACTGTGCATCAATGCTAGGCTAACACTTACTACTTTCAGTTAAAAAGTAAACGAGGCCTTTTTATCTAGTATTCATTATAAAGTTTCTTTTTCATATGTATTCACACTTTATAAATATACAAAAGTTTCAGAGTTATTGCAGATTTATGTAAGAAACCGTTTGAAAAAATAAAAATATAACACTACGTTGTTTATGTTTTGATTAAAATCATCCATTTTACGTTTTATTATCTTAAGCATATTTAAAAGGTCAAACATTTAATATATTATAATATTTTTACAATTTTATGAAATATGGCTTTTTTATTATACCCGGTCAGAATGACCGTTCACTTCACGTCTTCAAGTTTTGCATACAGAGCGACTGCTGCAGGGTTAAAAACCAAATCTCAGTGTTTGTTTTATTGTTTACCTAATAAACATGAAGATTGTAAACCGTATCATCCAGTGCACTTACCATATTATCCTCCCAATACTTGGCCATACACTTGTCCCCTATCTTCCACACCCAGGCGGGGCTCTCCCCGTTGGTCCCCAGCCCCGGTGGCGGCGGCGGGGGCACCTTTGGCGGAGGATTGTTGTGGAAGTAACCTGCGCACAAGCAATGTAACACTACATGGCGGTCACATAAAATATGTTATGGTTTGAAAGTTTTAGACAGTTTCACTTCTTGGGCAACGGTTAAAGTTACAATTGACTCCCTCTAATCTGGATACCTTTAGACTGAGACTGCATTGTCTGGATAAGAAAATTTCCAGACCATCCGGCGGTTGATTACTTTTGTAAGTTACAATCTTTGATAGTGTATATATAATTAGAAATCACATTTTTTAATAATTTTATATCCTTAACATTGAGTTGTTGTGCTATCAACTCGTTGGTACCTCATTGTAATTTTGGTGACATTGATATAAACAAACTTGACACCAGACAATAGAAAATAACACGAAAGTATGAAGCACTACAAATATTAACTTCATGAATTTATTGTTTGAAGAAATGGGCTACAATTCGAGATTGATAAAATTACTATGCAATTACTGTTGTACAACAATTTCACTAAAAAATAAACATATAATAATATAACTCAATTCAAAAGTACTAAAACACACAACGATGTACAGATAACACGGAATATCTTGGCCTGTGACGGGTGTTTACACCTCAAACAACTGGAGCAGAGCGACGAAGTTGCAGACTATTTTCAGTCCCATGGGCATACCAATTTGAATGCAGAAGTGGAGTATGTCAGAGGCCGAGATATTCTATGATATCTGTACAGCATGGTGACTAGTAAAAACAGCTACACTGCTGTATGAGTATCCGGAATGAGCGTAATTGTAAGCCGAACTGACGTGGTAAGTTGAAGTTCAATCCTGTCAATTTTGACTGTGATATACCCGGCGGGTGCTGATGAATCATTTCAAAAACCTCGTCCGGACCATCAGAGTCCGAACGAGAGGGAGTTGACTGTACCTGGTTGATGACCCATCAGTAATAATAAATGGTATTGAGGCTGCCCTGGCCCTGAGTTTGCTGATTCTGCAAAAATGTAAGTAATGTAACCAGAATAGAGGCTTACAATCAGTCATGTGACTGTGGAGCCAACTTGTAAACTTAATCCAACTTGTTCCTTATAATCGAGGAGTGCCTGGTGCATGCTTTTCCGATGGGGGTACCGTAAAATAACCAATTGTATGAAGCAGCTCAGCAATACTTGGGAGAGTTGGATATGGCCTTGTAAAAGAAGGAATCTCTATTACCTGTTCTTTTGCAATTTATGATAACCTTAATTGGATTGAACAAAAACTTCAAATTTACGACCTACTAAAATGAAATAATGGTTATATCCTTAAAAAATACTGAGTTTTACACAAACTTATCAAGAAATCCCCCTTATATAGTACTATAAATTATTATATCAAGAACAAAAAATTTTACTAAGCTAGTAACTTAAAACTTAAAATAAAAGATCAGAAGAAATTAGGACTCTATGAAGCTCTAGTTACTCAAGGTTTACAATTACATAATTGGAGAAATTAAATATTCCGAGTTCAGAACACACTTTTGTGTAAATCAGTTGAAAAACAATCACCTATGTTGGTAACTTACTAGGGTTGCTGTTAGACAGCAAAGGTGGCAAGGACGATGCATCTTTGAAGGGGAACTCAGGAATCTCCGGCATCCCGGCCTCCATCATCTGACGAGCCTGGGAGCCCTTGTTGTAGCCCGCTCCGTTACTGTCTGCGGACAAATGTCAGTGTTTTGTTGGCTCTCTACATTCAACTTATTGTACCTGTTTGTTATACTGATGCCTTAAAAATTAAAATACGACATACACAAAAGATATTACTGACTATGCAAGTTAAATTACAAGAAATGCTGAACTTTGTATTTACTGAAAGGTGATCGCCGATGGTAAGTATTTAAGTTTATAAATTTCTGCTGGGGAAACCACTGTACCAAGGAAATTCCATGCTGCAGCACACGTACAGGCAAGGCATAATAAGTGACTTAATTCAGGAAATATTTTGGCAACAAGCCAATTTATTAGATTTGTTCTGTTTAACAGCTGTTGTACAGCTAAAAACTAATCAACATCCTAAAACTTGGGCAAAATGCTATAATAGTCAGGGTTACAGCCAACTAGAGCATTGAAAAGTCCCTCAGATCTATTACTGGGGCTGATTTCCCTGTCTTTCCAGACTTTTTGCCTGTTTCCCTGACTTTCACCGACCACAATTACGTCCCTGAAACTTTCAGTGACTATACCTGATTCTCCAGTAGAGACATATTGTTGAATGAACACAAACTTACTATGCATGTCGTAACGCCTATTCCCGTTGCGGCTAAAGTCGTGGGAAGGTTCGAACGGCGGAGGCATTGGCGGTGCCCTCCGACCGTAGCCGTCGCTGCTGAAGTCCTCGTAGCCCCGCCCAAGCCTGTTATTGCTGAAGTTGTTTCTGTCGTCAAACGCATAGTCACCGTAACTCCAGCTCTGGTACGCCTCGTTGTGCCTTTGCTGCTGGTTTTGAAACCTGAAAAGCATCCCTTTTATTCTTCCATTCTCTTTGAATGAGATAAGTAATAGTTATTTGTGTACTAAGGGAGTAAACCGCTACTTCTGAATGATTTGTACAAAAAAAAATGTTTTTTACTCCTCGTTTATGGTGGAAAATTGCCTTTAACACATAGGTCTGACAAAACTTTGGAGCGAATTCTGTAGTCCAAAAATACCTGAATTAATGAGGCTATATATGTTTTATTGCTGAAGAGTGTTGCTATTATTAGTTAATAAGTTAATTATTAAGCAGTGACCACAGATTTTCAAAATTTTGGGTGACAATGAAATATTTTAAAATAGTGGAAAGTTGAATCCTTCTTTTTAGTGTTCCTTTTCCTACTAAAAAATATCACAACTTGGAGGCTTGTTAGCTGTTACATTACTCACCTCGGTGGTTTCTGGTTCTGCATTGGAGGGTTGTTGGGTCTGTTGCGCTCGTCCCGCCCTCTGGATTCCGAAGCACCATTGTAACTCCCTCGACCTTTAGACCCTCGCTCCGTTCGACCCTTCTGATTCACATTGTTGTATCTTTGGTTGTTGGAAGAATGGTTGTATCCACTTGATACAGTGTGGTTCTCATTCTCTTTTTCCTCTTTTTCTGAAATGAATAAAATTATACTTATGAAGTTTCAACAAAAGCGACTAATAATTGTGATTGAACAACATTGTTCTGCATTAACTCTTAAAATAAATTGCTTATAACAGATCTGAGAACCAAGCAAATCCCAAATAAAATTGAAGAAATTATTTTCAAAATTTCTAGAAATCATTATTTTGGCTGCTCTACTCATGTTATTGTTGTGTGTTACCACTGTATACTACTTTAACAAATAAGTTTATTGCATTTAGTCAAATGTAATGGCATTAAAAATAAGTATTGTATCCGTACAGTGCATAAAATGTTTACCTGCAGGAGTGGGTAGTTTGTCCTCCAGGAAAGCAAACAGAGACACCTGACCGGAGGGTTTGGGTCCGGAGCCACCCTCCTCGTCCCGGTCCCCTCTCCGTCTCCCCCCTCTCTCTCCTCTCCTCTCCTCCCTCCCCTCTTCCCTGCCACCTCCAGTGCCCTTCCCTCCACCTCCTCCGCTCTTCCTCTAAAACATTAAATAAATGTCTTATTTGTTGATTGGTTTGTTTTATTGTCAAATTATTTACTTAAGACTGGATGTTTTAAGAAAAAAATAGTTTTGTTACTAATGAATGCTCAAACATTTATTTCATTTAAAAAATAATAGCTAATTAAACAAAGTGAACTTGCTCGGCATATTTTTCACTGCAAGCCCAACCATACTGCCACATTAGCTTGATACGTTGACCATTATCAGGTATCATGAACTTAATAGAATTTTATTACTCGGATAATATTTACAAGTTAATAAGAATTATTATCTATCAGAAGTGTCCACCTGAAGGTTCTGCAGTGCACGATCGACGTTGTTCCGTGTCTGCCTCAGAGCCTGTTCCGCCTGCTCCTGGGAGTAGCCAAAGTCCATGATGGTCCGCACGTTGCGGTCCACTATCGGCTTGGTGCCGCCCCCAAACACCTTGCGAGCTCCGCCCCGCGCCGCCTCCGCGATGGCGCCCTGCCTCTGTGCCTCAAACTCCGCATTCTCCTTGGCCCCTCCATCCGCTAGTGACTGTTGGCAATAAAAAGAGCACTCTCAATGTTATTCTGTCCTGGTTATTATTAGGGGTGTGCGAATAGTGATTTTTCTGGTCGAGCCGAGCCGAGCCGAGCTGGTAATTAAATATTTGAGTTTCGAGCCGATCCGAGCCGAGCCCAGACAGAAAAAAATAATAATAATAATTTTTTCTGTAAAAAATACCATCTTTTATCTTCCCAAAAGGCCATTTTTTGGCCATTAAATTAAAAAAGTAAAACACAGTCAACTCCCGATTAACCGGGGTAATGACTGGTTGAAGGATCCCGGATAACCCAAAACCACGGTTAACAGATCTTCTAATTGAGTGAACAAGGAACACAATAAAAGGGTCCAACGTGGACAAAAAACCAATTTCAGGTGTTCTATTGTTTGGCATCTGGCAGCTGGGATGGGTGGGTAAGGTGAAGGGGGGAGAGAATCCGGCGCTGGGTGAGGGGGAGGGTCGCTTGGGATAATTTATTCAAGATAAGAGCACGCAAACAAAAACAAGTTATTGTTCATCTTTTTGTCTAACTGTTAAAAATTTAAGAACAATAAATTGTTTTAAATGTTTAGTTACTAAATTAGTCTGATAAATTTGTCAAATAAAATTTTAATGTCACTTTATCAAACATTTCTTGAAATGCAAATCAAATGCATTTTGAAATGTGTTGTTTTGGATAATATAACCCAAAATTACCAAGGGTCACTGAACAGCATACGAATCAGAACGATAATTAGCCTACTCAATGAAGTGGAAACTAATAGGACCTTTCTTGGTTTATATTTTTAGAACGTATTTCTCGCCGGGCGAGGGTGTGTGAGAGTGTGTGTGTGGGTGCATGTAAGTGTGTGCGTGGGTGCGTGTGTTGACTCCACCAGTCAAGGTCATTACCGCGGACCTATTGCGTCGTAAACAAACCCCGCCCTGCACCTGCCATCATCTTACCTCCCTAACCCTGTTTGCGATCACACAGCTCAATTATAAATTGCCGTTTTTCTCTGCTTTTTTCCATTAATTAATAAATCAAATAACTGTTAGTACAGTTTTCTTCTTAACTCTTTTTTTGTGTGGAATTGATGCTTCCGTAATCATTTTCAGCTCGACCACTCGAATAGTTTGGCATAACCTCGAGCCGAGCCGAATAGTGCTAGTATTCCACCACAACTATTCGACCACTCGAGTACTCGCACACCCCTAGTTATTATAAAAAATTGTATCAAATAATAATCTATTTTCACTGTTCCACTTTTTAAAATAGTCATATAAAATTGAAAGACGATCTAATACTTTTGACTTACAAAAATTAAAAATAATAAAGCCTAATCATAATTTTGAAATAGAAAAAAATCATGGTCTGGATATTTTTACAGAGGTAAAAAATATTGAAATTACCCATATTTCTGTTTTAAAGAAAAAAAATAGACAAAAAGTTAATTCAATATAAAAAGAATAAGTTGCTGGTCACTTTGAGTTAAAAAGAGGTCAAATTTACAGGAAATGAGTGACTATACCTTAAAATTCCTCTCTTGTAGATTAGGACGCAGGATTTTCTGACCGAATGGAATCCATGGGGGAGGACCCCCCTCTTCTCCTATCCTCCCTCTTGTGTGTTTGGCTAAACTCTGGAAAAAACAGATTGACATACAATAAAGGATTTTTTTAGTTCCCGCTAGTTTTGTTTTGCAACAAGCTGTTAAAAAAAATCAAACCATAGAATTAGTGAGTTGCTTGCGCTCCGGACAGTTCAATGGACTTAGGAACTCTGTCAGTGACATCGCAACAATTAAAACCCCGATTTTCCGTTAAGTGTTTCTAGCAATTTAGAATATCACTTTGTCTTATAAGTGTCAGGCACAGACATATGTGTCAAAGAGGACAAAATACTCCCGTCGCAGCAGACCTGCGTACTTAGCAAATTTCCAAAAAAATAAGGTATTTTTTTCCTTAAAAGCATAAAGGGAACTAGGATGTAGGTTTGCTGCCATGGGTTTGTTTTAAGTAAATATAATACCTTCCCAGTGCAGGTACATACTAGATTGCATCAAATTCTCGTATTTTACATTTTCCCCATAAACCCCAAGGGGGTGAGTATGTGGGTTTGTTAGTAAGTAAATAATATGGTGTTGTAAGTAAATATAAGTGTAACTATATACCTAATGAATGTAAATACCAAATTTGATCAAGTTATGTCAAAAAATAAGTGAGATACAGGGTTTTGTTGATTTCCCATAAGAATAATATAGAAAACTTGTTTTTAGTTTTCTCCGTAACCTATTGAGCCAAGTTAAAAATTTAAAATACTGAATTGTTTGTTTTTCAAGCTCTTTATTAAATGGTTTCAGTTTAAAATGTTGAATTTTAAAAATTCAGGTCCAAAAATGCCAGAATCCCATTTAAACCCTTCTTTTGAAATGCCATAAAACCCCGATCCCATAACCCGATTACGCTGATTCGCGAACTTATGAAAACAGACCTGGTCCTTCACCGTCATACCATATATCGTAAAAATTGGAGGTCCCTTTCAAAAGTTGTCAGTACCAGTACCACAGATTCAAAGATATATAGATAATAGAAGCCTAAAACACCATTTGTACATACTCATATATATACACATATGAAAATGTACAAATGGTGTTTTTGGCTTCTGGTGACCTCAAAATGAAAAAGTAACATGGTCCCACGCTTAGGTCTTACCATGGCTACTACCGTAATAGCATATTTCCTAGAGAGGAATTCGCTAAAACATTTTCAACCTCTTAAAAAACACATAGTATTTTAAAAACTAGAGTATCCAACATTTTCATAGAAATTAAATGATATGAAGTCGTTTAACTGCTGCTAAGCATGGTCATCCTGGTCTTATAAGTAGGTTTGAATATGAAGCTACCCCAGGCAAAGAGCTGGGTTTGAGGCATCTATGACTCAAACGTTATTTCCAAACCGATTTAAAAAATTCAGTTGTTGAATTTTTATTAAATTTCCTATGTATCATTGACAAAATCTAAAGCGCCATTCTAAATTTGTTTACTCATATTTAAATTTTGCCTTTCTAAACCAGCAAGCACATTAGTTTAAGGCCCATCATTGCTAAGAGCCTTACAAAATATTTCCATTCACAAATCGCTACGACGCTTCAACGTGGTGAATGACTTACCCGGTTGAGTTCCCACTTGTCGATGAGCGCGGTCACGCGGCCGCCCAGCACAGAAACGACGGACGGCCTCAGCAACAGCAGGCCGTGGGACAGGGACAGCGACTCTCCTTTCAGCAGCACTTTGGTGCCCGGAACTGTGTTCAGGCTGCGACAAACCAACACTCAGTGGGAGGAAGTGGTTAAAACTACAGACACAATTTGATAAAAAAACAAATAAACTAGAACCTCGATAATTCTAACCATGTAAACATGATTTTATGTATAGGCACTTACTCGTATCCTTACTGCCAATTGGGAATAAAAAACTTCATTGTTCATAAAGAATTCAAACTCAAACTTTCTTCATACATTATATACATTTCAGTATACAAGAATGGTGTCAAGGCTGTTCTTATTTCTAAATAACTCAAAAATCAATACAAAACTCTTTTACATGTTATTAAAACACAAAGATATAGTAATTCGACTAATTTAATGAAAATTCTTCCAAAGAGTACAAAGCCTTGTTGACGAGAAATTTTTTTCAGTTTTTTCTTAAATTCAGGTTGACTTTTTGCAGATCGTATCTCATTACGAATTTTGTAAAATGCTGTAAATTTTTGTTGTAAAATGTTGAACCTTCATAAGTGGTTTTTTTTATACAATTCTAATCTATGGGAATCTAGAGCTATTGCTTCTTGATTTCTGGTATTATAATTGTGGTTAACGTAAAGGAACAGGAATGATTACTGCACACACACACACATTTCTGAAAAGAAAACATGGCTTCAGTTAACTTGGGGTGTCAGACTGACGAAATTTCATAAACCAGAGGTTAGTTTTATTTTACTAAATTTAATCAGGTTGTTTAAACAACCTGATTAAACAAACAAACCTGATATTTAAACAAACATGAATGGCCCCTTCATGATCAGGGGCCATTCATCTTAATGTTGACAAAGAGGCCAGTGGCCTTGAAATATTCAAGTTTTTGTTTAGTTGTGTGTCTATTATGTGTGCTATAAAAGGGTGCCTTCAATTTCTAAGGTAAGCCTGCTTATCCTGTCCCTCACAATGATCCAATATTATACAAAAGTGATTCAAAGGGCAAAAGTTATTTTTGTAATTTGTTTCTTTCATCAATTAGCCTGTTAAAATTATATGTATAAATTAATAGGCAAGCATGTTTCGTTTCTTCTTTTTTCTCAGTTTGCGAGCATCTTAGGAAAAATCCGTGCACCACTGTTAGAAAGGTATTGTCCTGTAGATGAGCAGAATTGCGTTTTAATTCATATCGGCCCACGGAACTACCCCCTACAGGCAGGGACGTATTTAAGTATTTGCCGCCTATAGGCAGCGAAGTTTTCCGCCACCCCCCCCCCCCCAGACTTGTCAGCGCACTCCCCGACCTCACATGTCGTGTCAGCTGATTTTGTAGAAAAGTAATGAGTAATTGCATTCTGAAATGCATCAACAAACATACTACATTTTGAGCATTTTTTAAAAGTGTATTTGTTGTGCCGTTTTCATTCAAAAAGTGAGTCTCATTGGATACATGCTGGAATGCGCAACATTGTTGTAACCAATCAGAAGTCATAATCGCGTTTTACAGCGCGAAAACGGTACATGAAATCGTCCATATACAAGGGCTCTTAACTCTTAAGGGTGCGCTCTATCCATCTGCCGCCCGCGGATGCAAGGGTTTAGAATCTCCGTGTTTATCGCCCCAGTTGTAAACCGATTTAAAATATTTTGGTGTCATTCTTTTCGTAATATAATTTTGTACTCCGTTATCATCTTAAAATTTCGATATTAATTTAAATTACTAAGAATGGTGCTTGCTAATAATGTTGAAGTAAGCGTTTTTGTATCAAGTTTGAACTTATTAAAAACAATTTTTTGAGAAAAAATAAGAAGATACACGAGTACAATATAATCTTAAAAACAAGAATCTGCAATAAGATTGGTAAAAAGTTTATAGATAACGATGCAAGAAGGGAGATGCGAAAGGTCTGCAATTTCAAAAACATCGTTATTAGACCACCGATCGATTTCGCACTGAAACCAAAAAAGCATTAAAGTAACAGAATTTAAAATCACCCGTCATATATTTTCCAAAATGTGAGTTTCCGCATATAGCGGCAGTTAACAGTCTCGCTCGACGATTTTGACGCCGAGGTAGAGCGCACCCTTAACTATTGTTATTGAACGTTAAATACACTGGATAGGCGTGTGAAGATAAGATGTCTTTGAAAAATAAAATATTTGTATTTACAAAACGAGTTTATTTACAAGAAAATAAATGAATAAAAACTAAAAAAAGTAAGTACTTTCACTTAAAATAATAATATGAAATGCGGTTTAGTTGGAGTTACTTCACACTTTTCTCCTTAATTTTAATCTAGCAAATGAATCAATAACTTTATTTAAGTCCTTTGAACATTACTGTAAATTCATACCTGGAGACAACCATTTAAATTAAACACTTTAACTCACAATTATGCGTTACAAGTTGTTATGAAACAAAATTGAAGTATAGGCTACCTATACACACCACAATGTTTACATTGGCAATTGGCGCCTGACGCTGCCACTGCCAACGAAGTAGGCATAGGAAAGTGGCGTACGAGGTAAACACGGGAAGGTGGAGCGAAACCCACGCCCGCGACCGCGAGCACAGAAAAAGGAAACGATTTTGTTTCCTTTTTCTGTGCAGCGAGCGACATTACGTTCGCCAGACTAATAGGAAAAGGGCGGCACGGAAAACTCAGTACAGCAGCGTAGTGAATAAATGATTGACTTTAGTTTGATAGTTTTTAAGGCTCCGGTCTACCTGAGCCCGAACGACGCGACGTTACCGAATGCCGTCTCGCGGCCGTAGTGCTAGGCGAATTTGATGGCTTATTTAGGTTCACGGGAATCGTGTTTTAAAATTAAATAATTATGATAGAGATTGACTCTTAACTTTTTCTAAAAGTATAAAGACGGATCTCGTCTTCTCTGGTTTTAGAATTTTTTAATCAAATTTCTAATTTCAGCTATAACTATCTAAAATCACCTGTTTTTCTAGATTTTTTACTTTAGTTTTCCATTAGTTTTAATGAAACTACCAAAGTGAGATTATATAAGTGTAACCAAGGAAATTTAGCACCGTAATTCTTCTTTAATGGACACCTTAGTTATAGCTGTAGGCTGAATTTACCAGAAGATAACAGGATTCTAAAAAAATCCTTGCATTTGCATCGAGAAAAACAGTTGATTTTAGACATAACAGAAATTATAAATTTTATTTAAAAATTCTAAAACCAGAGAACACTATTAGATTGTTCTTTCTACTTCTAGAAAAAGTTAACAGTCGATCTTTATCTTAATGATTTAATTTTAAAACATGATTCCCGTAAACCCCTGCATCCATAAAACTCGTCTAGCGCTATGGCCACGGCCGCTAGGCGGCATTCGAACTCACGTAGACTGAAACCTTAAGACTAAGATGTTCTTGAATAGTTTTATACTTAATGAAAGTATTTTAAATACCCGAATTGTGGTACCCGAATTGTGGTTCTCAAAATTATTTGCTAAAAATTTTTTTTATTACTAAAGAAGGCATGCAACATACTTTTAAATTACATTTAAAGACTAAAACTCCAATTTTAAAATTATTTCTTCCTCAAATTTTGCCGCCCCCTAAAATTTGCCGCCCTAGGCGCTCGCCTAGTCCGCCTATTCAGAAATATATCCCTGCCTACAGGCTTTCAAAGTTTCAATGTTAATCATATGAGAGAAAGATAATTGAATTAATAATGTGACAGCTGTTGACACACATGCTAGTAAATCAGGAAGAGCAGATGCTTTAATTATAACATATTGTTTTAACAAATTGGATTCTGACGGTCTAGAAAAATTTTGGTTGAATATTAACCAAGAGGCGATTTCTAGTATGTATAAATAAATAGGAGAGTTGTTTTATGTACAGTACGGTACTCCCGTACCATACATAAAAACAACGTGGCGTCGTCCTGTAATCCAGCTACTTGGAGGTCACGAATTGTGGATAGTTATAAGCGATGGTTTGTGGATGCGATATTCCCTGGTGGGGATTAATGTCAGCAATAGTGAATACTAGTTCATCCATAAAGACCATCCTCATAATTAGACCAATTCATATATATGAGGTCAAAATTGTGGTTCCGATCCCACGTTAAACTGTAGATCCCTAGATACCATTAGCTGTTAGGCTATTAATTAACAGTCCTGTCAAAGGAGTATGTCAGCTTTAGTCAGTAACAAGACTGCAAGAGCACGCCACAATCATCCTAACCTCATCTGTCATTCATATTAAAGTTAAAATACCCACTATGTGAGGTCCCTGTCTTAAGATGGTGTTATAGGGTTTGTTGTATTGTTCTAAAAAAATATCATGTTAACTAAATTTATTGTTCTTTAGAAACATAATCGTTCGGTTAATCAAAACATTCGGTAATCCGAGCCAGCCCCGGTCACATTGGTTCAGATTAGCAGGGTTCTAGTGTACTTGAATTACCTATTTTTCATTATTCATTTTAGCCTCTGGATTGCTTGTTGTATAGTAGAAATAATGTAAAACCTTACCTTAGCAATCCTTTAATTATTGCATGTGTGATATCGATTTCGAACTCTAAAGCTCATCTTCAGTCACAATGCAGGTTGACCAAAATTAAAATTGTAAGTCATCCAGGGGATTTTGTCGGTTGATAAAATTACTTTTGACACATAACACACACATTTGGCCTGCATAAATCACTAGTGAACTATATACAAATCTAATTCTAACCATGGTTATGTTTGTTTTTTTCCTAACCTCACACACTACTGTTATCACTACTGAAGAGCATGCTCTGGTGACTGAACTGATATATGAAGTTATGTGACCTTTGACATAGAGAAGAAAATATGGTGTTGCCTTTGGATATCTGCTATTTACAACATAATGTTTGATACAATAATGAAAATCAATGACCATTCCACATAGGTAAATATACCTATTTTTATTTTTATGAAAGGTTATTAATTTATATTACATGATTTTAATAAAAATAAAGAATATTAAACTAATATAGTGATTCGCAACAAACAAGTTAAAAAAATTAAAACTGTAAAAGAACGCTGAGTCTAGTTTTATATAATTTTACATTAGTGTCCATTTCCTGAGAGGCCTATTATTTGGTTGTATCCTTTCATAAGTTACCTCAAATGCTGTATTTAAGTAGTTAATATTCTAGTATAAAAGGATAAATTCATAATTTCATTGCATTAACTGTAAAACTGACATCCTTGCACCAAACATCAAGGCTAAGGACGTTTAATTCATCGTCAAACTCACCTGAGAGAGCCGATATTTTCAACCTCTATGCCATAACATGTGGTGTGTCCATCCGTGAAGAGAATCTTCAACATGCGCGGCGCTGCCTGGGAATCCTCATTTGCCTTTGGTGCAGAAATATTTCGCACTTTCTGCACTTGCACTATAACATTTCCTGGCACCTACCACAAATATACAAAACATTAAAAGTTTTTTTTTATAAATAGACAGCAAGGTTAAAATTGCTTTATAATTCTCAATATTACATGCTACAGTAAGTTTAATTTCATCTTAGAATTTACAACAAAATTTGACTGATTAAACTGATGTTAAGTAGGCCTATAAATAAAAAAGAAAATTGCAAGAATAGGATAATTCATGCCTCACACTAAACCTATGACTTGCAACTAAAGAGTCTGCAGCATCCACCACTTTGGATTTTTATTGCCACTAGACTATTGTTAAATTTGAAACATCCACTAAACCTTTAATATTGGTTGAAAAGATTCATCTTTATGTAATTTGAATATATATTGGACTGTGATATAAAAACCATGATTATAGAGTGATTTATGTGACTAAACCACTAAAAACACGCATTCATCTTGAGAATCCTTTTTTTTTTTTTATTAATCAAAGAGTCAATAATATAAAACTTTTCATTTCATAGGGCTCTAGTTATTAAAATTTAATTTAAAATGACATAAAGATTAAATCTTTTTCAACTAACATAAAAGGCGTACTGGACATTTTAAATTTAACATTAGTCTTATAGGAAATGAAATTTAAGGTGGACGATACTGCAGACTCTTAACAAGAGCAACATGAACTTTTTATTAGTAAATCAAACTTACTTCTTTAAAAACCTATGATACTAAACAAATCATCTCAAAACAAATCCAGTGTACTTGATTGCATAGGATACATCATCAAGATACATGTTACTTACAGATAAGCTAAAAATTGCATCAATGTTAAAAATATTTGTAATTGAACAAAATACAAATTGTTAACAATCCAAAATTGTAAAATAATTAATTGTATGTGATAAAAATGATTCAGGACTACTTAAGCATTATACTTGAGTGAAATTTGTTCTTTTTCTTTATTTTATCTAACAAACTGAATTTGTGACTTACGGTATCAAGTTTTCCTTTGGCTATATCATCAGGAAAAAATGGCACAGATATCTCTCTCAAGTCCAGCTAAACAAATAAAAACATAAAATTAGGTCTAGGTTATTAAATAGTATAGAATTATAGAAATTCTACTAACATTGAAATACTAAACAAAGGAAGCTGATTCTGTATGAGGGGTACTAATGTTGTTCGAAAGTTAGCTTCATAGCTTAGAAATCAGGGACTTAGTGCCACAACTCGAATTAATACTTACTTGCACCCGCCTGAAAACATGGGAGTGCTTATCTTCCCTAACGATATTCACTAATTAAAAGCTTAAAAACGTTTTCGGTCCCATATTAGCAGGGTTTATTTGAATTTAGAAAATATTTATGTTAAATTGGTCAAAAATGGAAAAGAAAATTTGCTTTTGGAGATCTAACATGGGGGAAAAGCCCACATTTTCAAACCTTTGAACAGTTTGTCTGAGACTTCCACTGGACTGATTTACATTTTGTTTGTATAAAATAAAATCTAAACTCTTCTATATGAGCAGGTTTTATTTACTTTTACGTTATCTTACTTTCTTCAATTGAAAATATTGTCATTTTTAAACCTTTGCAATGAATTTATTTTGCACGATTTTAACCAGCTGATTGTAAACACATGAGGTAGTTAGTTTAAATCAAGGGAATAAGAATACTCTACTATTAGAATAGGTAGAGTATATTATAATTTTGGTCTAAACACAGAGTAGTAGAGCAAATGCTCAAGAAAAACGTATAGAATTATAATAATTCAGTTTCTTACTCTTTAAACTGTATAGCTTTATAGTTATTAAATAATTTTTGGGGCAAACTGCCTTCTTGAGAGTGGCTTTTCTTGTTTATAAACTGTTTGGAGACGTATATTACATTCATCATGTTATCATTCCATAATATACAGAGCCACCCAAGTTGAAAACCACATGTAAAAATCACAGTACCAGTAAGGCTATGTCAATCTAACTAATTGCAACTTTTGACATGGAACGAACAGTAGAAGTCCCGGGTATCGCCATCACACACTACTTGGTCCGAGAGGCAACTGCGCTGGCATTGGCGGAGAAGAAAAACCAATGATCTGTTTGCGCGCCAAATTCAAAAATACAAATTGCGTAGTTCCTCAGACGACACCTTACCAATCTAGGGTTAAAAACAGCGTCACAGGTGGACATGTGCTTCCGAAAACCAAATTGTTTGTCGGTAAGAATATTTTTAGATTCAATATACTAATCCTCATGAGGTTTATGGAAAAAATGAAATAGGCCTATATCAGAATTTAATGCAATTTATGTATCTGCACTGGGAAGGTATTAAGTTAGCCTACTATAAAAATACAACAGCCTATGGCAGCAAACCTACATTCTCATCCCCATGGTGTTCATAGGGAAAATTACAAAAAAAATCATATTTTGTTGAAAATTCACTGAGTATGCAGGTCTGCTGCGACCATTAGCTTATCCTAACATGTTATTTATGTAAATGAGGAGCTAACCAATGGAGCTTTTTGTATGTCAAGGTCATAAGGAGAGATAGGTCATTGCTTTGCACGCCACACCATTTTCCACCAGCACATCTTATCGCCCAGCGTCCCAGCCCTTTGATAACTATCTGGTCTTCGTACATAATTTCGGCCACTGTCCCTTGCAGAATAGTTACCATGAGGAACAGTTGTGAGTGATCGCATATATATGCTACATAGGCCTACCCCCAAACCAAAGAAGAGTATTTTTTTTGCAAACCAAATGACTAATTTTTGTAACAAAACAATGCCGTTCAAGAGTTTGAAGAAAACTAGAAGTAAATTTTCATTGTTTTAAAAACGCATAGTTGTTTTTGAAAATGCAGATTCCTTGAACTGTTTGAAACATGGAGATTGTGCTAACAAAAAAATTCAATAACTTAAAAATAAAAAGATGAATACTTACATCTAAGGCTTTGCTATGTAGAATACGAGTATTAGTGATTGCTCCATTTTCAGATATACGCTGGATAGCATCATTGGATAAATGCCTGCAACAGAAGTAAAAATTAGGCCAATTTTGATTTTTTTTTAAATGCCCTCAAAAAAAATGTTATTTTAGCTATTTAAACATTTAAAAACTGTAGAGGTGCATTTACACTTGAGGTTGCACAACCAAAAATAGTTGACCCAAGACGAGCCATAAGTTATGGATATACCAGTCAAAGTTGTTGACCAGTTAGTTGTCAACTCTAGTTTAAGCACCTTAAGACATCTGCCTAGTTCTGGATATCTGCTCCTTATTTTGGCAAAACTATCCAACGCATCGCAATAGTCAATATTTCTAATTCTAGAGCTTCTTGATAATGAGAAGGCCTAAACTTATTCACATTTTAGCGAATTTCCCTATAGGGAATACGCTATTACGGTAGTATCCATGGTAAGACCCAAGCCCGGGACCATGTTACTTTTTCATTTTGAGGTCCCCAGAGGCCAAAAATACCGTTCGTTCATTTTCATATATATGTATATATATATATATATAATATGAAAATGAACGAACGGTATTTTTGGCCTCTGGGGACCTCAAAATGAAAAAGTATATATATATATATATATATATATATATATATATATATATATATATATATATATATATATAGGCCTATATCTATATATTGTCCGTGGTACTGATAACTTTTGAAGGGGACCTCCGATTTTGATGAAATTTGATATGAAAGTTTAAGACAAGGTCTATTTTCATGAGTTCGCAAACCAGCATGATCGGGTTATGGGAACGGGGTTATACGGGGTTTCAAAGGGGTAAAAAATAAATTTTTGGCATTTTTGGATCTTAGTTTTTAAAATTCAACAATTTTAACTTTAAACATTTAAAAGAGCTTAAAAACAAACAATTTAGTATTTTGAATTTTTAACATGGCTTAACAGGTTTTGGAGAAAATCCAAAAATAGGTTTTTCATCTTATTCTTAAGGGGAACTAACAAAACCCTGTATCTCACTTATTTATTGGAATAACTTGATAAAATTTGGTATGTACATTTACTAGGCAGGGTTTAACTGATAGGCCTATTTGCTTACAACACCCATATGGCGGCAATCCTTCATACTCACCCCCATGGGGTATATGGGAAAAATTTAAAAGTGTCGAATATTTATACAATTTGATATTTACCTTACCTAACTATTACATTTTATAACAAAACTAACATTTTCTAACAACACCGCATGGCAGCAAACCTACATACTCATTCCTATGGTGTTTATGGGGAAAATACAAAATCTCACGATCCTTTGGAAATTCGCTGAGTACGCAGGTCTGCTGCGACGGGGGGTATTTTACCAATTAACATTTATGATGATGATGAAGGTTGTGGGGCTATAGGCCTATTCCATTGAAAACAAATATAAGTTACCGTAATTTGGAAACGAGTCAAAAGGCTTATTATAACCTACTTTATACAATTAATGATTAAGTTTAGGCCTAGAAGCTAAAGATAAAAATTGTATCTAAGAGAAAGGAAATTTTATGATCTAGCCTAACTTATCTGACCACACAGCAGCCAGTGTGAGTGCATTGGAACACAGTAAAATCGGAAATGATCATAGTAGCCCCAGCCCTTGGGGTGACTACGGACAAGAAAATAAAAATTTTATGAAATAAAGTTATCCGTTGCTAGTTTTATGGGCCCACTCCAGAGGGAATTTTGCAGGGAAACGTTGGGGGTTACTTTTATGATTAGGGAGAGTATTACCCGATTCTGAGAAAAAATCCCCAGAAATACCCCACCCCAATAAGTCAAGGGCCAACCTTCAAATCTGTAAGCATATTTGACTAATTGTTCTATAACTTACTAGGGAAGCAGCACTAAACACAAGTTAAAGCTAGATTATAGTCTGGGGTCAAAAAATTAAATTAAGAAATGTGATAATCCGGCTTAGGTAGGCCTAATAAAGCCTTCAAAATATACCTGGCCTAAGCCTTGCTAGAAAAATGGGCTAGTTATAGAAAAATTTACTTAAGTATATTTTAAATCATTGAAGGTAGGGCCTGTGGTTTCTGGTAGCAAAAACAAAGCACTTAAGACTCCAAAATAGAATAAAAATTATCGGTCTATTATAGTCTATCTACAAGTTTAAATTAGAAGTAAGTTATGGTGAATTATTTGGGCAATGCTTGAAGGAGGATCATTCTTCAAGAATAAAAGCCGTACTAAATAACTACAACATAAGACTGCATTACGAACCATCCTTCTTCTTTCAGAGATTCGCAAATTTCCATCTCAAATTTAATTAAGATATTTCATCGGGAAAGAGGAAAACTATGTTTAGATCAAAATCATGAACTAAACTCAAAATGACAACCCCCTCCTTTCTCCGCCTCCGCCACCATCTTCAACATCCTTTGGATTCTTGGATTTTGGATGTACGTACACAGACAACCAGTACACCTGGTGTACTGGTCCAGTACACCAGCAGAACCAACCTTTCAATTCTAAATTAATTCCAACAAACGGGGTATCATTGTAGCTACGCACGTAGCAACAACAAAGTAGAATTAAACCAATGATTAAACGTAGCATCTAATACTGAATGTTCTCATAGCAACTACAAAAAGGCGGGGAAATGAAAGTTTAAATATCTATTAGCGCCAACACAATTATTAATATTTATCATTAGCGCCTACATGACGGGGTATCATAGTAGCTACGCACGTAGCAACTACAAAGTGAAAATAAACGTAGCAACTAAAACTGAATGTTCTCATAGCAACTACGAAAAGGCGGGAAAAATGAAAATTTAAATATTTGATTAGCGCCTACACAATTATTAAAATTTCTCGTTAGTGCCTACGATATCGCAGCCGCTAAAGTGTAGTTGCTAGCAGACTATTTCGTTTTTACGTAGTTGTTGTTAGATTTCTTAAATTCCCGATAGCACCGAACATCTCAGTTTCTCGATAGCGCCTACAATAATGAGCGGTAGGTAAAAGAACGAATCTTTAATGGTTCGTTCATTATCTTTACATTCCTTCTAGAGAGCAACAGCTCAAATTGGAAAGTTCATCATCCTACATAAAAATCCCGTAAAACATCATAATTATTCCCGCTTATCCCAGCAAGCCCCATAAAATCCCCAAACGCAGGGAAATACCCATCTCTTGGCAACCCTGCTGGTTGCAGATGTCATGGCAGGGAAGTCGTTCAAAAGAGCTGCTCTGTAAAAGAGCTGTTCACTCCGAACGACTCTGTAGGCGCTATGTTACAAATTCAATTTTAGTGGCTATGTAGAGTAGTTGCTAATCAAGATATACAGAAATTTGTCGGACCTAAAAGCTTTTTACACTTTTAGTTGCTACAATTTAAATATATTTTACAAATCGAACAGTCAAAATCAATGTTCTAAATAAGTATAGGTCATATTCTCGTTAACGCCTACACAAATTTGAAATGTTCTACTAGCGCCTACGAGTGTAGGCGCTAATTCACACTGCCATTTTAGTACCTATGTCAACATTCAAATTGTAGTTGCTATGAGCGTAGCTATTATGAGACCCCACGGCCTACATATCATAGCCATTAAAGTGTAGTTGCTAGTGATATATGTCGTATTTACGAAGTTGGAGGAGATATGCATCAATTTGTCTTGCCTATAAGTCTTTATTCACGTTTAGTTGCTACAAGAAAAATATATTTTTATCAATCTAACAGTCAAAATCAATGTTCTCAAAAGTATAGGCATTGACTAAGGATACAAAAAGTCGCTAGTCGCGCTCTCAAAAAGCTTGGCTTCAAATTATAGCATTGCTTGGCTATTCTATTTAGATGTATATTCAATGGTATAGGTACACTACGCCACACTTTAGGTACACGTACTATAGGTACTATAGTATAGGTACTATATACACTTTAACGCCAACACAAATTCGAAATGTTCTATTGGCGCCGACAAGTGTCGGTTCTAAGTGTTAACATTCAAATTGTGGTTGCTATGAGAGTAGCTATTATGAGACCCCACGCAACATTTGACAATTAATACAACCCCATGATTTTATATGCAAAAAGCTCAGCATCTGAGATTGTCCACCACTCTATCTTGACCGCTTTCTTTAAAACAAATCAACAGTACAGTACAAACTAGTACAGTAAAATAAGGCAAGAAAATGCCCATTGTACTAACTATGTACACTAACTATGCCTAAAGACCAAGGTCTGTAGTGGGAAAAGCATAACTGCTTCTAAGGTCTGCTGAAATGCTATTTTTTGTGTTCCGGATATGAAGCGTCAAAACTAAAACGCAAGTCAAGTTACGTTATAACCCATTACACAGCTGATTGGAAAAGAGAATTATTTATTTATTTCAACTATACAACAATTTTCATGAAATAACGATAATAGACAAGCAAAATTAAATTAATACTATGAGTTCCTAAGAAATAATATTGGTGTTTGTCTTGCTAAACAGTGCTAGACTATCAGAGAAAAAGTCGACTTGTGGAGCTACGTGGTTTCCTCGTCCCTGGATTCGGGCCATGGTTCCATTTTGGAGATATGAAGTTCGGTAATGAAGCCTGGCGAAGAGGTCTTCTGATCTTGATCGATGTCTAGTCCTGATATGAACTTGGGAAAGGAGTTCTGAGAAATTTACAAGTTCGTTCAAAATCTTGTACAGAAACACAAGATAGGTGACAATACGGCGGGATGCCAGAGTCTGAAGATGCAGCCCTGCAGCATATCCGAAATTTCTGCCATTGGAACGTCTCTGTAGTCGAAGCCCACTTGACAACCAACAACTCTGATGAATCTGCCTTGTATTCTTTGGAGAGTTTGATTAAGTTGGTAAGGGTTTCAGACTACAGAGGAATATTCAAAAATGCTTCTAACAAGGGTAGAATAAAGGTTTTTCAGTGCCAACATGTTGGTAAATCCCCATGTGAACCTGATGATGAAGCCGAGGGCACGGCTAGCTTTAGAGCTTATGTTGGATATGTGCACCTCAGGACTCAGACTGGAAGTGAACCACACGCCAATATCACGTGCTTCGAGTTTTCGTTCAATAGTTTCACACACAAGTCTATATGCAACATGTGTGGGGTTTTGAGATCTAGTAAAAGAGACACCGAAACATTTATTAAAGTTCAGAGATATATTCTATCCTTGCAACACCATTGAAGAATAACACCAAGTGAATTCTACAGAGAAATACAATCATCACGTGAAGAAATCTGGGAATATATCTTCAAGCCATCTGAAAACAATAAATAGTTCACTTTCAAATGTTTTCCAATATCGTTATGATGAATAGAAGAGGTCCCAAGTGCAAACCTTCAGGTACACCAGAAGTTGCTTTAAATTATTCAGAAAGTGCTCTATGATATCTCACAATAAGCCTACGATTGGTTAGATAGCTAGAGAAAAATGTTAATAGGGGATCACCAATACCCAAACTTTTAAGCTTCAGCATTATGATGGAATGATCGATCTTGTCGAAAGCTTTCTTGAAATCAAAGTGGCATCCAATTGAGAACCTTTATTAAATGCATCCAGGATTGATTGCTGGAAAAAGAAAAGATTTGTTGCTGTAGATCTATTAGGCCTACTGATGAATCCATGTTGCTGAGGAACTATAATTTTCTTCAGAAAAGGGCAAATTTTATAAAGAATAAGGCTCATTTCTAATACTTTAGCCAGGGTTGACAAAATGACTATAGAACGGTAATTGGCTGAGTCATTCATGCTACCAGATTTAAGTATATAGGTACGATGAAACATGATTTGAACACATCTCTAAAAATCTCCTCATTTATTGCCTTGTTAAATAGCTTCGTAATAGATGGACCGATGATGGGGCTGCACTTTTGAAGAACAGAAGGTGTATGCCATCGGGTCCTGCTCCCTTGTTGACATTCAGCTGTTCAAGTTTCTTCATGACTTCCTCAACGCTGAATGAACACGTAGAGAAGTTAAGGTCGTATTCAGCTGCATCATGTACCATAGTGACCATAGGTAGATTTTTTTATTAAATTTTCCAATCCTTTGTGGAAAGAGTTATATTAAAAATTATGTAATACCACGAATGGCCAGATAGTAATATCATGAGGAAACAAGATAGCTTAAAACCAGTAGGGACAGGTTAGCAGATAAGCAAAATTAGCAGATAAGCAAACCCTCGGACTGCTTTCTGTAACGAGACAATTTTCATTCGTGAGGCCGCCGTCGTTGAGTCCTGGTCATCTTCGAGACGCCCACGTTTCACTGGTCTACGAAGTCTTCCCTTCACCCGAAGGTACCAAACTCCATTTTTGTAGAATAATTGTAGAATTTCAGGCACAACAAAACATCAGCATTTATATTTTAAAAATTATTTGTTTATTATAATTTACAATGAAGTAGAGTAAAAAAAATGTTAAATGGCATTCGTTGGTACTGAATTAATAAATCATTTTAACTGGGGATATTGTGAGTTAGAAATGTTAATATTAAAGCACTTTTAAAATATAATTCTACAGCGAGGACTGTGCTATTTTGTTAATAGGGCTCACGATGGAGAGGGAACTTCAGGATAATTCTTCGTCCCTCTAATCCTAACCTTCTAAATACAATAAATGTTTTAAAAAGGAAATTAGTAAAATAATTGTTATTAACAAAAGGGTAATTCATCAACTTCACACACGCCTCAGTCTATGCTAGGTAATTTAATTTTGCAGTTTTAGAAATGTTATATGCCAGGATGTATAGATTTTAAGTTTATTCAATAAACAAGAATTTGTATCACAATTTTCACAGATATTATTATTTTAACGTAAAATTCCCAACGCCCACTTTGTACCAGATCAATCCAAGCAAAATTCTAATTAAGATGGTAAAAAGGTCTAACTATATTGGATTGGACTAGAAATGTTGTTTCTCTAATTTTATGATAATAAAATAGGAGACAATGACGGTACAAAATATGCGCAACTCTGCTAGTATCTTCTTAAAATATAAGAAATCATGAAATTGTGAAATTGTGTAAATTTATTCAGTTAAATTAAATTTCAAACATGTCAATTAAAGTAGACCTCTTGTTAAAGGACGAGCTAATTTTTGAGCTAGGTATCAGAAATTTAGAGCTAAGCGAAACAAGCAACGTCGTGGATTTAAGAAAAATGTTAAGACAAGCTGTATCAAATAACATTCCTGTAAATTATGAATCAGTTAAGACGAAACTTGAACCAAATAATGAAATAGACGTAATTAGCGAAAAGATTAATTTAATGGAAAATAAATGTGCAGAATTGTCAAAGGACAGTAGATCAATAGAATTAGCTAGGCAGGAAACCCGTATCAAACATTGTATGCATAGATTAAGTGCCTTAAGCAAATGTGAGTTAACAGAGAAACAAAAAGAGGAGTGCAAATCGTTGTTAGAAAAATGTAAAGTAATAAAAACTAAGTTTGAAGTTCTAGGGTTTGATAAAAGCGTGGTGGAATTATCTGTTCGTAAATTAAGTGAGTCGAACATAGAAGAGGAAAACTTAGAAGATGTATTTTTAGATAAAGAAAAGGTAACTGTATCATCCGTCAAAACCCCTCCATGTCCGGAAAGTCTAGCTGAACCGAGTAGGTTAGACAATCCACATCCCGAATCTCACACCTGTGCATCGACTCACTCCACCCCCTTTAACACCCAGTTGTACAGTAAATTACCTAACCCATTAGAGGGTTATCTCAAAAGTGTAAAAATATGTAACGGTCTGGTTAATAATGATTTAATTCAGTTCATAAAGGTATTGTTCAAAGTTCAAAAGGAAACTAGACTTACAGACAAACAAATTTTAGAGATTTTTATGAGTAAATCACAATCGCCACTTCTAGATGTTATATTAAGTAACCTAGAAAATGACCTAGAGACAGTTAAGCAGGAATTACTTAAGTCGTTTGTACCCATAAGTGTTAGAGAGGACCTGATCAAACAACACGTCACACGTCATCAGGAAACAAATTAACCCCTGCCACTGTATATAAATAGAGTTAAAGAGTATGCTAAAGTGTTAAGTTGTTCATACACAGAAGCTGAACTGGTAGAGTTAATTGTAATTGGTCTAAATCCAAAATGTCGAGTTAACCTATCCTTAGTAAAAAATCTCAACACTATTGCAGATTTAGAAAAAGCTTGTATTCATAGCCTAAGTATTGATGTAAAAAACAACTTACGGTGTAGTGAAGAACGCAGCATCCCAGCGAGGCGTGAACCTCCGCAGACAGTCCATAATAGGGCACCGTTCACAAAAAAGTGTTTTGTATGTAACCGTGAGGGACATTTAGCCAGAAATTGTTATAGGCAAAATCAGCAGTCAAAAAACTAGTTTGTAGGGAAAGTTTTTCTCATGTAAATAGTAAACCATTATCATGTCATGTAAATAGTTTTGTAAAAGAAAAGTTTTCCCGAAGAACCAGTAAGAATGTGAATAAAGAGTTTTGTAACGAGATTAATTTGTCAAAGAAACAGTTGTATAAAATTAAAAGGTCTCAGCGTAGAATCATGAATAAAATCAATTTATCTAAGTCATGTACAATGTCTGATTTGCCTATGGTAGCGGTGCAATTAAGAAATAAATGTAAAGCCGATATGTTTTCAAATGTAAACGCGCTAATTGATTCTGGAGCCTGTTTAAACGCTATTAGTGAAACGTTATATAATAAATTACATAAGAGGAAACTAGTTATCAGTATGGATAATAAAGAAATATCCTGTATTGCAGCTAACAATAGCACAATCCGAATTTTGGGAGAATGTGTAGTAAAAATTAAAATAAGAAACTTTTCTTGGTATGTAAAGTTTGCCGTTATGCAAAGGTTAGCCTGTGAAATGATACTAGGAAGTACATTTATAAGAGAAAGTGGAATGTTATTAGATTTGAGTAGGAATTGTTGTTATTTCCGATTCAACCCAAGTGTCAAAGTATTGTTAAGTGGTAAACAGAGTAAGTTAGTTTGCTTATCGAAATTGAACGAAAATGTAAGTAAGGAACACCACCTAGACACCGGATGTCCCGACATGAAACCTTTTGTTGATCATTTAAGTAAAAAATATTCTAAGGTATTCACTACAGATATAGGGAAAGTACTCAATTTTGAATATAAAATCCAGCTTAAAGATAATGAAATTGTAAACCAGCGTCCGTATCCAGTTCACCCTACCAAAATGAAACAAATGAAGGAAATTTTGTCTGATTTACTTAAGCAAAATATAATTAGGCCTAGCATAAGTAGCTACAGTAGCCCTTCATTTCTTGTATCAAAGCCCGATAAGTCAAGTAGACTAGTTATCAACTATGCAAAGCTCAATGAGAAAATTGTACGTGTAAATCACCCATTAGGAAATTTAGATGAATTTTATCAATATTTGCAAAATGCCGAGGTGTTTTCAGTAATAGATTTGTCAAACAGTTTTATGCAAATTCCACTAAGCGAAGAATCCAAACACCTTACAGCCTTCAGCAATGGAGTTTCATTATTTGAATTTAACAGAATCCCATACGGGTTACATTGTGGTTCAGGGTTACTAAGTGCTTATCTAGATAATGTTTTCAGAGATGTAAAATTTGATTATGTACTTAATTTTGTCGATGATATACTTGTGTTTTCAAAGAATAAAGAGGAACATATGAAACATGTAACCGAGGTGTTAGATAGATTAAGCAAACACAACCTCACAGTTAACCCTAAGAAAGTAAAGTTGTTTTATAATGAAGTTAGTTACCTAGGAAATTTAATATCAAAGAATCAGATAAGAGTAGATCCGAGTAGAACCGAAGCTGTACGGAGATTTAGTACTCCCAAAAATAGCAAAGAGGTAGGGACTTTTATTGGTATGATAAATTATTTTGCGAAGTATATTAAGGATTACAGTAAAATTGCAGCTCCATTAAATGACTTAAGAAAAAAGAGAGTTAAGTTTGTATGGACAAAAGAATGCGAAGAAAGTTTTTGTAAACTGAAGGAAGCAATTACGAATCCTCCAGTACTTGCTATACCAGATTTTAATCGTCCCTTTTATCTATATACGGATGCCGCACAGAATGGTGCAGGTTCAACCCTATTACAGTGTAATGAAAATGGCGACAAAGTACCTGTAGCATACTATAGTAAGAAATTTTCACCTTCAGAAGTCAATATGTCAGTGTATGAAAAAGAGGCGTATTCTGTATTTCTAGCAATTAAGAAATTTTACATGTACCTAGAAATACAGCCGTTTTATTTAATAACAGACAACTCAGCACTCAGTTGGGTACTTTCACATTTTAAGAAGTTAAATAAATTATCGAGATGGGTAGAGCAAATTATCGCCCTTCCTTTTAAAGTACTTCACGTTAAAAGTAAAGATAATCCAGTAGCAGATGCTTTGTCACGACTCAATATGTGCGATAGTGGAATTGAGGTCATTGAAGTAGATTCGGATCCTAGACAAATAAATGTAATAAGATATAAATGTAAGAGGAAGTTCAGCTCTGTGAGCAAAAAGCAAATCAAACATGTTGTAAATTTAGTTTCAGATATTCCATTAGCTTACGTAGATATTTCCGAACACCAGAGATTAGATCCAGAATGTGCAGAAATAATTGAAAGTGTAAAGAATAAAACCAATAAGGATAACTTTTATATTAAGAACAACACACTAATGTATTGTAAGCCAGGTAACAAAGTAGGGAAAATTTATGTGCCTAGTAGTTTACTAGATATGTTGTTTAATTACTATCACACTTCAAACTTTGGAGGTCATCAAGGTCAAAATCGTACAGTACATAAGGTTTTAGAATATTTTTACAGACCTAATTTAATTTCAGAAATGCGCAAAAGAGTAAAAAATTGTCAGATTTGTATAAAAGCAAAACCTCCTCAGAAACGATTTCATGGTGAATTAGTGTCAGCTTTAAGTAAGCAGCCTTTAGATTGTTTGTACATAGACACAGCTGGACCACTTGTAAGAAGTAAATTTGGAAATAAGCACATTTTAATCGTAGTGGATGCATTTACAAAATATGTTTGGTTAATCCCTGTCAGGGACATCACAGCGCAAACAATAGCAAATAAACTGGAAAATGTAATATTTAATAACTTCAGTTCTTGTAAGAAACTTGTGTCCGATAACGGATCTTGTTTCAGAAGTGTAACTTTTAAGAAACTTATGTTCAAATATTCCATAGAACACCACAAATTAATTCCTTATAGACCCAATCCGAATATTTCGGAAAGATTTTTAAGAGATGTAAAACAACAAATAAGAGCGTATCACCATGACGCACAAAACAGCTGGTGTGTAGATTTAAAGTATATTCAAATTAGCTTAAATACGTCACTGTGTGAAACCACAAAATGTACGGCGTTTGAACTCATGTTTAACCATAAGCCAAATCATAGTTTAAGTAATCTTTGGAAACTAAATGATTTGTTAGATGTAAAATTAAGTCAGGATGAGATTAAAGAAAAGTTTTCTCAAGCTATAAAAAATTGTAAACGTTCAATAGGCCACAACCGAAATAGGCAAAGATATAAAGATGATAGGATAAAGCATCCATTCAAAGTAGGGAGTATTGTGTATTTAGAGAATCAAACGCTTAGTAAAAAAGTGGATAATTACCAAGCGAAAATGGATTTCAAGTACACTGGTCCTTATAGAATAATCTACTTTATGTCTCCAGTAAGTGTGTTAATCCAGCTAGAGGTAAATCCGGAAATTGTAAAACGAGCTCATATTAGCCAGTTAAAAATTCAAAATAAGCCCTGAAGGTGTAGAGGTGAGAACTGACCAGGATTGTATATAGTTGTAATATAAGTAGATTTAAGCCGGCATGTAAATATATTAATTTTGATCGATCACAATTGTAATTAATGTAAGAATAAAATAAGTGATTTTCATTGTATATGATTCACGATTAAACAACTATTCTAGATTAACTTTATGTTAACTAGAAATCCAAGCAACGAACGTGTCAAGAAAATAAAAATAAGTGTGTAATTCTTAAAATGCTAGGGAACAAAAGGACAGTTTACAGCATTTGTATAAAAAGAGTTTACAAAACCACAAAGTTAATTTTAAGTGTAGGGCATATGTTATGTCGATACATAAAATTTATGTAGTTAGGAGGACAAGTTATGTAAGGCTAATTATGCTGAGCATGTAAAATAGATATTGAGCGAAGAAATATTAAAGTTCGAATTTTCTAGAAATATAATAGTGGACGAAGGCAATTAGGTCAGGGGAGATAGGCCCGTTAGACCGCTTGGTGCCTGTTTGTGCAATAGATAAGGCGAGATAAGGCGATCGCAATAGAGGCGATTAGCTCAAGTTAAACGACTTAAAATATTCTGTAAAAGTTTACTTCCTGTGAGCTATAGAATAATCGCAAAGATTCTCTTTGTGGGGTTACACAAAAATGTTTTATTCGACAGAAAATATTAATAGCTATTATGTAACAAAAACAATGTTATTTTGAGTGTTATAATAAAAGAAGGATTGTTTATTTATTTAAGGTTTAAGGCGAAAGTTAGAGCCAAAAGATTATGTCGTTAAGGAATATTATAAAGGAACTTTTAGAATAAAAAAAAACTGTTTTTGGTTTTATTTGAGGTGCAAAGCGACAGACAATCACGACCACTGAATGAATGTTTGAAATTTAAATTGTATGAAAGCGGCCAATGAAAGGACTTGCGTGTATGTTGTATGTATGATGTCACTAAACACTGTTCACGGTTCACACACTTGACAAGCACATATTCACTGGACGATTAATTACACACACTTAACACTCACTACCCGTCGCTAAGGAAATTTTGAAAGAAATGTATAATTTTATTCGTTTGAGGTAAATTTAGATTAGTTTAAGGTACGGTAATCTTGTTTTCGTTGTTCTGGTAGGACACTTAGAAGTATGAGAACACTGTTATGTCGTTAAGTTAGAACAAAGTTAAATAAAATGTATTTAGCGAGGTAATTGAAAAATTATAATTTAGAGCGGGAGAGTAAAACCGCGTGTCACTTGTTCAAATGTACCGAACAAACTGAATTTTAAAGCATAGACTGAGTAAAAAAAATAGAATTACTACAAAGGAATTACTACAAAGAATTACTACTTGATTAAGTTGGTAAGGGTTTCAGACTACAGAGGAATATTCAAAAATGCTTCTAACAAGGGTAGAATAAAGGTTTTTCAGTGCCAACATGTTGGTAAATCCCCATGTGAACCTGATGATGAAGCCGAGGGCACGGCTAGCTTTAGAGCTTATGTTAATTGGATATGTGCACCTCAGGACTCAGACTGGAAGTGAACCACACGCCAATATCACGTGCTTCGAGTTTTCGTTCAATAGTTTCACACACAAGTCTATATGCAACATGTGTGGGGTTTTGAGATCTAGTAAAAGAGACACCGAAACATTTATTAAAGTTCAGAGATATATTCTATCCTTGCAACACCATTGAAGAATAACACCAAGTGAATTCTACAGAAAAATACAATCATCACGTGAAGAAATCTGGGAATATATCTTCAAGCCATCTGAAAACAATAAATAGTTCACTTTCAAATGTTTTCCAATATCGTTATGATGAATAGAAGAGGTCCCAAGTGCAAACCTTCAGGTACACCAGAAGTTGCTTTAAATTATTCAGAAAGTGCTCTATGATATCTCACAATAAGCCTACGATTGGTTAGATAGCTAGAGAAAAATGTTAATAGGGGATCACCAATACCCAAACTTTTAAGCTTCAGCATTATGATGGAATGATCGATCTTGTCGAAAGCTTTCTTGAAATCAAAGTGGCATCCAATTGAGAACCTTTATTAAATGCATCCAGGATTGATTGCTGGAAAAAGAAAAGATTTGTTGCTGTAGATCTATTAGGCCTACTGATGAATCCATGTTGCTGAGGAACTATAATTTTCTTCAGAAAAGGGCAAATTTTATAAAGAATAAGGCTCATTTCTAATACTTTAGCCAGGGTTGACAAAATGACTATAGAACGGTAATTGGCTGAGTCATTCATGCTACCAGATTTAAGTATATAGGTACGATGAAACATGATTTGAACACATCTCTAAAAATCTCCTCATTTATTGCCTTGTTAAATAGCTTCGTAATAGATGGACCGATGATGGGGCTGCACTTTTGAAGAACAGAAGGTGTATGCCATCGGGTCCTGCTCCCTTGTTGACATTCAGCTGTTCAAGTTTCTTCATGACTTCCTCAACGCTGAATGAACACGTAGAGAAGTTAAGGTCGTATTCAGCTGCATCATGTACCATAGTGACCATAGGTAGATTTTTTTATTAAATTTTCCAATCCTTTGTGGAAAGAGTTATATTAAAAATTATGTAATACCACGAATGGCCAGATAGTAATATCATGAGGAAACAAGATAGCTTAAAACCAGTAGGGACAGGTTAGCAGATAAGCAAAATTAGCAGATAAGCAAACCCTCGGACTGCTTTCTGTAACGAGACAATTTTCATTCGTGAGGCCGCCGTCGTTGAGTCCTGGTCATCTTCGAGACGCCCACGTTTCACTGGTCTACGAAGTCTTCCCTTCACCCGAAGGTACCAAACTCCATTTTTGTAGAATAATTGTAGAATTTCAGGCACAACAAAACATCAGCATTTATATTTTAAAAATTATTTGTTTATTATAATTTACAATGAAGTAGAGTAAAAAAAATGTTAAATGGCATTCGTTGGTACTGAATTAATAAATCATTTTAACTGGGGATATTGTGAGTTAGAAATGTTAATATTAAAGCACTTTTAAAATATAATTCTACAGCGAGGACTGTGCTATTTTGTTAATAGGGCTCACGATGGAGAGGGAACTTCAGGATAATTCTTCGTCCCTCTAATCCTAACCTTCTAAATACAATAAATGTTTTAAAAAGGAAATTAGTAAAATAATTGTTATTAACAAAAGGGTAATTCATCAACTTCACACACGCCTCAGTCTATGCTAGGTAATTTAATTTTGCAGTTTTAGAAATGTTATATGCCAGGATGTATAGATTTTAAGTTTATTCAATAAACAAGAATTTGTATCACAATTTTCACAGATATTATTATTTTAACGTAAAATTCCCAACGCCCACTTTGTACCAGATCAATCCAAGCAAAATTCTAATTAAGATGGTAAAAAGGTCTAACTATATTGGATTGGACTAGAAATGTCGTTTCTCTAATTTTATGATAATAAAATAGGAGACAATGACGGTACAATCAAGACCCATGGATGAAGATATAGGTTGATGATTCTCGGACACAGATACAAAGTGTTTAGACTAAAGTGCACACATATCATGGGCTGTTGCTGCTTGTTGATCGTTCAGGAACAGATTGTTGGGCTCTCAGACTCCATGCCTAGAATTCCTCAAATGACCCCAGAAGATTCGTGGGTTAGGCCTATAATGAATTGACTCCTATATCATAGTCAGATATCGAGAATAACATTCCTGGGACATGTATCTGCATCTATCTCTTAGGAGTTGAACCTGCGTAAGTATATTGTGCATGGTTTGCTGTGTGCGTTTGCAGTGCTTTTTGATTTTTATTTCTTGTTTTGAAGTGTATTTTAGTTTTAGTTAGCATTTAAATGTTAGACGTAGCCTATATTGTTGTAAAACTGAATGGCTTAATAAAATCTTTGAATCTTTGAAAGGCGGAGATATAATGAATGATCACCTTCTTCAAAATTGTTAGCTGTCTAAGTTCAGGTGGGAAACATACAGGAAGCTTGGAAGAATCCAATTCTTCTTAAAGGAGCAAGTGTTTTAATCGTGGAGGATAATATAGAACAAAGTTGCGTGGCATGGTCGTTAGTACTCAAAAAGTGGAAATCGAGCTCAGTCCCTGGAAGATGTAGAAGTAATGTATTTATTTCACAACACGCAGATCATGCGCATAGACAGGGTCACTAGATATTCAGAACAAAACAAATCAATAGATAGCGGAGGATGATGAAAATCCTTGTTGACAATACTCTCCATAGATTTAGATACTGGTATCTTCTCTGAAGAAATGACTAAATCCAATATGACTCCTCATCTCTAATTCAAGACTTCATTTTCCTGTGTAAGATTGAAGGTGGACATCAAATCTCAGATGTTGAGCCGAAGATGAAGCCGTCAAGTTGCTATTCCAATTAATCCCTGGTAGATTGAAGTCACCAAGAAGTAATTTATGAATGTAATCACATCGAGGCAAAAGCAACTCTTCAGCTTAAAAAGAAGTCTAAGTAAACAAGACTTTTAACCTGGAGGAATATAAGCAACACCGACAAAAATGCTAGTCGATTGGCTAAGTTTTATATCTGAGGAAATAAATTCAATACTATCCACAGGGCTGGAGATGAAAGTTGAATGTAGGTTCTTCTTAACTCCAAGAAGAACGCCACCTCCACTGAATTTTTTACTGGTACAGCAAGATCTATAGCTATCATAGCCTAGTTCGTTGTTCGTAATTTTGGGTTGGCCTACTGTATCAAGTTTGTTTATGTTAAAGCAATAATATCATAAGTACAAGTGGAAATTGAAGTTTTTAAGTCCATATATAAGCTTCATCCTTAAGCCATTAACATTTTGATAATATATACACAGGAAATACGTGGTTGACCGTTGAAGTATCTTAGTTTTTTTTATTCTTGACTATTTTAGGGACTCCGTTAACATAACGAATAGTGATTCCTGTTTCACCGGATCCAATTTGTAATATATTAGTTAGATATAGTACTCAATTTGCTGGTGTGTGTGTATGGGGCTCAATAATTCTAAGTTGTAACTAATTGTAATTGATGCGCATAGTAAATGACTAGAAGTGGAGGAAGTGAGGTCCACTTCTGCGAAAGAAACAATTGCTAAGTTAAGACATATGTTTGCGAGGTTTGGATTACCATAACAATTAGGGTCAGACAATGGACCACCTTATACCTCGTATGAATTCAATGACTTTCTTAAGAGTAATGGTATTAGACATACTTTCTCACCACCATTTAGGCCAGCATCTAATGGACAGGCAGAAAACAGCGTAAAAGTAACTAAGAAAAGGTTAAAATGTGCTATGTTAGAACAGGGAGGATACTGAATTGTCACTTAATAGATTTATGTTAGCATATCGGAATGCTATTAATTCCACGACTAAAGAGAGTCCAGCTAAATTGAGCCTCATACACACACCAGCAAATTGAGTACTATATCTAACTAATATATTACACAATTCTTTTATTCAACTTCACTCTAAGCACAGATAAATATTTCCTTTATGCCATAGTTTTGTCACGAGAAGCTGTAACAGGGACCAGTTCAGGATCATTCGCGTTCTTCATCAAATCAACAGTAAAGGCCTGAAAAAATTTGTTGACGTCGGTTTCGTTGCGTAAACCCACTTTAAAAGAGGCATAATAGCATTAGCTTTTCTGTTTCCCAATCTGTAAAATGTAACTGGAGAAAGATCCAGCTTTAGTAATTGGAGAACTTTATCAATATAAGAACTGTCGGAAGCTTTTTATCCTGGGAACTTCCACTAGGTAGGTTGTGTTCTGGAACATTGAACAAGATTACATTTCTTAGACGCCGAGTTTGGTCATTCATCTCTTCAATAACTGACTCGAAATTGCCTTGACTTGAGTGATGGCTCTTGAGTGTGGACATCTCAGTTGAGAGTTCATCAAGACGTTTTTCCATCTCATTAACCCGGGGCTCAAGGGATTCCAATCTGTCAGAAATAGTTTGCAGTTCACCCTTAATAGAGAGGACATTACTAGAAATTGTATCAACTTCATCAATTTTGTTGAGTTTGTAGACATTTCAGTAAGCTTAGCAGTCATTAGATTAATTTGTGATAGCATAATAGCGATGGGATCTGTGTCAGCAGCACAACAGTCCACTTTTGAGCAGAACCATTTCTTGTTGACGTTGCTAGAGTATTGAGCATATTCAGTCCGAGATACACCAATAAGCCTTTAATATGAAACCAGTGTTTACAAGCTGAGTCACACTGTCACACTCCAATCCATCTTCGGTATCTAAAACCTTCTTCATGGACAATGGATTCTTAAAAAGATACATGAAGATCCATAGTCAACGGTTGTACGATGAAAGGACTGTGACTCGTTTATCTAAATGTCTGTTGTATCTGTATGTCTGTCTCCTACTAAACTAATAGCAAGCAGCAGACGCCTTCTGTCCTTCTGTGTCTCATAGGAATCGTCTTGTCAATAGAATATGTTGCTTGTAGTATTATTAAATGGTAGTTCGTTATTGTATTTAAGAATTTCATAAATTGCAAATAATTAGTCACCAATATTATAATTGAGAATAATGTTGGTTTATTTATTTTTATAGAGAGATGTGTTGAAACCGTATGAATGTTAAATCCTTATGTCCATTTCAGTTCAAGCTTGATTTATGTTGAACCTTTTTGTCAATTTAACAAAACCTAAGTTGTTACTTTTTAGACATTGCTTATTTTTTCTTCATTCAGAGTATTTTTTGTTTTTAAATAATGGCTTTTCCTGGGGCAAATTTTTTAAAGACCCCCACTGCTCTAGAACAGTTGTTAGAAGAAATAAATTTCCAGAGAACTAAAGAAATGCGACAGCTACTTAAAGATGGTAAGTCATTAGTATAAACATAAGCAAGGTAAACTGTTTTTTGTCTCTTTCCACAGTCTATCTTACAATTTAGTCATACCTTATTCTACTACAAAAACCTAACTTTCATTATTCTGTTTTTGTTGTAATTGCTAGTCCCTCTGACCTAAAAGCCAGATTTTATAATCTGAATCTGAGGCACGCTGCAGACTTTGACAGTAGGCCGAGGGCAAGGGCTGTCATCGACCCTTGGACTCCTGCTGACAGTTTAGGGATTGCCAGGTCACAATTTATGGCCCTCATGGTAACGGTGCCTGATGTTTTCTAGACAATGAAAAGTTACACAATTTATACTTGTGAGCCAAACACCAAAGTTCATAAAGTTTCACATGTAGATTTTTACTCACTGCGTTTGTTTTAAGTTGTTAATAGTCTATAGCTTGGGTGCAGTTTCGTAACTGGTAACTGGCACCCCAATTATGACTTAAAAGTTTTCTTAGTAGTACCTATTTAAGCCAATGTGTTTTCTTTTACGTTTTTTTACTTGATTCTTAGCATATTGCGCCTATTATAGGCTACCAAATATAATGAAAGTGAATTTACGAAACTCTACTCTGTAAAAACTATTTTGAATTAAGAAAAGTTTCAGATCTCTCTTGAATTTGTTTACAGAGTCTATTTGTTTTAGGTACGGTACCGTATTAGGTAAGGACTTGAACATTTTTCTACTAATGTATTCAGGCTTCTTTTCACAAAGAGTAAGTCTATGCTGCTCTGAAAAAGTGTTCTTAAACCTAGTATTATAGCAATGGACTGTATTAATATATTCTGGTAATCCAAATCTAACATAAACAGAAATTAAAAAAAAAAAAAAATGAAGAGACATAGAACCGTTAATATTCCCAGGTTTTTTTAGTGTTCTCTACAATGTTCTCTCTGATTTAGGCCTAATAGAAGAATTGTTCGCGCAGTTCTTTTCTGCCATATCAAAATCTCCCTGAGATTTGAATCTGACGGGGGGTTCATATAGCGCCTATATTTCTACTGAATGAAAATATCGATAGAAATCGCATCGGATGAAATATTTTAAACATATGTTTTTTGCGGATTTTTTTTATTTTTATTTACTAAATATTATTGTTTGTTTATCTAACATTTAAACCAAGATTTTACTAGGTGATTTCATATTCAGTATGGATAGTTTAGTTATTTTGATTAGTCTCATGAGTTTCAGAGAACTTTCTATTAACCTATTTATAATAGAAAGTTTATACTAGATAGTTGGGTCATAGAAATGAGCAATGTGATAGATTTTTACAAGATAATGAACTGATACCGTACCAAAGAAAATGTTGTGTGAGCAGTGTGGTGCACTGGTGAGGGGATGAAAATGAAAATAGATATAGGCCTAGTAGTGTTAGTGTTCAGTTTTCATGTTAAAAAAGAAAAATCAACCATTATAAGTTATAACTTACATTGACTAATAAGTTTTTTGAGAGATTTAGGTTTAGATTTTGATCAACATTATAACTATTGTACATTTTAGCAACAATATACCAAATTGTGAATTTTGATGTGCAAACATACATAGAACATACATACATACATAGAAATTTTGACCCGATGCGATATATCAATCGTATTGATCGATCCGATGCGATATATCAATCGCATTGATTTATCCGATGCGATATATCGATCGTATTGATCGATATTTTCATTCGGTAGAAATGTAGGCGATATATGAAACTCTACCCATCCGACGAACCCCAGAGGGGGATAGAGTAGGAGATGTGCGACTCGAGCAAACAAAAGTATACTTTTTTCAGTAGGCCGATGTTGCGGAGGCCATTAAGGCTTCGCAAGACAAAAACTCCTTTTGCCTAATTGCTCTTTAATTTTAACAATTGCTCACTCCAGTCAAAACCCTCGCCCAATCTCATCCCAAGGAAGTCTGCACTACTTTCTTGATGCAACTCTGTGTTTCCTATCATGGTGATAAGAGCATGATTGGAATTCGTCAGCTGTTTTTGTCTGCTCTGAAAACATATAAATTTGTTTTTTCGGGGTTCAATTTCAAACAGTTTTTGTAACATTGTGCCAATTGGTTTATTTTGAGAAAAGAATCTGCTTATAGAGTATCGAAGTCTTTACTTTTAGTGACCAGAGTTGTATCGTCTGCAAAAAATAAAAGATTTTACTCTGGTTGCATATTGCAGGCTTCTCCTGGAGGCAGTAGCCGATTGACTGTCAAATCGGTCCAATGTCTTGCCCCCTAACACCTAAAATAATGACAATTTGTGTTGCTTTATTTCTCAACCATATCAGGTTTCTTGTTACAAGTCTAGCCTACTGATTATGAAGGAAGCGGCCGTAGCTCAGTGGTAGAGCTCTGGGTTATCACCCCAGCGGGTCTAGGTTCAAATCCCGGCTCGAGAACCAAAAGATTGTTCGTCAGCTCCCGTGGTTCGGAAGGCACGTTAAGCCATTGGTCCACCGGCATAGAAAACAAAAATGTTCAGGCCTCTCAGGCGAAGAGAACTATCAGTTAATTGCTGAGATCTCCCTCCACTAAAAGCCATACAATAGGCCTAATTGTTATTATGAATAATTCTGAATCTGTTGTTATGGAATTAACAGGGTTAAATGGGGTAAGTGTACACCTGAGGCGTAATTCATCTGACCTTTAAAGTAGCCAGTACAGACGATAATCAATGATTTATGTGACTTTGTCCGTGGCCTACATGGCACAGTGTCGGTATTTGAGGCATTTATCTTTTATTAAAAAAGTTTCAAAGAACAAGCACAGAAAATTTTATTTGTAACACCTGACATACCATACATGATTTTTAATCTGCTGTCAAAGTGGTACTCTGTGCTTAGGGACGTATACTTATCGAATTTGAATCTGGTATTTAAATATATAAATATGTCCATTAAATAGAAACCAACATGAGACCATCTGGGAACAACGCAAAAAACTTGCAACATAGCAGAAGTAAAAGCGTGCCATTAACTTTGGACCCGGAAATCCCTAGCAACCACCCTTGGACCATCCCTCAAACCAACACCCGCATTCCAACCAGCAACGAAAAGAGTGTTCAGCGTGCTACAATGCGTCTGACTCACGCCTGCCGCTGCCACAACACACCGCAATACGAACAATGAAAAATAAGTAATTATTTTATTAGATTATAGATTAACACCAGGAAAATATATAACACCCTATTTTCAAGGAAAACTATTACATGTAATAGTATTAATAGACTGCACTGATATACTTAATTAATAAATAGGCCTCTAATTTGGTGATTGAGATTTTAAACTGAATGTTTCAGAGTCGGGATTTGTTGTTCTTCAAGGTTCTACCTATTGGACTGATTTGTTTGTGCGACACTTCTTGTTCCAAGCAGAACACTGCATAGATGGGGACGATTTATTGTTTTTTGTCAGGAAAAAACATGTTAAAGGATCCCCACGTTACAAACCAAAATATGAGGTAAGTGGCAAATAATCAATTTATTGAAACCTATATTTGTGGTGTAACAAAAACAAAACACATCTGAACTAACCTGTAAAAATCAGTATTGTATCTACTGGTAATAAAGTGAAAAACACAGTAACTGGTGGTATCATTCACTTCCGTCCCAGGGAGTTCACTTTAATCGTTCATTGGAAACCACTGATATGATGTGATTTGAAAGACATTAAAACAACATTTTCTGAAAGATATGAAAACAAGACCGGTTAAAGGGATGTTACGTCAAGAAACAGCCAGTTAAAAGGATGTTGTCTTTTTGATAGGTTGCCAACACACAAAAATGGTACCGGTACCCTAATTTGCAATTTATGTTTATGGAGTTGTAGAGACAAAAAATTTTCGAGCAATCCCTCAATATCTTAGTCTGTAAGTATCCTAAGGTATTAGGCCTACAGAAAATGTAGAAAAGGCCATAAGACAACCTATTGTCATTGGTGAATTCAAAACCATTATTAATAACCAAAACAGTTATGAGGGCTTATTGTTTATTGTTTATGCATTAGTGATTTCCAACTGAATATTGTTTTGAATATCAGTGAAAGTAGAGTCTTTGCAAGTAGAGCCTACTAAAGATAAATATAAATAATGATTGTTGATTGGGCAGACGGAGGTGGAAGTTTACCGCAAGGACAGCCGCAAACTGCCCATCGGGGATCCGGAGCTGGACTGGGAGGAGACGGTGTACCTCAATCTGATAATCCATCAGTTTGACTACACGCTGACCCTCGCCATCTGTACGCGAACGTCGCCCAAGCAGCTGCAGGTCTTGCGGAGGCACTCGCAGGTAGGATGATACAGGAGAGTCACACCGGACCCTTGTTTGATTCAGCAAATTTTCGGAATAGACGTAATCTATAAATATTGCAAGATATTGACTCGGTTACTTCTGCTGTTTACTCGAACAAGGTGTATGATACCGGAATTCAGACAAGTGGACCGTGTAAAACGTTTGCAAGCGATGGAATTGTGTTAAATAGCGGCAAATACTAAAGAAACACTTAAGCAATGTTTATCGACGATCAAACGACAGAAAAGTGGCCACAGTAGTCACAGAGTCACATATACAGTCAACTCCCGATTATCCGGGGTAATGACTGGTTGAAGGATCCCGGACAACCCAAAACCACGGTTAAAACAAAGAGTTCAATAAATTGAGTAAAACACGAAATAAACAAGTTTTATTAAGAGTCTGCGGGTTTCCGATATTTATTATTTTTTATTGACCGAACCTTATTAGAATGAATAAACAGATCCTCTAATTGAGTGAACAAGGAACACAATAAAAGGGTCCAACGTGGACAAAAAACCAAGGTCAGGTGTTCTATTGTTTGGCATCGTGCAGCGGGGATGGGTGGGTAAGGTGAGGGGGGGGAGAGGGTCCCGCGCTGGGTGAGGGGGGGAGGGTGGCTTGGGATAATTTATTCAAGATAAGAGCACGTGAACAAAAACAAGCGATTGTTCATCTTTTTGTCTAATTAGTAAAAATTTAAGGACAGTAAATTGTTTTAAATGTATGCTAATTACTAAATTAGGCTAATAAATTGGTCAAATAAAATTTTAATGTCACTTTATAAAACATTTCTTGAAATGCAAATCAAATGTGTTGTTTAGCATAATATAACCCAAAACTACTAGGGGTCACTGAACAGCACACGAATCAGAACGATAATTACACACTTAACTGGAAACTAATAGGACCTTTCTTGGTTTCTATTTTTAGCATATCCAGGGCGGGCGACCAGTTGTTTCTAGCAGTCAAGGTCACTCCGCCATTGCGCCCGTTCCCATCCCACCACGCCATCGCTCTGACGTGTTCCTCCCTGACCATTTGACTACGATAACAATTACACCACCAAATAATCTACGGATTATTTTCTGTCTTTCATTGCTTTTTCCCATTGATAAATCAAATAATAATTAGTAAAGACATTTCTTCTCATGTAATTTCAGAATGATAAAGATCGAAAAATTATGGTATTGTTGTCTAATCTGAGAAAATAAATCAAATTGAAATTGACTTTTTGTGACCCCGGTTAATCCACAACCCGGTTCCCCGCCCCCGGATAATCGGGTGTTGACTGTAGTTGGTTTCACAAGACGTGAGACAGTCCGCCAGAATTCATGCTACATACGGGCAAGTTGGCTCTATATTGTGAAACATGGCGTGGACTAATCATTATAATGATATACAGTAAAATCATTACTAAGGTCTTCATTTCAAATTAAGGCTGTTTAACTGCCCATGTGCAGCACAAATCCTGGCGGGCTGTTTCACGTCTAGTGCAACCAACTGTACAAAGTAACAGTAAATTCCATGTAATATCGACAGTTGGGATTTCCCCCTTTTTTAGTACAGTAGGGTCCCGCTAATCTGAAAATCCGCTTAATCCGAACATGTACAGTCGGAAAAATACCAATTTTTTCCTTAGTTAATTGGATTCAACATAGATAATAATGTAGTTTAAAAACATGTTGATTGACTCTAATGTAAATAAAAAATTTAAAAAAAATAGCCGAAACTTTGTTATTGAACACTTTAAATATTGATCTTTTCTTATCTGGTGTATCTGTACAACACAGTACACAAGTTAAACAAGGGGTAGCGAGTTTGTAGTTAACAATGGGTTAATTAATTTACATTAATTTAATTAATTTGTACAATCATAGTCAACACAAGAAAAAATTAATAATCAAGGCCAACAGTTCACAAAGCTAACAAAATAGAACTCCGTGATCCTGGCCTCCTCCATAACACCGATTGTCAACACAGCGAAAAGTCCAATGACCCAATGACTCTTATTTGGGGAAAGATGACAAGTATGGGTCCAGGGGGAGGGGGGGCTATTGTTATAAGACTGCCTTAAAACAGCGGTCGACATACAATGGATATCCTTCCGGCTGTCCGTGCACCTGCTGGCAGAACAATACTGAAGAGCTGAGAGTTGGCCTTAGCAGATGTCTCCATAATTAATTTCAGATATTGCGAATGCTTTATTGCCAAAGTATACTCTTTTTGTACCTTTCTAAAACTTTACTAAATAACAACAAAATCAACAAAATATCTCTTAAGTAAATGATACGATTATGTTTAGTTACTTTTAACATAAGTAATTTACCAATTATATAATCTGTTAATTATAATACACTTAGTATCCGCTTAGTCCTGAAATTCGCTAAACCGTACAGGGTCCGGTTCCAATTAGTTCGGATTAGCGGGACTAAACCGTAAAGAAAATGGTTATTATTTTACAAATTTTGTTTGTAATTGGCGGATTTTTTGAATAGCAAGGATCAGAACAATGGGTCTCTAGTGTACTTTAACATATTGATATGTTATATTTTTCATCTGATTTTGTAACTTGTTTTACTACTGCCTCGCATTTTCGCTTTATTTATTAGTACAACACTAAGACTATAGAATCTCAAAACAATACGCTACTGTAGTGCTGAAGGAAATTTTTTGGACTCTGTAAATCAGTAATGTATTGTAGTAAAATATTTAAAAGCTTTGAAATTGTTCCAAATCAGGTTAACAGTAACAGTTTATAAGATTTCCCACGTAAGTTGACAAATGGCCAAACACAGCTGGGATAGGGGAAAGGATACTTTTCCAAAAACATCGGGGGTCCGCAATACTCTAAATATTAATCCAACAGCTGTTTTATCAAATACTTAAAATCTGAATAGTAGTGAAAATTCATTGATCAAGCTCTGTGGAGATACTTAATTATAATATCACTATGCACTTCAGCTATGTTATATGTTATGTTTGCTGTTTTTTCATAGTTACTATTATTAAAATGATTAAAAGAATAACTTACAGAATTTAAAATGATAAATGATATTTGGTTTATTTGTAAAATACTTTTACAACTTACAGAATTTTTTTTCCAAATAACTTTGTTTGTAAACTTTTAACACTGCAGGATATGTGAGTTAAAACAAAAAGCTAATAGAAAAGGTAAATTAAAACATAGTGCAAATCAGCAACTTCTTTGTTTAAAATTCATTGTTGGTGATGGTGAGTTCATGTTATTGTTTAGTAAATTAAAATTGTTGCGGACATTTTCCATCATTGATTAGTAAACAAAATTCACGACGTTTCAGGATCTGGAATCTGATCCCGTCTTCAGATGGAAGAAATACCTAGAACATAAAGTTAGTAAATACACCAGGCAAACCTGGAAAAGTCCATAGCCAAACCTAAAAACAGAAAAGGCTGTCACATAAATTAAATAAAACACTAACAAATGCACAAAGCTTAAACTTAAGCTTTTAAAACAGTAACACTAGTGACTTGTAGATTCAAAAGTTTTTAAACAAGATTATGTCAAACATTAAATATGAATCCATTTTAATTTTCACAACTTATTCCATTTAAGTAATTTAATACAATTTTACTGAAGTAATTTTTTTATTTCGAAAATTAATTTCTATTTCAGAAAGTATATGCTTCCCCCAGCCGCCGCAGAATGGACACCAAAGGTGAAGTTGAAGAAATGGTTTATCCCCACGTCTGTTTCATGGTTGATAACTTTAATGAGGTATGAACAACATCATGATGCAAATAAACCAGCTTTGTTTTCAGTTTCATTGCATCTAGTTGTTTTAGTGTCTATAGATGATTCGTTGAAATGAGAGCTATTCAGAAATACCTTGATTTCAGTAAGAAAATAAACTCAATATACCAATGCATCCTACTTTTTTCATTAATTTTATGAATTTGATTAAATGGGCAGTATAGTTTAAATGTATTCTTGATTAGAATTAGTTTGACTTCTAAAATAAACCTAATTTGTACTTGTTAAATATATGTATTTTTTCAATGTCTCAAAATGGAAATAAGTATTTGTTCTATGAAAACATTGACATAGCAGGACACCACTGTACGATAAAAAAGTACAGTAGAGTCCTGCAAATCCGGACTTGGGTAAGCTGGAATTCTGGATAACTCAGAAATCCTGCCAGAACAATAAAGTGACAGAACACAGTTCGGTCTACAATAGTCCGGGTTCACGGGAATCTATTGTATATGAAAGATTTGACTGGAGAGTCAACAAACTTAATGAAGATATTAAGATCCGTGTTCACCATCTCAACCTGAAAAAATTCCTAGTTTATGATCATCAAGGGATTGCGTGAAAATTTTGGCCGGCATCAAGTCAGTTGGTTTGTTTCTCATGCTCATTTTTTATATTTTTTATTGTTGTATACAAAGCAACATAATGTTAAAAAATTAAGTGTTGCAAAGCACGGATAGTTTGATGGACTAGTAAATTCTGCAGAGATCATGCTGGTAATAAGATGGAAGTTTTTGACGAGATTGACATATCTATGCTAACTTGACCTAATCCAACCTTATAAACCATTTAAAGTGGATGGTGCCTTTGACCGACAAGTACCGAATGTAAATGATGATAATGATAAGTGAGTGTTGCGTGTGTGCAGGTGTTCTGTGACATCCTGGTGCGGGACGGTGAGATGGTGTGTGTGGAGCTGGTAGCGGCCGACCGGTCGGGCAACATTCAGGCCGTCATATTCCTGGGCTCGATACGTTACGACGCTCTCAAGAGAGTGTATGACGCAAGGGTAAGTCCAACAGTCAAAAATGCTATAAACCCAGTTGTAGGCTACGTTAAAAATGCTCAATCGTTTCAAAGTGGTTAGTTAGTTTCCGGAAATGTTTGGATTGTTTGCTGATTTAGTTTTTCAAAAGTGTTAGGGGTTTATTATGCATAAATATGTTACGGTATTGGTATGTGCTTAATTAATTTGATTTACGACCGTTGCATTAAGCACCAATGTTGATATTACAAAGACTGCATTATAAAGAGCATTATAAGTTATAAAGAGGTACATTATTAAACAAAAATTCAATTTAGTTGCATAATGAGTTCATTATGATACAAAAGTCAATGTAAAATGGCCTACACCAACGAGAGCTCGGCACAAAATTAGTGTAATTATAGAAACTAGAAATCGCCAACTTTTTTGAAATCGCCAACCCATCACTAGTCATGAGGTAGTGTAATACAACGATTGTATTCAGCCTTTAAGCCACTCGAGAGATATTTAGGAGGCTTGATTCGCTAATGGTCTAACATACAACTCATTCGTGGCTTAAAGGCACTCATAAATCAATCATTGCATTTTAAACTACTCGGCATATTATAAAATGAAGGGTTTGTGTTCCCAGGCGAGCATGAGCAGCAAGATGGCGCAGCGGATGACATTCGGCCTGTTCTCCAGCCAGGCCGCGCAGCGGGTCGAGTTTGTCCGCATGAAGGGGCCTCAGGGCAAGGGCCACGCGGAGATGGCGGTCACCAAACCCAAGGGTAGGTGTTACTGTCACATCCTGTACAATCAAAAAAATTTTAATGTATTAGAAAATTGAAATACATTTGGTAGGCCTGAAAAGTGAGTTTTAAATCAAATGCAATGTTCTACTCCCATTATTTAATAAAGCATTGGCCAATAGGAATTAGTTGCATGTGCATCAGTTATTTAAACAATTAAAAATTATATACATTTTAGGATATTCTAGAATTTTGGGGTATTTTGAAAACACCCTGTTAACCACATTATGAAACATAAAATTATAAAAATGTCCAAAATTTATTATTTAAAATATTTTAATGAAAAGAGAATCCTTTATAATGAATCAGTTTTATCAGCATTACCCTTTATCTTTTGTTGGCTATTTCATCACTTAAAAAATGAAAAAAATTCTAATTATATGGTCACAATTTTTACAAATGCCTATTTTATTAAAAGTAGCTTAAATGATGACCAGTTAAAATTTAAAAGTACCTTTAAAAAAGAAACACTTTTAGACCATGAGCCGCCAACATGAAACACTCCCCCACCGGTTGGAATTTATGACTTATACTTTTTTTTTGTTGGTATTACCTACCAGATTAAGAATTCAGTTGTTTGCCTTTTTAAAATTACAGCATATTCCAGAAAAACAAGAAAAGACGGTCCACGAGGAGTCAGACAAAATTGTTTTTAAGCAGCATAGGTCGAGTTTGTTATCAAATTAAAGGTCTCACATAGCAGAGTACAATGCTGCAAACTAGACTTCAAATGGATGACCAAAACGAAAATGGCAGGCAAACAAAGTTTCCATTAAAATATATGGGTAAAACTTTAAAATGCAATAACTTTCTCTTTATACCCAACCTTTTAACGTCGGGTTTGCGGCATTGTACTCTGCTATTTGGGACCTTTAATTTGATACAAAACTTGACCTATGCTGCTATTTAAGAATTTTGTCTGACTCCTCATGGGCCATCCCCCTTAAGGGGTAAAAAAGTGATAATAGCTTAAAAGAGTAGACATTTATGGCCATTATTGATGTACCAAGTCTTGTAACTTTATCTATAATGGTAAAAAATATATTTCACCGTTCCGGGACTTTTCAACCACACTGTATATAAAACATGTTATTTCACTTTTTCACCATAAATCTAAAAAAAATTCATATTTATTTGGACATCTATAAGTATAGAGCTTCATAACGACCCATTAAATAATAAAATTGGCCAAGTAAAACCGTTAAGTTTTTCTGTCAAAAAATTTTTGAAACTGAATCATTTTAATGATGATAGTTGATTTTATATTTTTCATGGTTTTTTCGTATTTTTCGGGATATGCTGTAATTTTTAAGTGGCAAACACCTAAAACCATAAAGTACATGTCAATACAAACACAATAATGTATATGTCAAAAATTCCCACGGGGGGGGGGGGGGGGGGGGAAGGGGGGGTTCACATCAGCCTCTACTCTATTTATTCAGTTACTGGTTTTCATAATGAAAATGTTTTTTGTAACTCATGAGTTTCAGTACCAGGTTAACCGAGCCTTGCTCGTTGGTTTTAATTCACTTTTGTTATAGTGTCATGGTAATCAAGCTATTAAATCTACACCAGACTCTTCACAGATAACAGCTGTTAAAAAACTGCTTAAAATTAATGTTTCTTTACTTTTGTTTACTTTTAGCTGTTATTTTGCTACCAAAATAGCAACCCATAAGACCAATGTAAAAAAATACGATTTTTAAACTTAAATTTAGACCAAATTCAATTTTTCCTGGGATTGAGGCTGTTTCTAAACTTATTTTTTGTCCAAAACACTCTTAAATGCAAAGTTTAAGCAAAATCTACCCGCTAGATTTCGAGATCGTGGAACACACATCCCTTCAGACATTGCTCTTATTATAGTATAGGATTACAACCATTTGACAATGTCATAAATTATAAGCTTCGCTGTAACAGAAGCGGCCTATATGGTTAAATGTAGCTTAGATAAGGGCAAATTCTGAAGAAGTTGTTAAAACATTTGATGGTTTGACTGTTAAAATTTTAAATATTTCTACAGAATCATTTATACATTCTTTAATAAAACTATCGTTCTGTATGTACATTGTCAAATAATGCATATCTTCTACGAGGCATGGTTTTTAAGTAAGTACCGTTTTTAAATCCCACCACGAAAATCGGCGATCTGCGCATGCGTGCTGTGGACCGACATATGTTGGCAACGCACGGACGGCATTATGGCATTTTTACAGCACATGTTCTGACTTTTTCAAATGTTTAAGAAGCCTTCGCTTATAGAGAGTCCTGCCAACTGCGAAGTACGGTCTGTTATCAGTTTTCTGTAGGCTAAAGGCCTAAAATTGATCGATATTCTTCGCTAGATCTGTATAGTGTACGGAGATAACATGAGTGATGGAATGGTTTGAAAGTGGGTTAGGGCATTTAAAGATGGCTACACAAATGTGCATGATGATTAAAGGCATCATTTTCTACATGATAATGCCCATCCACATGTGACTTATCAAACCCAGGAATTGATCTGAGAATTTGGTTGGGAACAACTGAATCATCCTCCCCATAGCTCCGGTCTAGCATCAGTAGCATTAGTTGCATGTGCATCAGTTATTTAAACAATAAAAAATTACATACATTTTAGAATATAAATTAGCATTTCAAGAAATTTTTGTTAAAGTACCGTAACATTAAAATTTTAATTGACAAAGTTATAAATTTAATAACCTATTTCAATAATTAGCATACATTTTGGACAATTGGTTGTTTTAACATTTTTAACAATTAGACAAAAAGATGAACCATCACTCGTTTTTGTACGCGCTCTTATCTTGAATAAATTATCCCAAGCGACCCTCCCTCCTCACCCCATCCACCCATTGCCGCTGCCCGATGCCAAACAATAGAACACCTGACCTTGGTTTTTTGTCCACGTTGGACCCTTTTATTGTGTTCCTTGTTCACTCAACTAGATCTGTTTATGCATTCCAATAAGTTTTGGTCAATAACAAATAATAAAAACTGGAAACCCACGGACTCTTAATTAAAACTTATTTGTTTATTTCGTGTTTTACTTAATTTATTGAACTCTTTGTTTTAACCGTGGTTTTGGGTTATCCGGGACACTTCCAAGGATAATAGAATATGAGGAGGTTGCCTCACTCGCAAATTTATCAAATTTGTGCTATGTCGTCGGCCGACCCTTCAGCTGGCTGTTTTAAATCAGATGTCAACTTTCATTTTTTACATTTTCCTTGTTTTTCTTTCCCTTGTTAACCGTGTTAGTATTGTGGTTAGGTTATAACGATAAAGAAGGTAATACAGATTAAATTTATAAAAACTACCCTAATATCAAAACTCTATTGTGTGAAATGTGTAGGCTGTTTTAATTATAACAAATACTAAAAGAAGAACAGGTCTTAAATTGTTATTATTAAGATTATTGAATTTAATTAAATATTTTATTCGGTTTCGGCGTCCCGATAGTCTACTGTAATGAAGGCCATTAGACGCGATAACGTGCTACTGCTGCCGCTTTTTTCATTACCGGTATCACAGTTTTGGACAGAAGATATCATACAATTTTTGGTCTGAGTTTTAGGCCTTTTAACGATGCTTAATCGGTACTGTAGCTATCGCCTGCCTGCGGTCCGATCTTCCTTTGAACCCATGTTTCACGGTCTGATCGAGTATAGGCCTACAGCAGATTAGTGTATGCACAGAAAAAGGAAACGATAGTTTCCTTTTTCTGTGGTGTAAGCTCCTCAAAACTCACATCCACCAAACTCGACAAGTCTACATTGAGTCGTCTTTGTGGAGTTTTACTGCAATAAATTAACGGGCTACGATTGTAAGTGGTGCAAAGGGCCAAAAAAATAAATATTCAGGGAGACCCAAAATTCGATTGTGCCACTGCCGGCATAGTGTATATAGGGCCTATTCATGTTTTATTTCATTTCTGGTAAACTATATCTTCACACAAACGACACAATGTATAATAAGCAAGAAATCCATACCAAATATCCCCATTGCGACCTGACATTTGCAACCAACATCAATGTTATGAAACTTTTAATCAAAATACCTTTAAAATTCATTTAGACAAACAAATATTGTTCAAAATGCCCGAGTTAACCGTAAGTGCACCGAACTCCTAGATTTTTTGGATGATACTTTTTAACTAGGCATATTGCAATGAGTTGTAATAAACTAAGGAAATGGTTATTGTTGGATAAAATAATCTAACTTTTAAACCTTAAAATGTAACATTTTTATTAGGATTTAATAATGAGTATGTTTCGCTGCAAATATTTTGGCGACCTCGCACCTCCAGATTGGCCCCGTCTAGATACTAAGACCTAAATTCACCCATGTAAACTCAAGTTTGAAGAATCTGAAAGAAATTGTTCAGTACTCAAAGTAAACAATCTTGAAAATATGATTTAAAATCTTTTTGAAATCATAATTTAAAGATATAATGAAATGCGACGGATAATATATGATATTATTATTAAAACTGTGGTCCCCGATAGAATCGCGTGTCTGTTCTTGTTGATTAGTTCAATTTTTCTCACTAGTATCGCTAGTGTGGACAGGGTCGGCTGGTGACGTCACCATTCCAGCTGTTACTGTCTACATAGGCCTTATGGGAATGAGACAACCTCTTCTGTTTCTTATTTAATAGCTTTGGGACCCTTCAACCAGTCATTACCCCGGATAATCGGGAGTTGACTGTAGCTTAATTGATGACCAGTTAAAATTTAAAAGTACCCTTCAAAAAGAAACACTTTATTCAGTTACTGGTTTTCATAATGAAAATGTTTATGTAACTCATGAATTTCAGTACCAGGTTAACCGAGCCTTGCTCTTTGGTTTTAATTCACTTTTGTTATAGTGTCATGATAATCAAGCTATTAAATGTACACCAGATTCTTCAGAGATAACAGCTGTTAAAAAACTGCTTAAAATTAATGTTCCTTTATTCTTATTTACTTTTAGTTGTTATTTCTTTCCAAAAAAGCAACCCATAAGACCAACGTAAAAAATTACGATTTTTAAACTTAAATTTGGACCAAATTCAATTTTTCCTGGGATTGAGGCTGTTTCTAAACTTATCTTTTGGCCAAAACACTCTTAAATGCAAAGTTAAAGCAAAATCTACCCGCTAGATTTCGAGATCGTGGAACTCATATCCCTCCAGACATTGCTCGTATTAAAGTATAGGATTACAACCATTTGATAATGTCATAAATTATAAGCTCAGCTGTAACAGAAGCGGCTTGTATGGATAAATGTAGCGTAGATAAGGGCATGTTGTGTAGCCTATCTAAATTCTGAAGAAGTTGTTAGTTACAACATTGAATGGTTTGATTGTTAAAATTTTAAATATTTTTACAGAATCATTTATATATTTTTTAATAAAACTATCGTTCTGTATGTTCATTGTCAAATAATGCATCTTCTGCGAGGCATGTTTTTTTAAGTAAGTACCGTTTTTAAATCCCAACACTGCAGCGCTACGGTCGGCGATCTGCGCATATGTGTGCTGTAGACCTACATATGTCGGCAACGCACGGATGCCATTATGGCATTTTTATGGCAGATGTTCTGACTTTTTCAAATGTTTAAGAAGCCTTCGCTCATAGATAGTCCTGCCAACTGCGAAGTAAGGTTTGTTATCAGTTTTGTGTAGGCTGAAGGCCTAAAATCGATCGATATTCATCGCTAGATCTGTATATTGTACGGACATAGTATGAGTGATGGAATGGTTTGAAAGTGGGTTAGGGCATTTAAAGATGGCTACACAAATGTGCATGATGATTAAAGGCATCATTTTCTTCACGATAATGCCCATCCACATGTGACTTATCAAACCCAGGAATTGATCTGAGAATTTGGTTGGGAACAACTGAATCATCCTCCCTATAGTCCCGGTCTAGCGCCAAATGACTACCACATGTTCATTTGGAGAAAGGCCTAAGCAGGGTGCGCCACGATAATGACGACGATATCAAAACGGCTGTATTAGGGTGTGTCTCAAGGCAGGCGGTAGAATCTTATGACAATGAAATTGTAAAGCTAATTGGACGATATGACAAGTGTCTTAATAATGGCGGAATTATGTAGGAAAGTAGACTTAAGTACAGACTTTCATGAAAAAATAATTGTTTTTTTAAATCTCTTCTAGTTTAATTTTTATTTCAAAACGGTACTTACTTCAAAAGCATGCCTTGTACAATTGATCTAATCCCTGTTTATCGAAATAAAAATAAGTCGTAAAGCTATGTAACATTTCTGAGGTTTTGGTTATTCTCTTCCTCATCAGAGGCATTTTGTTAAAATGAGTACAAACCTTATAAAAGAGCTGTCCAAACTCATATGGATTTAAAATCGCAAAGATTGTCCAAGCTGTAGCAATGATGGGTGATTGCAGGGTACGGAGCGGAGACGCCGACGTCGGAGCCGGGACTGTGTGCCATCGACATGTGGGATTCCGACTGGGATGAGGATCCGGAGGACTTCTACGTCTACAGGCATCAGGTAAGGACACACTACTATAGTAAGATGCATGAAAATAGTCCGATGGAAATTTTAACAGCTGTGTCTCCCCTCACCCCCTCTCGCCCTGCAATGTTGCCATTTGTAGTTATGTTTAACATGTGTAATACAGCATAAAAATGTGTTTCAGAATAAATTTGGCAACAATGTATCAACTCCCATCGGACTATTTTCGTGAACCCTACTATATTAACAGACATTTCCGGTATTATTCGGTTTATCTGAGGATCTGCATTTGATTTTGTGTTTGTTTCCCCTTAGATGTAGTTGGTCTTAAGACTTGGCCTATTGTCTAAGGATTAAATGGCTTATAATAAAGAACTTGAATTTGAAGTTAGTTGAAATTAATGTTCAAATGTTCAGTAGGCACAGTTAGGCTAGGCTAATAAATGTATGTTGATCATGACAAATTATAAATTTTCTTTGTTTTAGAGTTTAAAAGTAGCCTATTTGAATAGTTGGTAGACCTAAATTAATTGATTTTTATATTCCTAATTTAATCAATTACTCACTTAATAATATGACTTTAATTTGCCTACCTGCTTCTGTTAACAGTGTGATTTTGAAAGTTAAACTTCACACGCATCTTTTGCTCACTGCAAAAAATAAAACAAAAGAATTAACAAAAAGTATGGTGTTGAAAAAAGATTTTGTGTAATGTGAGCTGTGACATCCTAGATGGACATGTTTTTTTACACATTAAATTTTTTATTATTATTTTATGTTTTTTAAGATTAAATGAAAACGGGGTTTCATGATCTCTAGGAGTTTTTATCTATAATAGGCCTTTTATCTGTAGTTTTTTAAATGGGTATCAAATGCAGTTTTTTAATCAAGAATCGAGATCCAAATTTTAGAATCAAAACCTGAATTCAGAATCAAAAAATTCTGGAATTGGCCCATCATTAGTTAATGTACATGCATGCAGTGTTTCAAGGGCCTGAGAAAACTTGTAGATTCTATGTCTTGTTGACAAACCACATTTTATCCTTATAAATTTTTCATGCGCAATTTTTAGGTTAAGTTCATTCGCGGCTCTCTAGCGATTTCGTTTAATTTGGTAGACCAAATGTGGGTTCTGTTTGATTGTATGTTGGTTAACTAGTTAATGACTGTTTGTCTACAGTAGTGGAATAGTTTGTTATTGAGGGACTTTTAATAACTCCTTTAGGACCCAAGTCGTGTGTGTGTGTGTTTGAATACAAAATGTATATTTAGTATAACGGGAATCACAGTCCAAAACAAAGAAAAATGAAAATATAGAGAAATGAATTGTTTTATAGGACTCTTTAATTGTCTTTAAGTGCGACTCTACCTAAGCAGATGACCTAAAGGCAGGCCATATTTCCAAATTTATGTAGCAAATTTGTATACATCATATAATAAAAGTAACAAAGAACCCTACCACCATCCTTACCGACCAGCCACCACTGATTGTAACCCAGTCTCTAGACTTTAACTCACTAAGAAATCTTTTATTACAGAGAAGGTTGAGTGATCCGAGTGCCAACCTCAACAACTTTGTGCGCAGCGGGTGGCGCACCAAGGCGTACGAGGCCAACGGTCCGGGCGCGCGCACGCGGTCCGAGAGCGACGGGCTGGACTGCATGGCCAACGGACTGGCTGAGATAGAAGCTGGCGACGTCAGGGACGGTGAGTTTAATGTTGATCTAGACGTTGTCATTGTGTTGTTTTGAGCTTAAATTTGTTAGTGTCTACTGTATCAGATGCAACGTTTTAGATAATTACAACAATTTTGGTTATTATTTGTAAACTGAGAACATTGAAACCATTGTGTTTAAAGAAAGCGGTGTACCTATTATCTAATATTTGAATTCTTTAATTTTTTTATACATAACCAAACAATTGACTAGAAACAGTACTAAACATTTTGAACATGTATATTTGTTTGAAATTAGTCGTCCCAACATAGCAACCCTTAAGCTGAAAGACCCAATTTCTTTTTATGTTCAGAGGTGTTTTGAAACGAAATACCCTTACAAATAAGTCCAATCTTGGGCTAATTTCCGCCTGTCACTTTTTCAAACACGTGGGCTTCCCGCAGTAACAATTTAGAGGTAAAACATCCTTTGTTGCTCCTCAGAATTGGCAGAGAACAAGCCACAGCTTCTTCCAGGATTTATACAATTAGTGTGAGACCTTGGCATTCTGGATTGGCTGTGAGCACTGGGAAATGAATTTGTATCTGCCACTTTGGTTCTCTCTCTCCAATCATTGTGGATTTGAAACCAATCATTTTGGTTTCAAAACATGTCAGCTCGGAAATAAATTCTTTTTGCTTTTTCCCTGATCTAGAAGAAGTATGCCTATTTGACCTCTAAGTTTCTCCTTGGTTTTCCAAAAAAGTATCTGTTGTGCAAGAAGTTTGATCAGACGATGTGGACATCCGTTAGGGGTTCAAACCTGAATGGCCCCACAGTCGCAAAGGAGGCTTAGTATTTGTTCCTTTACTCTTGCAACTCAGAGCCTCGATTAAAACAAAAGCTTACATAAAGTAAAACTGAATGAAGTTAAAAGTTTTAAAGGGAATTATTATTTTAACCAACATCATTGGTAAACAATTGCTTAAAAAAAAAGGAAAGCGTAAAATAAATAAATTTATGAAGAGGATTTAATTAATACTATGAATATAAAGAGAAGTTGTTACAAACTATTTTGCAAAATATACAAATTCACTTAAAAACTACATTATTGTCAGGGCTTGTACGGTCTTTGAAAGTCCTTGAATTTTTTTGGGATTAAAGAGAAATTGAGAGGCCTTGAAAAGTACAAACATTTTATAATTTGCTCAAAGTTTCTTAAAAGTCATTAAATTTCTTGGGGATTAAAGAGAGATTAATCCTTTTTTGAAATGTTATTACCATCCTTCATAAACTAGTTCACAATTGGGACTTTTGTTGTAACTTTTCCAGTAACACAACGGATAAATTAAAAAGTAGTTAATGGTAACTGTTGTTTCTTGTTACTCAAATAATTTGATTTTAAATCATGATTACAACAATATAAGTCAAAACTGTAACTGAACGGTGAATTCGCGGTTCACGAAGCAGTGCATTGTGAAATTACTTCAATAGTTCTCCTCAATTCTACTAACAATGTGAAAATTAAAAATTATAAGCGGTATCCCCTTAGTTTTTGTATAGTCTGAAAGTGACATTTAAGTTGATCAAATAATGATATTTCACAGAATACTAAACTTTTCGTTAAATTAATTTCAATTTGTAAAAAAAGTTTTGTTTAGATACAGTATTGTGAAAGGATTGTTAGGATAATTTTTCCTTTTAGGAAAGTGGTGTTTTTTTATCTAGTTGCAGTGAAATAGTGGGAGTGTTGGGATGTCTATGATATTGATAGTAGCCACCACCCCCTGTGCCAGTTTAGTTTTGTTGCACCATGTTGCAAGTTTTAATAAAACAACAGTTATTCTTGCCTCAGCGATTATCGAATGTTTTTGAGTATGACTAGTGCCAGGTATTTGTGCTTTTAACAAATGGTGGACTAAAAAATCCTTTGTACAGCTACTGGCTGTGCTGTCTTCTGTCTGTGACAAAAAATAGGCCCAAAGCAAAATGCAAAGTTTGTGTTATTTTACTGTATCTCGAAAAAGAAGAATATCAAATCTTATATTGTTGGTCCTGGTGGGCATAACTTAGTAGTCTGTTATTTTCTTTATACCTATATTACATTCTGTTAGTTATCATGCAATTTACTTAGTTTTCAGGTTCCTTATTCCATTTCTTTAGGCCCTATTAAATAAGGTGCTTACAAAAAGGCATTTTAAGATATAACATTTTCAAGGGTTTAATTACTACTTATGAATAAACCTTCATAATGCCAGCATTGTCTAGTGTAATAAACCTGTCTTTTGTAAGGAGGCCTACTCTGAGAAGTTAGGTTATGCCTACCAATATATTTACCCTAAGTGTAAAATGTGCATTTTAGGTTGTAATTTTCTTTAATTTTCATAAATTGTCGTAATATATCGCTACTCAATGGCCCTTAAAATCGTGGAAGTTCCTTAAAAGGTCCTTGATTTTTTGGGGGTTTTTGTTGTAAGACCCCTGTAGTATACATATCAATGACCAGGGTTTGTCCAATAATTCTAAAATCCACGTTAAATGTTTTATCAATAAAAGTAATTCATTAGTATTTTTAGTTAATTAGTTCTAAAGCTTTATAAGTTATATACTGCATTGTAAATTTGAAAGAAGTATATTTGTTTTAATAGTAGTTCTATATTATGTAGTTTAGCTTATCGTTAGGTGATTAAATTGAGAGAATAGTATAGAACACATAATTTAGTTGACTGTAGTTTACTATAGTAAGATGCATGAAAATAGTCCGATGGAAATTTAAACAGCTGTCTCCCCCTCACCCCCTCTCACCCTGCAATGTTGTCATTTTTTTGTTATGTTTACCATGTGTAATACAGTATAAAAATGTGTTTTAGAATAAATCTGGCAACAATACATTGACTCTCATCGGACTGTTTTCGTGAATCCTACTATAGCTTACCCATGCCATATATAGTAGTTATTAGACACAAGCATTGACTTTGTACACTACGTGAGTAGACTTCTCATAGCATAGGCGTGTGTGAAGCACATTGACGGTGGTGCGATCTCGTGCGGCGTCCATCGAAGTACACGTAACATATGATAGATACATCAGTATTACCACTCTTCTAAACCAAGGATGAAACATTTTATAACTGAAAGTTGTGTTTATGTTTTGGTAAAATGTTTTGGCAGCACTGTAAATTCAGCTGAATAATAACAACATCGATGGCAGCGATTCTGGTGCGGCGTCCACCAAACATCCAAATTTTTGCCTCAAACTAAATGCATTGGATGAGAGGTCTATTCACGTTAGTGTACATAGTCAATGACACAAGCCTACCCTCGATAGTAGTTACTAAACACCCCTCCTACTTGATCCATTGCTGCAAACTTAAAATAATGGATTTAAAAACATTAAAATAATTTGCATTGGAAGCTTTGCTCAACATTTTAAAATGCTAAGCTTGTTCATTAAACATGGTTAAGGGTTGTCAAATTGCCACCTCAAATTTAACTCTAGAACAGCGTTGCCAACGTTTTGAAATTATTTTACCCGGAATCCACAGGCGGATTCCCCGGAATTCCCCGGAATCAAAACTGCATTCCCCGGAATTCCGTTGCGGGACAAAATATTTTTTGTATTCATGGCTTGAACCATTTCCTACTCATACTGGAGACCAAATTATACAGGGTTTCGTTAAAGTCCGTCACCAAACTTCTTAAAATGGCTTATTGGGTCAAAATAAGCGAAAAATGTAATATGAAGGTATGGCCTAACATGAATATTTAACTAGATATCCGTCATTTTGTTTTTTCCACTTAAAAATTTTTATTACAGTGAGAGATTGATGTAGAAATTTCATATTTGGCATGGACCTTTATAAAATAAATTTCCATCTCTACAATAAAAATTATTTTCTGCAATGTATATTTTCTAAATGGCGGTCATTTTAAATGTTTATACTCAAATATATTAAAACCAGTAAATTTTATCAAAATTTTAACAAGACACAAAAAAGTTCACAAATTTAATTATCTAACCGATGATAAAAAGATTGTAAGGATCTAACAACAAATAATGGAGTTATTGTGATTTTTCAACAGAGAAACGTTGATTTTGCAATGCAAATGAAGGTTATTTTAATAGAAAAATAGCAATAACTCCATCATTTGTATTCATATCCTTACAAATTCGGTATCATTTGGTTAGATAATTAAGTTTATCAGCTTTTATGTGTCTTGTATTTATAAAATTTACTGGTTTTAAGGTATTCGAGGTTAAACATTTAAAATGGCCGCCATTTTGACAATATACATCGCAAAAAAAAAAAAAAAATACTGTGGAGATGGACATTGATATTATAAAAGTCCATGCCAAATATCAAGTTTATACACCAATCCGTCACTGAAATAAAAATTATTAAGTGGAAAAAACAAAATGGTGGATATCTGGGTAAATATGTATATTAGGCCACACCTTCATATTGCATTTTTTGTTTATTTTGACCCAATAAGCCATTTTATGAAGTTTGGTGACGGACTTTAAAGACACCCTGTATAAAAGAACACCCTAAATCCCTGTAAACTGCAAGTTTACTAATATTTTGTAAAAATACTTTTTAAATTTTCAAAATTGCTAAGTCAATAGTACCGGTACAACATTTATAATTCCATACTAACCAAACCTTAAGGAACGGGAATTTACGGGAATACGTCCATATTAGGCCTGCGATTTGACAAGAAGCTATTTAAAAAATTATGACCAATATGGTCGGCAGGAATTTTTACTAATGAATTTTTAATTTAATAATATAGTAACAACACTATGATATACAATTTTTAATTTAATAAGCATCTTTGAATAAAAACCTCTAATCCAGTGAACCTACATTTTTAATTTTATCAAATTTTCGCCAATAGCAAAGTCAATCTTTTGGAAAGATATTCTCTATTTATTGAAAAATGTACGAGACACCAAATTTAATCTGGTAATTCTTAGTCTTGGATTAACCTCATCAAAAATTAAAATTTCTTTTTGAACTACGAAACAACTGTTGTCCTTTTACCTTTTACTAGGACACGTACTCAACCATCACAAAGACCTGGACATGATATCCATCATTTTCACATTAGGTCCTATGTCTCCTGTCCTAATGTCCATTAAAAGAGAGGTAGGCCTGTATTAGAACTTAAAAAATGGATGCCAAGTTCTTTTCATCTCATCCTCATCCAAGACAGAGTAGTCCTGCTCTGTGTATTCTGGCGGTCAACGAGTCAACTGATGAAATATTCAGCTCGTTCACACGTTCATCCACCGCAATCCATCGCAATACTGTTTTTTTACCTATCTTGTGACTAATCGCACAAATAAAGTGTCTACAAATTTGTCACGTCATAGGCAAAAAAAGTTGCGGTTGATTGCGGTGGGTGAACGTGAACGAGCTCATTGTGTTACAAAAATGAAAACAAACATATTATTACCAACATTTAACCAGACAATATCCCCGAGTTTGGCTCCTGCGATAAGAATTTTCATCTAGTTTGTTAATCTCTCTTACAAAAGTAAGTGTAAAATTTCCCTTCATATATTCACTGATAAGAGTAATATGAATGCAATTTTTGTTATATTCACTGATAAGAGTAATATGAATGCAATTTTTGTTATGAATAACATCAAGCGGCGTAATCCCCGGAATTTTAACGTAAATTTGGCTCATTCCCCGGAAATTCCCCGGAATTACTCCATTCCCCGGAATTCCGCCGGAGAACCTCTCCATTCCCCGGATTCCGGGGAATTCCCCGGAAATCGGCAACGCTGCTCTAGAACTTCCACTCTTGCCTAGTTCCACTCAGCTGTTCAACCCCTCTTTTTTCTTGGGTAGCGATCAGTTGGTTACATTACCGACTGATCGCCACTTTGACTTATAGTCACTTCTTTCGATAAGCACCCAAAAATTTAAATAAATTCATCTTAATTCCACCTTTTAACTTTAAGGAATTTTCCTATAGGGAATACACTATTACGGTAGTAGTCACAAAATATTAAGTTGTTTGTTTTTTCAATCTTTTTTCAATAGTTTCAGTTAAAAATATTGGATATTTTGAAATTTGTTGAGTATGCTGCTCTGCTAGATTGATGTTTCTAAAAAAACGCAACAATTTTAATTTTAAAATGTGTAATTGTAAGCCTGACTCATTGAGGGAATTATTACATTGAATTAACAAAACCCTGTATCTCACTTATTTATTGACATAACTTGATCAAATTTGGTATGTACATTCACTAGGTAGGATTTAACTTATGTTTACTTACAGCACCCATGTGGCGGCAAACCTACCTATTCGACCCCAAGACCCCTATGGGGTTTATGGGAAAATGAAAAATATCAGAATTTGATGCAATTTAGTTATGTGCACGGAAAGTGGATTTTCCTATATCTACTTGCAATACCCTCAAGGCAGCAAACCTACATCCTCGTGCCCATGGTGCTTATTGGGGGATTAAAAAAAATTGAATCCTGTTGGAAATTCGCTGAGTACGCATGTCTACTGCGACGGGGGTATTTTCCTTTTTTTCTCACATTTTACACAAAGAGAAAATTTTTTTTTTATTTTTCAAAATAATGAAAGTATTTCTTTGATGAACTTGTTTAGAGTAATTGTCTGTTTTCTGTGTGTTAGTCTGTTTGGTTTGATGTGTGTATACCATTGATTTTTAAGATAAGAGTTCATTGCTGTATAATAGACATTCTAGGTTTTGTTATGACTTTTTTAAGGAAAAAAGGGCCAAAAATTCTATCAGTTTTAAAACGTTAAGATTGCTGAATGAAGTATACAAATTTAATTATAAACACTACCTATAGTTAATTTTGACTGTTTATTATTTGTTTCATCATTTTAGCTCCAAAGGCTAGTTTACCAAACTCACAAGGAGCAACTATGGCACATATGTGAATGTCTAAAAGCTCCAGATGGTTTTTGTGAATATTCCATAAAAATTACGTACAAATTGATTTTCATTTTCAGTAGTAAAATTATAGATATATTGTATTGTTGGACATTCGACTAAATGTTTAATCAAGAGCTGGAAATATCTGAGTATTTACTCATTTACGACATGCTGATATATCCTCATTCAGCCACATTTGCAACTACATTGGTCAACAATATCCGCACTTTGTCTTTTACAGATGTTCATTGATTATAAGCACAAAGTGGGAGCAAAGCATTAAATATGTTAAAATATTTATAATTAATTTTATAGAGTGGATCTTATTAGTGAATTTTATTAGTGAATTAGGGCAATTTTTAATAACATATTTACAGAGCATAAAAAATATTTGTTAATAATTTGTTTTTAAATATATTTGAACATGCTATTAAAACAAATTTCCAATTAAAACAACTTCAAACTCTCTTTTTTGTGTCTTATTTGACAAAGCGTTACAAAAATATTATAAATAAAAAAAACTGTAAACTGTTAAGAGAAAAAAAGCTTTTTACCCATCGTTTTATTGTAAATTGATTTTGCATCTAATACAGTTTCAGTTGAGTGGCTGACAGTTCACATCTTGTCTAACCTCTTATTCCTGACAAATCAAAACAAATCCTACATTTATATAATTTAGGAATATCCAACAACAGATTTAAGGCGCTAAATCATTACAATTAATTTTTTTTGTTAAATAAAAAGTCAAAGATAGTCATTTTGGAATATTCAGAGTCTACATATAACGGGATCAGATAAAAAAATTATATACTCTAATGTTAAACAAAATTTTGTTACAAAATTTTTGAAAGTTTTTGGGAATAAATATGATGAGGTTGAACTGCTCTTTATGTTGATATAATCCCATTTCTATTTTAATGCAAAATATTTTTTAAATTCCCAACTACCGTAAAGTTCCGTTATCCTGATAATTAATTTATATGTTACACATTTGATAAAAAATACAGATTTTTTCTATACTTACAAACGAGGAGAAATTCCCATCATTAGACCCAACTCCATCACTATTAATTGGTGACTTCATAAATGCACTCGCTTTTCTATGGTTTGATCGTCATTGTCAGACTTTATGATTATGTTTCAGTGGTATTTTCTCCAATTTAACATGGTCCCTAGGCTAGAGAACACTTTCGGAGGTATGATCATCATTTAATGCTGAGAACATGGTTCAAGTAAACGATGGGAGTGAACGAGTCAATATTATGCTTCATTTATGGACTCACCTAATCCTAAAATTCGCTAAACTGAACAGGGTTTGGTTCCAATTAGTTTGTATTACCTCAACTCTATTGTTCCCCAAAATTCATGCAAATGTTTTTAAAACCCATTGGGTAATTTTGAGCTTATCAAATGTTTATAGTCTGAATTGTCTTAAAACTTATTTGGCACATTCTGAATAAAGTAAAACTCAAAATATATCCTATCTTTAGTGATTTTTATTAGAAATAATTTTAAACATCAGTTCAACCTTAACTTGTTTAAAATGATAAACCATTACCTCCATTAACCCTCCAAATTTTTCAAAAAGTTATAATCTATAAGGGTTGCCACCACGTAAGTTGACGAATGGCCAAAAACAGTTGGAATGGGGGGAAAGGGGGTACTTTTCCAAAAACATTGAACTTACTTAATATATTAATATTCATGGAACAGCTTAATCAAATACTTTTAAAGTGAACTGAATTGCAAATTAATTTGTCAAGTTATGTAACGAGACTAATAGCTGATTATTTGTTCAGTGAAAAACAGTATCCTATACTCACTAAGCAGCACTGTCACAATTAGGCTAGTTAGTAACATGTCATCCTCTTCTACCTCTATATTTGCTTTGCCACTGTCATGCCGTGTGTATCGATGTTGTCTGCTCTTATATCATTGTTGTTCACTGTTTGGTTCGCTCGATTGATTTACTGACGATCGCTCGCTTAGCCTCTTTTCTTTCTTTTTGTTTGTAGATTGTTCGAGCGTTGGTTTAGTTTCACCACTCCCCGCCACTTCTCATTGTTCTTGTAAGTGCATGGGCATGCGAGCACGTTCCGAAACACTTTGCGAGCCTTCGACTTCAAACACTTCCGCCAGAGAGGAGGAGTCGGAGACTGAAGCCGCATCGAGGAAAGACGATGAAGATAGTGACGAAGACGAGTTTCACGATTGTCTGTCGTGGGGTGAAGCCGATTTAGAGGTCGGGGTCGATGTCGGAGCTATGGCTGAACCGGAGCAGTCTGATACCCATAAATGCTCTTGTCCTGAAACGGACAAGAATAAAACCACCCCTGTTAAGTCATATTGCACAAACTCACTCCCAAAACAATTTAAAGACTCGGCTAACCGTAAGACCAAGTGGCTGAACAGACAGATACCTCCACACAAGGTAGCCCCCGATGGCACTGTGGTCCACTATTGGTGCGACGTGCCGGCGAGGCGGGCGTCGTTCAGTGGTCGTAGTGGCGGTAGGTGCAGCATTGGTTGCATGTCATTATCATTGCTTGCCTTGTTGTGCCCGCTACAGTTTTTCTATGCATGATGTAACGTTTTTGTGTAATTTTTGCTTTCTCTTCTTTGAATATGTATTTTTGAAATATTTTCTACTCAAACGTGTCTTGGAACAGTTAGTGACTCATAAAAAATTATTTGTTCAATTTTTTCAAAGTTTTTTCTAGGGCAGTATTTATATGTAATGCAATATGCATTCATTGCAAAAATGTATACTGGTTATGTCTAATAAATTAAACAATCTATGTTTTTTTTTTTTTTAATATTGTTTTATTTGTTCTAAAATAGAAAATACCAGCAAGAAAATTAGTACTTGATAAGTACAGTAATTAATTATACTTGTTTTTCTATTATGTCAGTTATAACTTTTTAACTTCAATACCTTGAATTATGGGTATAGAAAGGTATTGATGCATAATCTTTTTTACCTGTAATGGAAGTTACACACTAGTATAGTAACTTTTGACTAAAGGGAGTATGATATTGTGGTAGAAGGCATGGTAACACCTAGACGTAGATAAATGTTTGCCTAATTTCATCATCCATTCATTTTCAAACATC